>JARHVA010004766.1:910000-967500 GCA_037957365.1 Torreya grandis | reverse complement strand
TCCATTAAATTTTCCTTAGTTACAAAAATTCTCTCATTATGATTCATCTTATTTATAGAACCCTTAATATGGGAATAATTTTTCATAAACCATATTATAAAATATTTATGAGGGTCTATCTCCTATTAATTTTTTTCAATCCTATCCTTCTTCTTGAGATCTTTAGCTAGGTTTAAAATTACTTTCAATTTCTTACTATCTTTGGGTAAATAGTTCTCCTTGTGAACATTGACAAAACATAAACCTATTTATTTTAAGAGATGTAGAAATTGAAAAACCTATTTAATCTTGTTTTAATTATCCCACAAGGTTTTAAGATATTTTTCATACATGTATACCTCCATACTAGGACCATTCAACATTTCCCCTTCCCCAAACTTCACAGTGTCCTCATTTTTCCCCAAATTATCTGACACTTCATATTTATCAACATCAATGGGATCATAAATATGAATAGACTTATTATTTTTATTTTTATTATAATATTTATTTTATATTTGAAAACCCTAGAGATACCATTCCTCATAGAAGTTCCACACATAATAGGATTGAGAATATTAAAGATCTTATAAATGAGAAATATTATATCCTAGTGTAAAGGAGATTTATTTTATTCCCATTTTGAACTCTATAACATAATTATACATAAAATGAAAAATGTAAAAAAGGAGACTCAATATAATTTGGTGTCTAAATTAATTCAAAATGGGGAAATGATACAAGTTTACTACCATGAATCTTCCCTCTAAAGTGACATACCTCATCACATGTTCCACTACAACATCATTTCAAAGAAAAAAATACCCACACAAATATTCCCCTTTATATTGAGATAAATATTTGTCTTAAACTAATAATTTGGACACCTCATCAATATATTATTTGTTATATTTAATAAATTTGTTATCCTAAATATTCAATCCTATTACTTGGGCACTCAACCCCTATGTTATCTCCACAAATACACTATTTATCTATACCACACAATACTTTTAACTTGAATAATTCCTAGATACGTGGTCATCAGAGCCCTCAATTGTATCTATGAAGTTGTTTATTACACATATATGCAAAATATCCCAAACCTATGCATTATTTTTAATCTTTTTTCAATCCTATTCAAGCCACCTCCCATTTTCTAAGGATGAAAGAAAGCAATAGTTATAGAGGAATGAATAGAAAAAGTAATTCGTAAAACAAGAATGATGATCAGTAATAGATTGACAACCAACACATGATTAATAATATAATTCCAATATATATGAATGAAGATCTAGGGAAACTCATCATAAAATTCACACATATTATCATTTTTTCTATTTTTTCATTATTAACCCTTCCCTGGGTGTAATCATTATAATGAAAAATCATGAAATAAAATAAAATACAGTAATCCTTATCTAACATTTACTCTCAAAAAACCCTATTTGAGCTCTCATTAAAAATAATATCATTTATATAATTAGGAATCTCATCATATTTGTACCAAATCTTAAAATCTAGTGCCACAACATCTTTATTTACAAAATCATTTGCCAATTTATTTACTTCCCTATATATATGCTAAAAATAAACCTTAGTAAAGGTAATATTTATGTATACTATCTCTTTTACGAAATAAATAGTCTAGCTCATATTATTTACCTTCATAAGGAAATTGAATATGTCGAGAGGATCACCCTCAATAACCAACTCATTGCATCCAAGGTCTTTAACTAATTTTATTCCCATAAATCTTCCCAAGCCTCAGCTAAATGGTTTGTTTAAACACCCATACTTCCTTCATAGGTAGTCATCAAATGACTATGTTCATCTATAAAAACTACACCCCATACCAATATGGGGTTTCCTTTTGAAGACACATATAAATTGAGTTTTACCCATCCAATTGAAGGAACCAACCATTTAATAGTCTTAGTAAAATTTTAGGATCAATAAAATTAATATTTTAAACCAATAATTTAATAGTCATAGTAAAATTTTAGGATCAACAACACTAGTATTTTCAATCATAATATTCTAGTTTTTTACCACAATCTCTTCTTGTTGACCAAAAGGCTATTTTTTACCTCATTTAATGATTTAAAAATTATCGGTGAGTAAATTCATAATTCTATAAACCAATATTTTACTAGTATTATGTATTTTATTAAAAAAAAACTATTTTTACATTCTTTCCAAATTCCCCATAAAAGGTCGGGGGAGGCTAATACCCAAAATTATGTAGTTGTTGATTAATGAAAGGTGTTGACCAAGCAGTCCATGAATCCAATAGATAATAAGGATGATAGAAGATAATGTGCAATCTTTCTATAAAAAACCCCACATATTAATGACAAAAGGGAACTTAAACAAAAGATTAAATATTGATTAATTGTTGGCCTCACATAGGGCACATTATTTACCAAAACCATGCCTCTTTTACATAGATTATCCACGATTAAAATATTATTCTAAATACAAAACCATAGAAAGAAATTATTTTTAGGGATGAGATCCTTGTATCAAACCTTCAACCATGGAATCTCCTCATAAGTTGAAGTGATATATTGATTATATCATGATCTGATTTAATAATGACCATCTTGGGATTCTGACCACACTAACTCATCTTTTTTTACAAGATTAGTGATACGTATTATTCCAAGTAGGATATTAAGGTCTAAAATAGTACCTATTACTTTTTCCCCAGTATTCTAAATTTTAATCCATATCTAATATCTTATAATAATGTGTATTTAGATATAATTAGCCACCAAAATCTCATATTCATGTTGGATGTGATCTATAATTTGGTGCCATAGTTCTAGTTCTTTTAATGGGTTATCAATGAGCCAAGAATATAACATTAAATCCATTTAAAATTTTCCATTTAGTACCTTTAATAATTATTTACTTATTTTTTACAAATAAATTTTATATTATCGATCCTCTTACAATATTTTGTTATATGAGAAAAATTATTGACATTCTGTTATATAAATATTTAGCCTTTAATATAGTTACTCATTGATTATATTATTTGATAAATCTCCAAAAAATATTAATCACCAAATATTTATTCATTAGATTCAAATTTATGATCCTAAGACCACTAGAGTATTTAGGTCTACAGACCCATTCCCATGTGACCAAATGAAATCTATGTTTTTCCTTTACTCCCATCCATAAGAACTTTTGAATTTTATTCATTTTTTATTGAATCAAATTATTTATTTTGAAAATAGATATTAAATATACTAGGAGGATTTAAAAATCACTTTTTATTATCAAAATCTTAATTTCTTGATAAATAATAACTCCTTTCCATCTAGATAGTTTCTTCTAAAATCTATCCAGGAGTGGATTCTAAAGGTTAGTTGTCATAGGACCAATAAGCAAGGGCATAGTTAAAAACATTGATGTAAAATAGTTAATATATCATCCCAAAAAATGAGCTATTTTATGTTTCTGATGATAGGGGTATTCACAAGGAAAGTTAAAGTTTTATCATAATTTACTAACTACTTAGAAACCTTCTCATAATTAACAATAACTATTTTCAAAACTTTAGCTTCCATAACCAATGTAATATCTAGAGAAATTGTATCATCCATAATTTTTTGATGAGGATTGGGTTGAATTCCAGTTACATCTTGAAATCCTTTCAATTCCCCTTGCTTTAAAGCATTAAATTAATTTATTTGAAGAGAATCTACCATCAACATGAATATTAAGATAAAGGGTCCCCTTAACTCAAACCATGTTTTCGATAAAAAATCGTATTGGAATAACATTAAATATTATTTGAATCGTATTAGATGACATATAAATATGAATCAATAGTCTAAAATGTGTATGGAATTTGATTTTTTCCATAACCATATCTAAATAATCCCACTTTTAATG
The DNA here is from genome assembly GCA_037957365.1 of Torreya grandis. Classification (NCBI taxonomy): domain Eukaryota; kingdom Viridiplantae; phylum Streptophyta; class Pinopsida; order Cupressales; family Taxaceae; genus Torreya; species Torreya grandis. Next base: position 963,612 of record JARHVA010004766.1, on the reverse strand, counting down.
TATCATATACTTTACTCATGTCAAGATTACAAATCATACTAGCCTCTTTTATTTTTTCCGTAGAGTAGATGCTATCATGGACCACTATTAATCCATCTTGGATATAAATCCATAGAACAAAACCCATTTGATTTGTGGATATCATCTTGTTCATTAGTGGTTTTAGTCTAAAGTAGAATTTTAGTGAAAATCTTATAAACTAAATTGTAAATATTAATAGGGTGAAAATATTTAAAAACCATATCTCTACTCTCTTTAGGAATAAATGATATAAAATTGCTATTAAACTACCTTAGGATCTTACTATAATAAAAGAATAAAACTCAATTAGTTATCAATCTAGTCATGAAGCCTTATCTTTATTCAAGCTAAATATTATTTATTCCACATATTCCATCATCAAAATATTTATAAGATTTTTATTATATAAATTGATCACCAAATATGGTACTCTCAATAAAAACTAATTTCCCCTTAATTTTATTTACATCTGAATTAGCAATAAATAACTTCTTGAAGTAAATAACATCATTCTTGATAAAAAAAGGGGGGGGGATCTAAAATTTGGACACCTTCCTACGTAGTTATTTTTAAAATGTTATTGTAAATCATATGTTTAAGTAAATACATATGTAAAATTATAGAATTATGATCCCCCTCTTTGATCTAAATGGCTCGTGACTTATACCTCCATAAAGCTCCCTCATGAGAAACTAGGGTCTGGTATTCATATAATAGACTTTTCTATCTACTTAAGTATACTTCATTCAATCCATTCTCAGTTAAAATATCTTATAATTTTTATATATCAGTTATGGTCTCCTCTTTCTATGTAATATATTACTAAAAGTAATTTTATTCCATATCCTGATGCATCTCTTAACATTTTATGTTTTTTTGCTACCCTAAACATGGATAAGCCTTGAATATCTATATTACACCATTCCTTGATTATATCTATAAGCTCAAGGTGATAAAAACACATATACTAGAATTTAAATAGAGTTTAATATTTCTTAACTCTATCATCCAAATTGAGAATGAGGGTGTTATGATCTAATCTTATTCAAGGTAGAGAAGAAATATAAAAGTCTTAAATAAGTAGCCTATTTTAAAAAATAAGAACACAATCCAATCTAACCTAAATAATATTTTCTCCTAACTATCTATTTGACTAAGTCAAGGGGTATCCCCTTAACTCAACATGAAATATTCCATTAATTGAAATAAAATATTCTAAATCTTTCATACTCTCCATAAAAACATGATTACATCCTTTCTTATCACTTGGATTAAGGCAAGAGTTAAAATCCCCTACTACCATCCATTTGAGAACACCACAACTCATTTAAAAATCCCAAAGCTCCTTACATAATCTTCTTCAATCTACTAATGAGTTGGGCACATAAACTTTAGAAAAAATCCAAGTCAGATCGTCATTTCTATCTATAAAGAATACTACTAAATGATGTTGATTTTAATCAAAATATCACCATGAAGATCCTTATCATCCCAAAAGGTTTCTAATCCTCTTGAATCACCTAAGGAGATAAAACTAAAAACCTTTACATCCTTCCAAACCTTATTTTTGACCTCTTAAACCATTTTATCTACTATTTTAGGTTCTTGAATAGCTACTATAAAAGGAAATTGATATCTTCTATGATATTTTAAATTATTATGTTTATTATAATTATTAATTCCCCTTATATTTCAACCTGTAATATTCATTTGCAACATCTACGGGGATTTTTGAAACTTCTAGGTAGGATCATAACATGAGTTACTTTTGTTATCTCCTTTTCCATTTTTCTTTTCCTTCCTTCTACCTGGGATAATTTCCCTATGTTTTTTGAAGATCCAACATCTGGATATTTAATAATAATTTTTAATTTTTCTAGAGTCACAAATTCTTGATCTTTTTCCATTATAAAACATGGAGAAGACACAAAATTGGAAAATATACAAATTTCTATAAAATAACATTATCTTAATTATATTACTGATAAGACTCATATTTTTCCACCTTAAGAAAAAAAATTTATAGGATGAGTAATAAATTTTATGGTCTATACATACTCTTCCACATATTCATACTCACATTCCAATGATTCCAAACAAATAAACTTATTTTTTAGTACTGGGGTGGCCTTTAGATAAAAATAATCTACCTTTTCTTGTAAATTTCATTTCTAAGGAAAATTAGATATGTGATCCATGTGATTAATTTATATATCTCGACTTTCCTTTTTCTTTGGACATAATTTTTTATTTGACTTCATCTAGAACTCTTCCTCCTTTTCCTTGATTTCATGATGCTCTAAAAATTTCTTAGGACTGTTTAAATGAAGAATCATTTCCATTTGGGTCACCTAAACATCTAAAATTGTTGAATTCTTATCCTCCACAAAAGAGGATCTCAAGACTGGTCGGATCTCTTCCCCTCCAGCACCATTATTTTCATTTGCTCCTTGTGTGTCATTTTCATCTTGGTTTTGAGTATCATAGATTTTATTTTATTTTAATACCAAATTATCCTCTACTTCAATCCCACTTTTATAATTTAATGTGTTTGGTATACTATTAATCTTATATTTCCTTTAATAATATTGAATCTCATTTATAGGTATATAATTGTTTCCTTTCTTAACAAATTATGGGAAACATTTTGTCATATGACACAAATTTTTACACCCTTCACATTTAATAATTGGGTTTTCATATTTTATTTTCTATATCCATTCTCCCTTTCTGGTATTAAAAATCACAAAAGAGGGAAGTTTTTGATTCATAAATGTATTTACAAAAAATCTATTGTGGATTCACATAATTATGGATTTATTTGTTACATCAAATTCAATTAGATGAACAAAAAAAATTTCAATCCAAATAAAAATATCCTTCCAAAATTATAAATGGATTCCTATAAGTCTTACCAAAATTATCATAAGGTTTATGTCTTCTTTCTCTAGATCAAGACCATGCTTCCATTTTTTCAGAAATAGACTAACTCTCCCCATGAACCATGTGCCTCCTATTAAAATCAAAGCACATTATTCCTCATTTATAAAATTAATAAGGAAAAAAATTATAAAATTTTGATATTTCCATATGTCCTTTAGGCATCCATTTTGTAGTCCATTATTTAAAAATGTCAATGTTAGGTCTAGAACAAAGAAACTTACCAACCAAAGCAGCAATGATTCTTTTTGAAGCTCTGCTTATGAGTGGATCTATGACTTGGATATGAAAAACCCCTTGAGTATTTTGAAAGCATTATATCTTGATTTGGAAGTATTATATCCTGGTCACTCACTTCACCTTTTATTTTTTAGGCAAAGATAATTTACCTTGGTTGGGACCTATGCTTGTAGATCCTATAGACTTGTCTTTATATGACACTGATGTTTCCTTACTAATATGTGAGCCCAAACAATGTTGCATGTGATAATTTCTATCCATAATTAATTTTTATCTTCTCCTATCCTTGTTATCACCAATATATCCTCTACTATCCCCATCATTTCCTCTAGATCCATTTACATCCCCATTGCCTCGTTCTTGCTTTATGTATTTTTTCAAAAACACTCCTAACCTTCTACACTCTTCCTCACTCAACATCCTTATATACCTAATTTACATTATTTTTTATTTTAATGGTGATGATAAGTACCTTATAAATATTTGAAATCATATATAACTAGTCATCCTCAACTAAGTATTGATTATATTAGATTTGATCATAGATGTTGAAAATTTTTTAATCCTTAAAATGTTATTTTTATTTATAAATAATGTATTTTCCATGGATATTTGGTGAGGAATCATGATTTTTACTTGGTCAATTAGCTCTTGAATTTATTATTTTAAATAAATTCATCAATTTTTTAACTTTCTAAGATTTACAAATATAATAACAAAATTATGTAGAATATAATGCATATCAATACAAAATAATATATATTGTTGTTCTAAGAAGCCAAAATATGGAATATACTCATAATTTAAAAAACACCCTTAATGTTGGCTAAAAATATATAATACTCTTTGTGGAAGGAATAAATCCACTATGTTTCTCAATATGAGAATGTTATTTTGAAGCTAAAACCTCGAATATCCTTATAATGAATATAAGACTCTTGAGATACATGTTTTTATGCTAATTTTGATTAATGGGGAGATTAATATAACTATGATACAACTTTGAAAAGTAACTCATATATTAAGATAAATCATTCAAGCATACATCTAAATGTAAAATACTAAAGCTATTTTTTATGATTTGACAAGAAACACATGATAAATATGGAAATATCTAAAGATATCAATATACTTAAAATTTATTATTGATTTTATAAATATGGATAAATTTTGACAATGAAAATTAGGAATAACCAGGCCTATGGTTTGTTCATTTTTATAATTAATTAATTATTTGTGTTAGGTGATTCTGCATGATTAGGTGTATATTGCATGTCAATTTTGACTTACTGGTCAGTACTAAACTATGTGTAATTAGGGTAAAGCAATTATATAATAACCTAATCTAGTATTTTGTTACTCTATTTGTATGAGCACAAACCATAATTATGCACGAAGTTCCATAAATCAATCTCTTTTGCCTTAAAACCCTATGTCTAATTTTTAGGGTTAGAAATGTAAAAAATGGGGGAAAGTGTTATGGGATGAAATGACCCCAATCATCACCATATGATAATTTACCACTACCTACATATACAATACTCTGAAGAGGTGAATAAAGCTAGTTATCTCACCTAGTGTGATTGTGTAATTTGTTCCTTTGTAATTTGTATGTAACTAATGATGTGTCTTTGATAGTTGATAAAGATTACTTTAACTTGGATTTATAATGTTTCATACTTGGATTATAACTTATCTTAGTGATAAGTTTGTAATTAAATAATAATAGGGTAGATTTTGTTAATGTGGAATAGAATAAAGATGTATATGAGATAATTTATAGGTCCCTTCTGAATGAGACATTGATTAATTATTATATGTATATAATTAAATAATTTATCAAATGAAAAGCATGATAGTATTATGGGAAAAACCTAAGTATGGGTTTTATTTTTAAAAATAACCATTTTTTGGAGTAGATTGGCACCAACCAAATCTGGTCAGTATCGACTAGTGATATTGGCTATATCTGGTACAATTAACTTATGTACAAATTATTGAATTGAGAGTCTATATATGTATTTAAATGATATTTTATAGGTATTTAATATTATAATGGAAGTATTAAATCATAATATATCATTAAATTTTGAGATACTAGTAAATTACTTAAGTTCTCAAGTCATGTGTGGTAAATGTATTTCAAGCTTGTCATTTTAAAGTACCAAATATTATATTTTAATATCTACAAATTCCCCATTTTATTATAGTAATGAAATTAATAAATTAAAATGATTAAATGTATGTAAGTGTGTGCATAAATTTTTTTATTTGTTATGAAGTTTTAATTATGTAGGTCACTTAATATTGAAACCTTAAAATCATGTGTAGTAAATGTTGATAGAATGACTATTTTATTCTAAAAATATTTCTTTGAATTTTTTAAAGAATAAGGTTTAGAGTACATTTGTGTGTTAATTAAAACCATGTTTACCTTGAAACTTATTGGAGATTATTATTCATTGTTGAAAAAAATTATAAACTTATGATTTTTTGCTAAAACACATGGTGAGTTGGATTTTGTGTGGGTGACTAGAACTTATGTAACTATGCAAGATATTTAGTTGGAAATATGTGTATCTAAAACCTCATTAGTGTGGGTTGAAGTACACATTTCACTAAAAAACAAATACACATTTAAATAATAGAATTGAGAGGTTAGGTTTTCTCAAAGAAAGAGAATCAACCATTATAAATGGATTATATATCTAATTATAACATTTCACTCAATTTTGATACATGTAAAAACAAAATCATGATTAAAAGAGAATGAAATATGTTCATTACCCCATCATGAACATATGTTTGACTGTGTAGTTTCACTTAATGTAGAATTTAAAACATGATCAAAATATAATGTTCATGTCCATCAACCCATCATGACCATATATATGATAAGTGTGAAGTGTAATGATAATTATTTTTCATTCAACTATATTATATTACTTTTTATGTGCATGAACTAGTATCATGCCCCATGAATTTATACCAACTAATATAAAATATTGTACATCTATATGATGAATTTTAGAACATGTATCTAAAATGTATGTGTATGTGAAAATGTTTATTTATTTTTCTTATAATCTCTATACATATTCTCATGCATATTCACCCAAGTGTGGTTAAATATGTGCTCAAGTGTTTGGAAAGTGAGTACATAATCCTGAAATGTTCCCCTATAATCTAATTAAATGTTACAATATCTATCATGTAGTTCACCCATATGATAATTGAACCATTCTCAATCTTTAAAATCTATACTATGATCTAATTTTTTTTTATCATATGGGATTATGTCTCAATGACAAGCCCATTATCATAGACCCATTTTGATATTGACGTATTTTTAAGTCACTCAAAAAAATGAGTTAACTTTATAATGTCATTTAAAATAATATCATATGAACATATAGATAATATGTAATCATAATGATGTATATTTTTATCAATGTATGCATGTAACATATAGTGTGTAGGGCATGAATGTGTAAATTCTAGATAGATGTATCAATGATTAATGAAATATAAGGATATATAAATAATATTAGACATTAAAAATTTATGATCAAAGTAATTTCATCCCTCAATATAAGTAATATCAACAAGCCCATTCTTTACTATCACACACAAGGCCAAAGGAAGCATACAAGGGACATAAGGTGTCACAAAAAATAAGGAAAAGTGACACACACAAAGGGGACATACAAATGTGTGTGTGTGTGTGTGTGTGTGTGTGTGTGTGTGTGTGTGTGTGTGTGTGTGTGTGTATGTGTGTGTGTGTGTGTGTGTGTTGTGTGTGTCTATTATATATATATATATATATATATATATATATATATATATATATATATATATACAGATATATATATATATATATATATATATATATATACATATATATACATATATATATACAGATATATACATATACAGATATATATATATACAGATATAGATATATACAGATATATATATATATACATACAACACACAACACACACACACACATACTTAAAGGATGTCACATCAATAATTTCCCTAGGGCCATACACACTAGTCAATCATAAATAAAAATATCATGTAAAAGATTAACAATGTCAATGGAGAATATAACAAGTAACTAGTATACACCATCCATATGTATCAATGTCACATCACAATAATTTCATATCATGTATCACTATTTAGGAAATGGGTAACTAAAAAGGCATGTGTAATAAATATATGTAGTTCAGAATGTTACAAAGGTCATAGAAATATATAAACTTTAATAGTGAAACATGTAGAATAATATTCCCCCAAAATAAACATGGCCACTTGGAAGAGGGAAGACCAATATTTGTATGTTCATTTGTAACCTATATGTTAGACAATCAATCAGATATTATGAAATTTATACATGTATGTAAATAATGTGAATTCCATTTAACATGTTAATGGGGTTCATCAATCCCATTCATTTAATACTATAAATCCATGGTTGGTGTCTGAAGGTAACGTGTAATAGGAGAAAGAGATCTCTAGAAAATGGTCCCTTCTACCACACTTCATGCTTGAAAAATTTGGAAAGCACTCTTGTAGAAATTAAAACACACATGCATGAAATTAATTCACACTTGTAGGAAAGTAAATTAGTGAATTGAAAAGGAATGATAAAAAAATAAAACTCTTGAAGGTTCACAACATACTATAAAAATGAATAATTATAGACACAAACAAATAAAAAAGAAGTTACAACAAAATGATATTTACATAACAAAGAAATATAAAAAATACATTGATCCATCTTATTTGGAATGAGTGGCCAACTAATTCCTTGGAAGAGGATTTATTTAGAACAAAATATTTAGAATGGTTTAATCTTAATGATGAAGAGAAAAGTATATTTGTTGATTACATTCAAATGTGAGAGATTGCATTTATAGTCTCTTGCTTCCAACCAAAACCTAATTTACGAGTAACAACATAGATATTCTAGCATATCTCAATCTCCAAAAAATATGGAAAGAGATATTTATTATAATAATACAACATAATCTCAATCTCCACAAAATATGGAAAAAAATATTTATTGTAATGCAAGTATATAGATCTATATTTAGATACAATCTATGAATGGAAGATCTATATACATAAATATATATATATATAGAAAAAAATATTAATAGAAAACATTATTATGATAGTTCTAAATGATCTCAGTCATCTTATAATAGACCAAAAATAATAATAATGGTTTAAATTTTTTTCTAAATAAGTATGTGATGGTTCTATTGTAGTCCATAACAAGTTTGTCAAAGTCTATAGTAGTTTTTATAGAAGTCTATAGCTCACACATGGAAGTTCATAACTTTCATATAGAAGTGTGTATCTCACATGTGGAATTATATAGATTGGTTTTATAATTAATTATATTAGATGTATAAGTTTGTATCTCACCTGTGGAAGTTTGTATCTTGCCTATGGAAGTTTGTAGCTCGCTTATATAAGTTTTTAGCTTGCATGTGGAAGTTTATAGCTTGCCTATATAAGTTAGTAGCTTGATTATGAAAGTATGTATCTCACATGTGGAAGTATGTATCTCACATATGGAGGTTTGTAGCTATAAATTGGGTGAGTCTACATCTATTGAGTGAGTCTATAGTTGTAGACTAGGTGAGTCCATAGATACTGGGCGAGTCTATCTTTATAGGCTGGGTGAGTCTAACTATTGGTTGAGTCCATAAATTATCCAAAATTATATATATTCTTTATGAGATAATTTATAATACCTTGAAACTATTCTAACATTTTTATTTAAATGGTTACTATTCATACTCCATCTTTTCTAACTTAGTATGGACTGCATATGCAGATATTGACATATTTTTCTTGATAATTACTATAAATAGCTAGAAAATATATAATAATTAATTATAAATAAATAACCATGATATATAATTTCTATTTTATTCTAAATAAAATACAAGTTTAGAAACTATGTGTAGATCCACTTCTTATGCAATGAAAAAGGGTGTTATTTCATGGATATAATGAGCCATTTTTGGGGCTCATCACATGTGGTAAATAATAAATGTAAATAGTTTAATTAAATAATCATGTCATACTTACATCATGATTTTTGATTTTTTGAATATTTAAATGTTTTTGTATTTTTTGATTATTTTATCTATTTTTGTATTGCTAGAATTTTTAAAATCTAAAAAAATGTAACCAGTGATCCTATCATTGGAAGGATGATTAGAAGTGTCTATATCGAGTGGTGGAATGTTTTTATATCATGTATGGGAGGTACCAATTATGTATAGATCAATATATTATAATGTGTCATGTGATGTATCATATCTATCATGATCATTACTTATGGAACTCAAATTATGATGAATAACTATATGTGGATGATGAATAAGGGTTTTATATATAGTAGGAGGGGGTATCCTTGTATATGTTCAATATAGAACATTTTAAACTACCTAAAATGTTAAATGTGTATGTATTTTAGGATATGGTGGCCTATGTGCTCTCTAAGTAACTCTATGATGTGATGAAGACTGAATAGTTAGACATATAGATAGATCACATATATGTGTCACAATCAAATTTGTATATTTATCCTCAATATATGTATCAAACATATATTATTATTTATCTAAAATAATTTTGTTTAACATATTTGAATAATGATATTTAATATGCATATTAACCAGTCATAGTAGTGGTGGGGGTAGAGGAAGATATATCATAAATTTTAGAGGATAATCATAACATACACTAAGAACTATGACTACTCTATTTTAGTGTATTTACATTCTTAATTGATCTACTCTATAGTGAAATACATAAAGTGTCTTCATATAAAGACACCCTAAAAAAAAAATTTAAGACCCATCACTCTTTGAAACCAAGAATGGTGTCACAAATATGGATGAGTCCACCTGAAGAGGTAATACTATGAATCCCAAAGTATTTTTTTATGTAAATAAAATAACTTAACTAATTTGGATATATATTTTAAATAATTTCACTCATATCGAAGGGAGTGGAGAAGTGTCACCATATAAACATTATCACTTGAGCCAATATCAATCATAAATTTTTACATAGGTTGTTTATTGTTATATGCTCATATAAAAAGTTCATAGAAATATTAATTGTCTTCAACTACCTCATTATCATTCAATGTAATCATGTGTTAGAGGTGGAATATCACAAAGTTTAACAATGGTAGTATCTATTGGATGATCATATGTCACTAATGGAGGATCCATATTGTATGGATAATGTACCTTTAAATTTTCCTTGGTATATGATGTTTCATGTATTTAGGATAAGAATCACTAAATATTTTTTTATTGTTTTACAATTTTATATAGTTTATATTTATATCTGGGAGTAAAAAATTTGATAAAATTATCATCTATAAGATCCTATATTTTTTATTATCTTGAAATAATTTTTATTTGAATGCCTCACAATTTGATCATAATCAAAGTATGCATTTTTGCCTTAGTTACTTGGTTTAGGCCCACTTTGATCAAGACCTTATGGAGGAAGGAGTGTGAAAAGTTTATAATCAAGAAAATGTTTTAGTATCAAATTAGTAGGTAATTATAATCATGAAAAATTACCTCTTTGTAGAGATTTCAATTATAACTAATTTATTGTTTACAAAAATAGATTGACTATAGATTTGGCCTCAGTATTATTATCATTTGGTTTAACCTCATAAATGATTTTTATTTGAAACTTAATTTTTTAATTAGTCATAAGAGTTGATGTATAATTAATTTTGTTCAAAGAAATTAACTTGAATTCTTGGTCCCTTATTGTATGGCATAAATTATCAAATGATTTGAATCTCTTGAATATAATTAACTCATGGAGTGGTGCTAGATTTTTTTTAATTAATTTTCAACCATAAAATTTGGAATATTTATATCATGGTATTGTATCAAATTGCATGGTCATTTATTGGTTTATTGGACCATTAGTTAAGCTTATAAGTTTATACATAAATAATGTCTCATCAATGTTGATGGAAAAATGTGATAGGAATTGGCCAGCCAAAGGGTTGAATGATTTAATGGATTGGAGAGGGATATCCTATAACAATAAAAATGTATTATTCTTAATATTTATTGTAAATATTTTATTCAGTAGCTTATCATTGTATGCATAGTCAGAACATGTCACATTGAATTATCTAATGTGTTGCTCAAGATCACTTTTACTTCATATAAATTGAGCTTGGGAGTTAATAATCATGTTGGTAAAAGGCAATATTATATATTAGGATCTAATGGGTTATGAATCAAAGCGCATGAATCCAAGGAATCACTAGCTCTTAATTCACCTTACTCTAGATGTAACACCTTGGCATATAGAGTTATAACAATTTACTCAAGGGAATATGTAGTAGGTGACGTTGGTAATGTTATGTGTGCAACCATCATAGGATGGGTAAGGGTATATTGCATAGGAATAGGTATAAAGATATTTTTAATGCTTTATGTTTTATCCAAACATTTGGTGTATGTCACATAGGTCATTGGAGGTGTAGGTGTAATAATAGTACTTGTAATAAAAATATAAAAACATGATGTGAAATTTTAGATTAAAATTTTATGCTCACACACACACACACACACACACACACACACACACACACACACACACAAAATATATATGTATGTATGTATGTATGTATGTATATATATATATATATACATACATACATATACATATATAGATACACAAAAACACACACACACACACACACACACACACACACATACATGTATATATGTGTGTGTGTTTTTTTTTTTTTTTTTGTGTGTGTGTGTGTGTGTGTTTATACACATGTATATATATATATATATATATATATATATATATATATATATATAAACACACACACACACACACACATATATATATACACACATACATATGTGTGTGTGTGTGTGTGTGTCTGTGTGTCTAGATATATATATATATATATATATATATATATACATACATAAATATATATATATATATATATATATATATGTATGTATGTGTGTGTGTGTTTATATATATATATATATAGAGGCACACACACATGCACACCCATATATTTGTGTGTGTGTATGTATATATATATATATATATATACATATATATATACATATATATATATATATATATATATATATATATAAAAACATTGCATCAATATGATGTGGATTATTATTAAGATATTAAATGAATTTTTCATCTTAAATAAAATCTCGTTGATATTTTGTATCACCAGTTTTAATATTCATAATAAGTTCATCAATAGTGTGGAAGGAAATGCTTTATAATCTATAATAGGAAGAAAAAATTTATCATGCATTATCTTTTGCATCTAGTAGTAACAATTGGAATATTTGATTTGATATTGTAACAATGGGATTGGCATAAATATTGGGATTGTTAATTGGTAATTATATCCTTATTAGTGAATTTAGATTTAATCCTTGTTATCCATTTGATTATGTAATTGATCCAAATAAGATACACTACCCATGTTTAGAAATATGAAGAGAGTAACTTAATTACTTTCCAATAATGTTTATTCAACATGGTCATCATTAATGTGTATTAGTATGGAATAATCAGATCTAAAAATATAACCTTGATGTTGAAATATGTAACCCTAAAAATATGACACCATAATGAAGATCTAGGGCCAAAGGTGAAAATATATTTTTCATATAACAATAAAAAATGAGATTAGTGAAACCTTGGGACAAAAATGTTGAGATATAGAATTATGTGTAAGGAGATAAAAAATCATATTTGAAACCCTAGTACAAAAATATGAAACCTTAGAAGGATGAAAACCTAAGGGAGACTAAGGGTCTTTCACTATCAAATATGTGTACGAGTACACCAATATGTTTTATCCTAATTTTGATTAAAGGGTGAGGTTAATATAATTAAGATATAAATTTTTAAAATAATTCATATATTAATATATGGCACTAAAACATACATATAAATTTAAAATACTAAAACTAATTCTTTTGATTTAATAGGTGAAATATGATAAATATGAAAAATACTGGAGAGATTAAGATACTTATATTTTATGGTTGACTACCTGAGTGTGATTTTATTCTAACAACAAAATTCATGGATAAATAATATATAGTTTGTTAAATTATTGAAATGATTTTATATATGTACTCAGTCAATTCTATAAGACCTAGTTAGTATCTTTGATTAATAGTAACCTATTAGTTTGTATTGACCTATGCATAAGCATGTATTAGTGATTATATAATCACTTATGATAGTCTCTTATTGCACTATTTTTATGATCACAAAACCTAATGATGTGTGCACCTCAATAAATCAATATCCTTCTTATTGAAACCCTAGGTGTCTATGTGAGGGCTAGAATCCTACAAAAATGAGGTAAATTATAATGTGGTAATCTAGACCCAAACACCCCAATCTGATGATTGACTATTACCTTTGAATCTAATAATTTTATGATGTAATTAAATTCACATGTAGTTTTCCCACCAAGTATAAGTATGAAATTGTGATCCTTTACTATGTATATGAAGCTAATGATGTGGAATTGATACTCGAAATTTCTTACTTTGACGTAAATTTAGAGTAATTTAGACTTAGATTCTTACTATGTTGGAACACAACTAGATACTAAGAGTGGGGTGAATCAATATATTAGCTAACTTAGTCTTTTTAAAAACCTTTTAATGCAAATTAAGACTATATGTAGAGATCACACACACAAAAACACATAAGATATATGGTGGAAAACCCAATATGGGGAAAACGACCTTGAGAATAGTTGCCAAAAATTACCATTCTAATCCAGCATCATAACAAGGAACCTCACTGGTTACAATGTTTAAGGGCACCAACCCTAAGGAGACATCAATCCTCTTGTTTAATAGGTTCAACCTAAAGAAGAACTTACTCCCTAATATAAGCACCCACTTAGCTTATCTAATGGCACCAACCTATTAGATTCTTATATGGAACTACAACTCTAGATTACATCATAGATTCATAAATGAATCCAATCCTTCCATTCTCTATTATAGGTCTTATCTAAAACTACTCATACTTTACACATAATCTCTTTGTGCCTTTATTCTTTCTACACCTCTATCTCTATGTTTATATCTCTCTCTATTCGGTAGACTTCATCTCTCTTGCTCTCTTCCTCTATCTCTCTATTTGACTCTAATTAATAGAAATAGCTCCAATAGCCTTTCCTGTGTCATATATATAAATAACTAATGTAGGGTTCCATATCTTCATTGTGTTCACACTTATTTACTAACACATTACACTATGTTTTAGACTCAATTCATTATATATTAAACTGTAAGTTGGCCGCATCTCAAATTTATGCATCACTACCATGATTCTTGGTCTCATTACTATTTATACCATTTATTGGGCTCTAGTTTTGATGCACATGCACATTTACATAGATTTAATCAGTAAGATTGATCAATCTCATTATCTATATCATGATCCATGGCTTTCCTACATGTTCTTGCATATGACCATTAGATTTGACTTATCTTTAAATATCAATAATTAATCTTGTATTTGGCACCACAATCAGATGGTCCATATTCAAATAGCTTAAGTTTAAAATTCATCTATTTGATCACATTTTGACAATCTCATGATATATGTTTGATATTTATATGCTTCTAAAATTTATCTTTACCAACTTTACAACACTTATATTGATCTTCTTGATCTAAGATTCTACATGTCGTTGGATATCCAAAGATGCATAAACATTATCTTTGTATTTGCTTAAAAGTCAAACTATTTATTCCATCTCATTATTTCCTACATCTTTGGATCACTTTTTCTACTTTGATCTTCTCAAACATGCTTGGTCTTTAACTCACCACTGTGTTGATAAAGTTTGAGCACTTTATTCTACCTGAGTCTACTCACTCCATTAGATCTCCTTTGTATGATAATCCACTGACCATCATATCTTCTAACAAGCTCAATCTTTATCTCTACTTAACTCTTGAGAATGTGACACTTATAATTAACACATGCATTCTATACATTATTATTAGTTCCTACTATTGAGACACTTGGCATCCTCACATTCCTCATTGATGATTTGACTTGAAATCACATCATAAATTTAATGTGTAATGCTTTGAGAATGTGACACTTGTGACTAGTGGAGGTCCCATGGACAAATTAAATTTCAAACACTTCATTAGATCTTCAATGTATGATTAAGTGAGATCCATTGATCAATCTTTAAACTTTGATAGTCTATCTTCATCTCAATTCATCCTAGTATCTGGGAGCCAATGCACTCCATTGATCTCTTCGAGACTTGTTGTAACTTTACATTGTGTAGATTTGTCTAAGTATGGGGACCTTCTCAATTATGTCTAAAAGGTTAACTTTGTACCTTCATATCTTTTGCTTCACTCAATCACCTAGTCTAAAATTTGAACCATATAAACTAGGAATGAAATTGAAAAAACCCATATCCTCATTTCTTCTTAAAGATTTCATACATATGAGATATAATTAAATTAATATGCTCACTAAGCTTATCCTATCACAGAGCTAGAAATGCATTCAACTTGCTGAGAAGACAAACATTGATCTTGCATAACTCTTGTCAAACTTAGTTGGATGACCTGTAAATTAGTGCATTAAATTTTCTTACATAGGGGATTCTATCCATATATCCATTTGCTCTAGAAGCCTTCATATGTGAAAGATATGGCATCATTAAAGTTCATGTTCATATATTTCTTGAAATTTTCAAATTTGAATTTATTCAAAAATACTGTCAAAATGGTTGGGAGTGCTACTTTTCTCAAGCATATCTTTTGTCACACCAAGCACATGAGATTTAGTACATATAAACTAGGTATAAAAATGAACAGACCCATATGATCATTTTGTCTTGGTTCCTCCATATGTGTGAATTATAAACTCATCAATATGCTTAATTGTCTCTATGGAACCCTTTTACAATTTTTTTGTGTTATAACTTAGTGATTTTTGTCCAAGTAGCCAACTTTGCATCCCCATATCTTCAACTATGCTTCATTGCATGACTTCAAATTTGGCACATAATAACTAGGGAGTAGTGTCATCACAACCATGTGATCATCTACCCCATTATCATTCACAAGTGGCAATGGTGACATAAAAAATATGCTTTCTTACCTTTTCTTATCATAGACCCAAAGAGTCTATATGATCAATATGAATAACCAGATGAATTTCACTCATGCACATAAACATTGTAGTCATCCCTAACCTCTAATAGGATCCTTTGCATATCTTATGATAACCAAATTCAATCCTAAAAATTAATGACATGATCATAATGTTCCTTTTGACATCAATTAAAATCATATTTCTAATAATCTCCTTCTTTGTAATTGATGGCAAACTAAATGCTCTGATCTTCTAATACTTGGTCTTTCTTTGGCATTGCTTGCATTAGCTTTTGATGAGTATGAACTGAAGTTGTTCATACCAAAAAAATTTCCCCTTTAGGCAATGACACATTTGCCTAATAATCAACTTGGAAACTTAATATACTTTTTTGACATTTTCACTTTTTCTCCAAACTTTTTTAGAGAGCATTTTACTCTTCTTCTCCCATAGACAGAATTTGCACTTTTTCCCCCCTTTTAACATCAATATAAGAGGGACTCTTTCTAACTATTTTGTCTAAATATTTCTCCCACATTATTAGATAAATGATTTTTTCTAAGAATATGAAACCATTAACTCATTAATACTTTTAAAAAGTATGCATACCTAAGTTGCCTTTTCTATATTCTTCTAGAGATGAACAAAGCTTCTATGAGACTCCCTCTAGACTCATGCCCTATCACTAGGATATATTGATGTGGTGTAGGAGCCACCACTCCCAACTTGTGTCTTAGATATTCAAATTTTTTCTTGGGAAGAGGTTTGGTGAATTTGTCTATAATTTTATCCTTAGTTGGCACATATTCCATTATGAGATATTGATCTGCAACCTTCTCTCTAAAAAAGTGATAATTGATTGATATGTGTTTGGTTCTTGAATACATCACTATATTTTTGATATATTTATAGTAGTTGAATTATCACAAATAATATATATAGGTGACTTGTACTATACCTTGATGTCCTTGAGTGTTTGATTAATCCATAAGACTTGAGTGAAACATGCCACTACTACTACATACTCTACTTCTATTGTAGAAAGAGTAATTGACACTTGATTTTTGCTTAGCCATAAAATAAGTCTATTTCCAAGTAAAAATGCACCACTACTAGTGCTTCTTCTATCATCCAAACTTCCTACCCAATTAGTATATGTATAAGCTATCAAAGTGAAATCTTCACTTGTAATACACAATAGGCCATAGACAATTGTGAACCTCATATATCTAAATATCTTTTTCACTACATTGACATATGATTATTTAGGCACAAATTGAAATACTATAAGCATGTAAAATTCTTGAATGATATATGATCTTAATGTATTTACATATAACAAGCTACCTATCATTGATCTATACATAGTCTAATTTACATTAAGGGACTTATCCTCTTTGCTCAACTTACATCTAGTTATCATGGTAGTGTTAACTGGTTTGATATCCTCAATTCCAAATTTATTGAGAATTTAATTTGTATACTTATTTTGATATATGGATATCCCTTCATCATTTTGTGATATTTGTAGACCAAGGAATAAATAAATTTCTCCTAGCATAAACATCTCAAACTCACTTACATTTGTGTAGCAAATTATTTACACATTTTTTTACTCATACTACCGAAGATGATGTCATATACATAAATAATAACAATTATCATGTGCTTACCTTCTGATTTGAAGTAAAAATTTGTGTTTTCACATCCTTTGTTAAAACCTTATTGTTATAAGTACTGGTCCAATCTTGAATACCATGTCTTAGGTGCCTGTTTGAGCCATACAAGATTTATTTAGTATATACACATAATCTTATTCCTGTAACAACTAAAAACCTTCTAATTGTTCAATATAGACTTCCTCTTCTAGTTTTCCATTCAAGAAATCTGACTTGACATCCATTTAGTAGACTTTGAACTTTTTGTAAATAGAAAATATTAGAAACATTCTTATAGCTTCTAATCTACCAATGAGAGCAAAAATTTCTTCAAAATATACACCCTCAACTCATGCATATCCTATGCACACCAATATTTCATTATTCCTTATAACAGTTCCATCTTCATTGAGCTTGTTTCTAAAGACCCATTCTTTACCAATCACATTCTTGTTTGAAGGTCTTGGAACTAATTGCCATGTTTTCTTATTTTCAATTTGGATTAGTTATTCTTCCATGGATTTTAGCTAATTATCATCATTTTTAGATTTAACATAGCTCTTAGTCTTAATTTAATATATTAGAGTAAAAATTATTTCCTCTTTGTTCATTGTAGCTCTACTCCTTGTCTAAACTCCTTCATTCTTATTGCCAATTATCTACTCTTTTGGATGATACTTTTGAATAAATCTCGTAGGTGCCTTTTATTTCATTTCTTTAGCCTTTTAATTATCTACTTCTTCAATATATGATTCTTCAATATTGATTTCCTTGTTAGGTTTAACATGTTTCAATCCTTCTTCAACCTTGACATTAATACTCTCTATAATATTATGTAGCCTTTTATTATAACATACATAGGATTTGATTTGAGTGGAGTAACCAAGAAATATTATTTAATCATATTTTGATTCAAAACATCCCAATTTGTCCTCATTTCTCCTAATGTAGCATTTGCTTCCAAACATGTTGAATTACTTAATATTGGTAGGTTTTCCATACCATAACTCATAGGGAGTTTTGTCATTGTTTACCCTTAGTTGAACTCTATCCAAGATGTATAATACTATTTAGTTTTCTTCTCTCTAATATCCATTAGGTAACTTGGCCTCTTTTAGCATTATTCTAGCCATCTCCTTAACTATCTTATTCTTTCTCTCAACAACTCCATTTTCTTGTGGAGTCCCTCCTATAAAATAACACATTTTGATCTCATGTTTCTCAAAATACTCTATGAACTCATTTGAGGTGAATTCTCCACCTTTATTAGATCTTAAACATTTGATATTTCATCCAATCTCAGTCCCTACCATGGCTCTAAAGATCCTGAATATCTCAAATGCTTATGACTTGTCCTTTAAAAAGGTTACCCATGTCATTCTTGAGTAATCATCAACAAATAATATGAATTATCTCTCTCTTTTATATCCTCTTATCTTAGTAGGACCACAAAGATTAGTATGAACTAGTTAAATAAGCTTTTTAGTTACATACTCCTTTATTTGAAATTTTGCCCTTGTTTGCTTTCCTAGTTAACATTCCTTGCAAGCAATGTCTACAAGTTTGGTTATCTTGGGCATGTGTGTAACAAACTAATTTGTGCTCACTTTGACTAGGTTATTAAAGTTAACATGACCTATTCTTTTATGTCATAACTAACTCTCATCAATATTCCCTATTATTATCTATTACCATTTACTTCAACAAGACTATAGATGTTACTTTCAATCATTTTCCCTTTTCTAACCATTATTAAAAATATCCTTAACTTTTATCCTTGTGCATCAAATTTGACCTTGTATCCATTGTCACACATTTGGCTAACACTTAACATATTATGATTCAATCCTTTAATGTAAAGGATATCACGTGTAGGCATTTTTCCATCTATGTTCAAGGTTCCTTTACCTTTGATCTTTGTTGTTGTGATGTATCCCAAGCTAAAAAATCCTTCCTTATATTTGTTTAATTTTATGAACTTGATCTTGTCACCAATCATATGATTTGAGCAACCACTACCTATCACCCACAAATTGTACTCCTTAGCATGGAGTGTAGTTTGAGAAATCATAGATTCATTTTTCACTTTCGACATTTCATTAGGTTTTTTATATGGCTTCTTTTTAGAAACTTTTGAACCTTTGTTCAAATTAGGAGGTATGCCTTTCTTTACATTTTGTATTTTTGATCTTACAAAGCTTATTCTACAATGTTTGGCTATATGACCCAAATTATTGTAATTATAGAACATTACATTTTTATCTAACAAGAGTGAAAATGAATTTTTTCTTTAAAAATTGGTTCTCCTTGTAGGTATAACTCTACAATTACTAGCCTTATGACCAAAATGATTACAACTATAACAATAACCATAGAAAGATGATGAGTACCTAGTCATACAATTTCTTGGTGCAGTATAAGAAACTCTTTTAAATTATAATTTCTTCAAGTATCTCACATTTATGTATCTATCTACATCAACCAACTTTATCTTATTATTTTATTCAGGATTCTTTTCTCCATCAAATTTCATCACAACAGATATGTTTGAGTCTATCTTAGTGTCCTTGTAAGATTTCACTTTCTTTGTTCCTTCTACTTTGAAGTTGTCATATAGGTTAGAAGATGTACTTATTGTGGAACATTTTCCTATTTCATAATAAAGACAAAATCTCTCTTTCGAAGGCTTTTTTGAGTTGATCAATTCATCAAAAGTGTTCAATCCTCCTATCAACTTCATAATTTTGTCTAGTTGACCTTTGGGTTTCTTGAATCTATTTTCTCAAAGACACAATCTCTGATTCTAACCTCATACACTCATCATATTTATATTATAGTTCAAGTTTGACTAAATATTCTACTATCCTAGAATCTTAAAATTTTGTCTTTAGGATCACTATCATCTAATCAAATTTCTCAAGACTTTTAGACATTTTCTCAATTTCCTTTTGTCTAATCTTCTTCTATTTTGAGATTTCTTTTTTGACCTTGTTAATTTACTATAAATAACATATGAGGTCATACTCTAGATCCACTTATCCTTCTTATTCATTTGATTCTTTGACTTCTTCTTGATCCATAGAAGTTGATTCTATTGTAATAAATATGACATCATTTTCCTTAGCCACAAAATCATGGTAATGATCATCATTAGAACTATCACTATCGTCCATTGAATCACTATCATCTTTTGTGTATAGAACTATCTTAATTTTTAAGAAGTTATTATTATTGGGATAATAGGGTTTCACATTTTATCTATTCTCTACTTTCTCAAATTTATCCTTTTTATTATAAGGTCATTTAGCAACAAAATTTCCTACTTGACCATAGTTATAGAATTTCAAGGGTAACTTACCTCTATACTTTCTCAATCCTCTTTTTAAACTTCTAAAAAAATTTCCTTCTTCATCAGTCTACTTAGATCAAAATGTAGGTGCTTCTTCCTTTAATTTCTTGGCTACTTTAAATGCAGCTTCTCTCTTAAAATTATATGCTTCTCCCATTCTCATCTCATATGTAGTGAAGGTTCCATGCAATTCATCAATAGTGAGTTTATCTAGATCTCTTTCTTACTCAATTGTAGATATTTTGTAATCATATATTGATGGAAAATATCTTAAGATATTTTTGATAATGATTGATTCTTTCATTTCTTCTTTGACGCCTTTGAATTCATTGACTATTTCATCTAACTTGAGGAGGTGGTCTTCAATCTTCTACCTGATTTACCTTGTAATCTCCTTCATAGATGATCTTTAGTTTGTTTTAGATATATTGTGTATTTTGACAATGCATCACTTTGACAAACTCTCAATTGGATAATCTACATATAATAGCATTCTGAGCCTTGACATTTCTCTCATATGCTTTCTTGGTAGTCTAATTAGTTGGAGTTGTAGCAATGGCTATATATACATTTACCTTATACATCCAAATATAAAAAACTATTTAAGAAAGATATTATTCCATTTTAATGATCCAAAATGTATAGTTTAATCCATCAAAGAGAGGTGCTTTGTTTGATGAAGATCTTTCTTGACTAGCCTTTTGTGTTCACTGTTCCAAGATCTAGTTGATTTGATTAAGCTTCTTCTAAGAAAATAGGGCTATGATACAAATTTTTAGAACATAAATAGATAATGAAAGGGGGGATGAATTAGTATATTAACTAACTTAGTCCTTTTCAAAACATTTTAATTTATATTAAGACTATATTCATAGATCACACACATAAAAAAATATAACATAAGATACACTATGGAAAACCCAATATGGAAAAAAGCACAATGAGAATAGCTACCAAAAATTACCAATCTAATTCAAAATCATAATAATAAAATTCACTAGTTATAATATTTAATGTCACCAACCCTAAGAAGACACCAATCCCCTTGTTTAAGAGCTTCAATACTAAGGAATCACCTACTCATTAATCTGAGCACCCACTTGGCTTATCTAATGACACCAACATATCAAATTATTATATGGATCTACAAATCCACATTACATCATAGATTCATAAATGAAACCAATCCTTTTATTCTCTATTATAGGTATGATCTACAACTATTCATACTTTACACATAATTTCTTTGTGCCTTTCTTCTCTCTACCCCTCTATCTCTATGTTTAGATTTGTCTCTATTTAATACATTTCATCTCTCTTGATCTCTAACTCTATCTCTCTATTTTACTCTACCCAATATCAATAACTCCAAAAACCTTTCCTATGTCTTAGATATCATATATATAAATAAATGATCTAGGGTTATATATCTTTGTTGTGTTCACACTTGTTTACTAACACATTACACTTTGTTCTAGACTTAGTTCATTATATCTTGAATTATAAGTTTCCCACATCTTAAATTCATACATCACCACCATGATTCTTGGTATAATTACTATTTATAGAATTTGTTGTTCTATAGTTTGGATGCTCATGCACATTTACATAGATTTTATTGATTACATTGATGAATATCATTATTTATATCATGATCTATGTATTTCCTATATGTTCTTGCATGTTCCTTCATTTGACCATTAAACTGAACTTATCTTTAAATATTGATCATTGATATTGTGTTTGGTGCCATGATTTGATCACCCATATTGAAATATATCAACTTTAAAATATGTCTATCTAATCATATTTTGATAGGCATAGGATATCCATTCGATCTTTGTATGCTTTCAAACTTTAGCTTTCCCAAATTTAAAATGCATTCATTGATCTTCTTAATCCAATATTATACATGTCATTGGATCTCCAAAGATGCATAAATGTTATCTCTATCTTTGGTTAAACATAAATATCTTTATTCTATCTAATTTCTTCCTAAATATTTAGATCACTTTCACTGCATTAATATTCTCAAACATGCTTAGTTTTTAACTCATCATTGTGTTGATAAAATTTAAGAACTTTCTTCCATCTAAGTCTACTCACTCTATCAAATCTCTTTTACATGATCATCTACTCATCATAAGGTCTTTTGAATAGCTCAATCTTTATCTCCACTTAATTCTTGAGAATGTGACACTTGGCATTAGTGCATTCCTTTTGTACATTATTGGCAATTCCCTCTATTGAGACACTTGGCATACTCACATTACTTGTTGATGATTTGACTTTAAACTACACTATATATTTACTATCTCATGCTTTGAGATTGTGACACATGTCACTAGTGAAGGTTTTTGTGTAGACTAAATACCCAACGAATATTAGATTCTTTAGTCTGATTACCATTAATTATCAACCTAGGGTTCATATAATTTTCAATGATGTTAGCACTATATATGCATTATTAATTCATAAATTAGGTTGCTTTACTAGTTCCAGTATAATGAACTTATATTGAATTCATTAGATAGATATACTGTGAAATTATTATGGTAGAAATATGGAAATACTTCACACTTATAAATCACACATTCATCACACTTTATATAGTTAGATGAATAATGAAATCTAATTACACACTCTTAACTGAGGGTTAGGATCTTCACTACAACTCCTTTCGAGGGGTCCATTCCTCATTTATAATTGAGTTCCAATCCTTCTCCAAGAGATTTATAAAATCTTCTTATATAATTAAATTTATTATTACTTAAATTTGTAGCAATTAAAGATTCCTATAGAATATTATAATTAAACAACTTCTATAGTTATATTAACTATCCAATATTTAATTTCAACTCACTAACTCCTAATCTAATCTAGGTTCTACCATTAAATACAAAAGGTATTTTATTAACTTTTAACCAAAGATACCAAACTAGAAAAAATACAAATACATTGGAAACTACCTCAATCAACCTTCAAGTAGATAGTAACCAAAGTTACTTATTTTAGGCTTAACTAGGTTAAGGACAAGGTATATTATTTCTTTATTTTATTTTATCTATCTCCTTCTCATTGTCCTTGTATTTCTCATCTTTGGTAGCACATCCAAATTTTCTAGTATGAAGGAAGTCTTTACAACAACAATGGTCCTTTCTAGTCATCCATTTGGTTCCCAAGATAACCAGATGTGTCCTTAAGATCTGATCAAAATAATAGCTAGATTTTATATAATGGATTTGAGAAACCTATAGGTTAAGCATATAGTTTCTATAGGTACTCTATAGTGTCTATGAGTAACCTATACGTGAAGCTTATAGTTACTGCAAGCAACCTGTAATGGCTATGAGTAGTTTGTAAGTGGAGCCTACATTTTTTGTGAGCAACCTGTAAGTGTTGTTTGAAAATGAGATACTATAGCCTTATGCTATCCTTAAAATTATTGTTAAATAAAGTTACACAAGTATAATATAATCAAGGAAAAATCATCAATAACATATATATATATATATGTATATATATATATATATGTATATATATATATATATATATACATATATATATATATATATGTATGTATGTATTTATTTATGTATGTATGTATGTATATATGTATGTATGAATGTATGTATGTATGTATATATATGAATGTATGTATGTATGTATATATATGTATGTATGTATGTATGTATATATATGTATATATATATATATACATGTGTGTGTGTGTGTGTGTGTGTGTGTGTGTGTGTGTGTGTGTGTGTGTGTGTGTGTGTGTGTGTGTGTGTGTGTGTGTGTGTGTGTGTGTGTGTGTGTGTGTGTGTATACATATATCAATGCACACACAAAATCATAAATTCATTCATTTTTAGAGTCATGGATGGTTGTGAGGATTTAAATAGGAAAAGATATATAATAGGTATGGATGAGGCTTATGAAATAGAGAAATTGGTGGCCTCATCACACCCACTACTTAACCTCTTACTTGTCCTTGAGCAAGAATTTTTTGCATTTTGAAACCACAAAATTTTCTAAAATCTAAGGGCAGAGTGCAACCTGACACTTTAAAGATGTAGAAACCCTTAGCAACATCAATGTCTTCTCATATTTTCTTCTTAGCCTCTTTGTTAGCTGGGATCTTTTCCCTCTCAGTCAAGAAATGGGTACCAACACAACGAAGGTTAAAACATCAATCCCAACCATTTTACCTTTCTCTTCCCAACAAGTTAAATGTACATGTATACTATATGGATGGCCTCACTAAGGTTTGGAGGGAATTAAGGTTCCTTTATTTTTAAGGCACCAAATATATCTGCCCATCTATGGTAATAATAAAGAAAAATTGGCTTTCCATCTCCTTCCATAAGACTCAAATAATGACTATGAACTTATACCTATTTTTTGATAACCCATGTTTGTGGAGTACTTGAGTTCTTGAAGGAGATACATTATTTTAATACAACATCTAGATTAATTGATTCACCCTTGATCATTAGGGTAGCTTCTTTTTATTTTTGTTGATACTCTTCAACTTGTTTCCTTCTTCCTATTTCATTAATAACATATGAAGAAACTATGTTCAACTAGACATCCCCCAAGTAGATGTCTAGATTCCAATCTACATTAATGGGTACAACATATTGGTGGATGTAAGACTCACTTAATTGAGATTGGAGGTCAATATCCACATGTCTATATACTTCAAAGAAAGATTTGGAGTAATAAACTATGTAAGACTAATCATTATAGATCCTGTCATATCTAAAGTTAATCCATCTCTCTTCTAAGTAGATAACATACACCCTAGAAGGTGATCTACACTCTAGTAATAGTTTAGTGGTTTCATACATTTTATCAATCTTTTCCTTCATAAAATGTAGGAGGTTATCATTTTCTACAAGTGTGGTAGCTAAAAGATCCATATTAATAACTTATTTTTTGTAAGTGTTTTGTCAATGGTCAAAAAGAGGAGGAAATCTATTATAGAACGGTGCCAAATCTAGAGCATAATGTATTTTAGGTGCTTCTATTTCCAAGGTAGATGAAGTTATTATAGGTTCCTCTAAGCAAGCTATTGCAGGTTCCTCTAATAACCTTTCTCTATCCATAGAAGGTTTTATAAATTATGTTTCCCCTAAAAGTGTTTCAATGCTTCTATTACCTTTTAAATATATTATCTCATTCCTCATCCTGTATATTTCTTTCATAGATTGTTCCAATGTTTGGAACTCCTGGGCATGAGGAAAGATCCCTTATTTTTCTTATTTTTCCATAGTCTCTTCTTCAGTCAATTCCTCTTATACTATAGGATGATCTACCATTTTCAATTATTCTTTTATATACCTAATGTGTTTGAGTAGATCAATGTCTTCCTTAGTGAATCTAGATGGTTGGGGTGACTATTATTATTCTTCCTTGGTATATTCTTCATCAGTGGACCATTATTCAATTTTAAACCCATCAAGGGTCTTCCAAAACTTGAGCTCTTTCTTTGGCTTTTCATCCTCACTAATGTATCTGGGTGAGGAGGCTATAGTTGTCTTTTGTTTCTTAATTATTTACGATCTCTTAGGAGGAGGTCTCCTTCTTCTTGATATAGTATGTTTCATTTATTCATTTTTCATCTTCCTTTTAAAAGGGGTGGTTGATAGAACTTGTTCTTCTTGTGTAATAGTTGATGGATGAACTTCCTCTTGTCCTGAAGGAGCTATGGTGCCATAATCAATCTATGGTGAGGAGATAGTAGGAGAAGGAATATGCTGGTAAGAACTTTCCTCCTCTATGTCAAAAGGAGGTAGGACTAGTTTCTTTCTCTTTCTTCTACCTGTAGTAATTTTAGATGGACCCTCAATCACTACAGGATAGCCAGTAGCACTAGGGCCTGCAACATTTTCTTGTACAATATGTTGGGACTACTCCTTAAGGGGTTTCCCCTCATTATTACCCTTTTATTATAGAGGTTCATTATTCCCTATGGCTAATAATCATTCCTAACTTAGATCAGGTCTGATAGAGTTTATTCCATGTTTAGTTATCAACCATATTAGGCAATGATGGGATAGAGCTTTTTCAATACCCTTCTGGGACTCTTTAGACATCTTTTTTATAATGTTTCATAGGTGATTTAGAATATTAATGGTTCAATCATGCCTTAAATGATTCAAAAATTTAAATTGAATGTTATGAACTAGGGAATACCTTCTTTCAAAGGTCATATATATGATGATGTATGAGGTTATATCCCTCTAGGCTGTATGTAAGATGAGTCTCTCCACACCACCTTTTTTCAATAATAATCTTTAATCTCCTTGACAAAAGTATTGTCTAGCTTCTTGACCATTGGGTTTGTCTTGCCAATTGTCTCCTATACTTGGTAGCCTAGTTGCCTAGCTCACTAGTTCTTTAATGACTAGGAATGTGATGCCATGTACAGTATCTTGGTCTCTAGTAAAGGATCCTATAAATTTCCTAGAAAGGGGTTTTAATAAATGTTTTAATTTCTCAAAATAAGTGGTATAACTAGCTCTATTGAAGACAACCCCACTAGTTTGGTCTCCCTAAAGTTGCCTATGATCCATGGGTTCTCTCCTCACAACTGACCCTCCCATTCTACTAAGTTTAGATTTTCTATCAAACCTTTCAACCATTAATTGGCAACACACATAGTTTGGCTTATAAAAATATACCTATAACAGAGTAGGGTTTATTCAACAATGGTAGTTTGTGGTTCTAAGTTATGATGTGCTTTACCTTTGCATGAATGGTTGTACTTATAAAGGAAAGCAATGAAATTCATTGTTTTCCCTATAGGGTATTATGGCTTCATTATGATTTCTAATCCTGCACATATGAATCCCATAGTGCATAGTTTTCTCACCCACAACATCCTCCCCCCATGTGATCCATCACATGTCCTCAAGTGACGTGGAGTAAATAGGATGGAAGGGATAGAATGGGTTTATAATTAAGGGTATAAGTGTGGGTTCAAACATCATCATATTAGTTTGAGTGTGAATTGAGGGGTATTAATGAATGACATGTTTCATGATTTAATATGTTTTTCAATATCATACATTCTATATTAAAATAATGAATAATTTTAATTGTCAAAATATATGACATACTTTTTTAACAGTTTACTTAGGGTTACATCAAGGATTTGCATGTGAGTTATTAATAGAATTCAATGATTGTACTTATAGTTATAACTATATTATAGTGGGCCCCTTAGGATTAATTATGATATCATAGGATGTTAGTCTTTTATGGTGCCCTCATCTCACTTATATGTCATTCATGACAACCTACATGGAACTAGAATAAGAGTCTTAGACTTGGAGAGAGATTATTGATCTCCCACCATAAGGTGGTTATTGTAGATTTGGGTGATACATGTTAGGTATTACAAAACATGGAAGAGGGTAGTTAAAGGTGTTGTTTCTTTGTGATCTAGCTCTGCATGAGCCTATATGATTTACCTTTGTGATGTCTTACTACTTGTGGATTCTTCCTAGTGACTTTGCCTTATTATTCAGGGGTAACTTGAGTAAGTTTTTACTTTTCTACTTTAATCTTGCTTCATTCCTCCTATGGCTAGTCTGGTGTCTTTCTTGTATGGTCAGAAGCTCATATCCAAGGCCATAGCTTAGAGTTTGGAAATAACTTTTCTCTGTGTTCTTAAGGAGATGTTAGGGTATGACTGTAACAACCAGAGATGGTGACCCTAAAAAATATAAGGCTATGCCCATCTATAGGAAAAGTGCCCATCTCAGCTATAGAAGATTCTGTAAAAACTAAAGGAGGTGCCTATAGTAGCTATAGAAAATCCTATAGCAACTGAAGGAGGTGCCTATAATAGCTAAAAAATATCCCTTGATAATTAGAGGAAGATGAATTATTTCCTTAGAATGATTGTTTATTTTTCATTTTTGTTTTTACTGCTAAATAGCTAGTAAGATAGTTTTCTATTTAGGCCCATTTTATAGTTTTGGGTAGCCAATAGGCTGGTTTTCTACCAAAAAACTACCAATAATGCCCAAAAAGGGTTTTCATTATTGGTATTTTTTTACTCTAATTGCTACCTATAGTAGAATGTTTATTCTAGGTCCTTTCTAAGTCAATAGTGAGGGTGACTAGTCAAGGACCAAGTGAAGGTCTTAGTCTTTATGCTAGAGGAGGGATAGGATGTCCTCCTCTTCTTCATCTATGTGTTGGCTAGTTCTGCCTTTGTTTAGTGAGACATCATGTTGATCTATCACATCATTATATCCATTTTATAATTGTGTGTATGTACTTTAAAAACTCCTCTTGATTGAGTGGATTTTTTTATAACTTTAGTCCATGGCTATTGGGTAGTACATATAATCTTACTAGATCAATAGTTTGGAGTTGCACTATTCCATTATCATAAAAATGCTCAATATCAAATGGACCAAACCATCTAGTCTAGAGTTTTCCATTGTGATCCTTGTATTTTGAATCAAAAATAAGGGCCCAATATTCTACATTGAAATGCCTAGTCTTAATGTACCTATCATGCTAGTTAATATGCTAGTGTTGTATAAGTTCTATGTTATGCAATGCCTACTATCTATATTCATCTAAGGCATTTAGTTGCATAAGCCTTTCTTTATATTCTTTAGATATATCCGTCTTAAGTGCTAGTGTTATCTGTAAGGTCTTGTGCTCAAATTCTATTGTCAAGATAGGTTTCTTCCCATAGACCAACATATATGGGGTGAAACCTATAGTAGTCTTCCACATAATTCTATAATCCTAAAAAAATTTAGGACGTCTAGCCTCCAAATCCTTATATAACATACTAACATCTTGGTCAAAATATTTTCTAACTCCTTGTTGGTGACTTCCACTTGTCCCTTAGACTGTGGATGATTTCGAGTTGATTTCATATGCCTAATATCATATTGTTGGACTAAAGTAATAAATAAAATAATAATGAATTAGGGTCCTTGATCAGTTGACTTTTTCTCATGGCACACCATATATTGTGAATATTTATTCATAGAGAAAAGCTACCACTTTCTCATCTTTGGCATGTGTAAGAGCCTTGACTTACACCAATTTAGTGACATAGTCAATATATACAAAGATGTACTTTTTATTATTGGATTTTGGATCAAAAGGTCCTAAAAAGTTTAGGACCCATTTTTAAAATGGTTCAAGCAACATTTGAGGCTAAAAAAACATCTCATATAAATGTGTAGGTATCTCCATACACTAACATTTGTGACAATGAGTAGTATACCTTATTGCATCTTTATGGAGTGAGGGCAAATAATATCCTATATTCAAGATTTTTTCTATTGTACACTTCGCGACAAATTTCCTTCCATAGAATTCATCATGGAAATCTTTGAGGATATATGGAACTTCATCTTCTCTAAGACATCTTCTAATGATGGAGTCAGGCCTAGTATAGAAAATAAATCTAGATAGCCATTAATACCTACCACTTTTTTGAATCAAATCTCTTCTTTGTTTAGGGAGGAAGTGTTATGGAAGTAAACCTATGGTAAGGTAGTTAGCATTATCATCATACCAAGGTGTGGTAAGGGTGAGTGAGAATAGGTATTCATATATAATTGAGTCATCCACTATGGTATCCTCTTCAGGGGATTATAGGTGTTATAATAAATTAGCCATGACATTATCCCAACTAGGCTTATCTATAAGAATGATATCAAATTATTTTAATAAAATCAACCATCATATCAGTCTAGTTGGGATAGCTAGTTAATTCATAAGGTACCAAATGGCTGCATGTTATGTATGAGTAAAGACTTAATACCCTATGATGTAGTGATGGAACTTGTTGATAACAGAGACTACTACCAAGAAGTATTGTTTAGTAACTATGTAATTTAATTCTACTATCTATATATTCTTTCTTAAAAAATAAATATCATAATTATGTACTCCCTATTTTTGGCCTAGCATAGTTCCTAGGATATTATATGAAGTGTCTATGTGAATATATAAGGGAAGCTTCCAATCACGACTACACATAATAAGGGTGGTGGTCAATAATTCCTTAAATTGTTTAAAGGCTGTATCACAGGTAGGAGTCTAGATGAATTCAACATCTTTAGTCAAGAGAGTGAATAATGGTGCTACTACTTTGCTAGAATTATTGATAAATTTCTTGTAGTAACCAACATGTCCTAAAAAACTCATGACATCTTTTTATTTTTGAGGAATAGGGAAATTTTTTATGATACTAATTTTTATAGGGTAAACATTAATTCCTTCATCAGATATATGGTGGCTTAAGACAATGTTTTTTGTCATAAGCATTTATCATTTATTATGACTTAAAGACAAATGGTGCTCCTAAAAGTGTTGTATAAATTTATCTAAGTTGTTTAGGTAGTCATCAAATGTTTCTCCATAAATAGTGAAGTTATGCATATAAATTTCTACACATTCATTTACCATATCTATAAAGATACTCAAGACAACCCTCTAGAATTTTGAAAGAGTGTTATACAACCTAAAAGGTAATATAACATAAGAATAAGTACCCTAGGTACAAGTGAAGGTGGTCCTCTCTTGGTCCTCATGAGCAATGCTAATCTGGTTGTAACCACTGAAACCATCTAGAAAGGCAAAATATTTCTTCTTTGCTAGTGTGTCTAACACCTAATCAATGAAGGGAAGAGGAAAATGATCCTTTATAGTTGTTGTATTAAGTTCCCTAAAGTTTATGCACATATGACATTATCCATTTTAATTTTTTATAATTACTTAAGGAGAAACCCATTCACTATCTAATATGCCGTATATAAATCTAGCGATCAGTAGTTTCTATAATTCCACTTTGACTATTTCTCTAAGAGTTAAATTCATCCTACATTGTGGTTGTATAATTAGTTAGCACTATTATTTGATATAGATAT
Organism: Torreya grandis; assembly: GCA_037957365.1. Taxonomy (NCBI): domain Eukaryota; kingdom Viridiplantae; phylum Streptophyta; class Pinopsida; order Cupressales; family Taxaceae; genus Torreya; species Torreya grandis. The sequence continues at coordinate 931,249 of JARHVA010004766.1, read as the reverse complement.
GATGTGTTCATGTTTCTAGGTTAATTCCATCCATGTCCTCATAATCTTATGCAAAATCATGTTAGTTTATATGTAACATGCTGACTAGGCACTTTTCCTCATTTGACTCCAACTTGCTATTAATAAGCAATGTTTTTTTGGAAAGATTTCAATTTTTTGTGAGAGTGATTTTGTCATGTTTATATTCTTAATGGATCTGGTTTGGTTATCGCTATGAGGTAGTAGTTGGTTTAATATATCCTGTATAGATGTATCAAATTTATATGATTTTTAGAAGCTAGAAAATGGGCACTCGACACATTGTAGGTGGCTAAGATCCATAGAATTAGTTTTGTAATTATTTTATAGAATATTGGAGAGAACTTTGTCCTCTTCCTGATCAACCAAAGTGCATGCATAGTCTATGGTGAATACAAGAATCTAGGGAGGTTTCTCTACTTCATCTTCTTTAGCCCATAACATATGTTTTGGTGCCAAGGCTGGCTATGCTAGGGGATAGAGGACCAAATTATTAGTGTGGTTGCCATTCGAGATAAACATGTCACTTGATTTATAGCTAATAAAGGCATCAACTATGGCAAGCCAAGGACATCCTAAGATAAGAGGATATCCACCCAAATTAGACTTAGGCTACAACACAATGAAATATGAAGGATACTCTCAAGAATCTATAATAATGACAAGATCTTCAATGATTCCTTTTAGTTTGACTGTAGACCTATCAATTAATTGAAATATTGTATATGTGTGATGAATATTATTCAATTGTAGTTCATGCATGGTTTCAATTGTCATTACATTTAGTGTAGCCCTTAGGTCTATCAATGTATTGAATATTTACTAATCATGAATCTAGACTATTACTATTGGGCATCCTAGATGTGAATATTTATTTGTCAAGATGTTTCTCAGCATAGGGTCTACCAGCTAGACAACTACATGCACTATATTGAGATCCTTCTTCTTCCTTATAGGTTTACGTAGACATAAGTCTCTAACAGCTTTGGAATATATGGGCACATCTTTGATGTCCTAGAAGAGAATAATTTTAACACACAAATTTTTAATCTATCTTATGAAATTAAATTTAGACTCAATTACATGGCACTAAAAGGTAAAAAAAATCTAGAAATGGTAGGGTTATTTTAGCAATAATTTTATTTGCTAGTTTAGAGAGTTTTATGGTGGTGAGGGTGGATTAGCATGATCTTCTGGAGTTTCTTGATTTGACTCTATTATTATGGATGGGGCTTGAGGTGGTAGAACATTCCCTAAATGTAGGTGAACTTTAATGATGTTCACTATATATGTTAGATACTAAATAAGTTTAGTATTGAATGTTGGTTGAACTGGCTTATTCGTAAGGTTTTTCATAGGTTAAGTAGGGAGCTGATTAGGCTTAGGTGTAACTTTTGTATTAGGCATAAGAGTAGGAGGTTGTTTTTGATACTATTGAGGGAATCATCCTTGATGGTTTACCTAAGGTTGATTGGGTCTCCAGGGTTTTTGCCATTGGTTTGTGAAGGGTGGGCCTTGGGGTGGTTGCCAAGCTTGTTCCCAAGGTGGGGATGCATTTTATGGAGGTTTCCAAGAGGTGGTGGGGTAACTTGTCTAAGGTGGTTTCCAGGTAGAACTAGGAGGTGGGGATGTATTTTATGGAGGTTTTTAGGAGGTGGTGTAGTAGCTTATTTGAGGTGGCTTCCAGTTAGAATTAGGAGGTGGGACATTCATCCATAAACTAGTCTAGTTGGGAGTAGTATTTGTAAATTATGAGTTAAAAGAGGAGGAATTTAGAAAAGGTGTATTTTATCCCATACCTAGATAATATGGTCATTAAACCCATGAATTTATTTGTACAACATAGAAAACATAGTCTCCATTTCCTCTTTCATCATGAAGCTCTACTATTTTTTGTTCTTTAGTTATGATGTTAGCTACTTTATCCCAAACCTTATGACACCTACAATCTATCTTCCAACTCTTACAATCTAAACAATAGATGTTCAATGCTTGATCCAATTTTACTTGATTTTAACTTGAGTGTAAGTTATCTATTTGGGTGGTCAAATGACTAATGACATCCTATTTCATGTCTTGTAATGGGTTACTAGCTTCAAATTTTGATAGGCCACTTGCAGCTACTAGTGGAAGCTTATTTTCACTAACTTTGTTTATGGTAGACTTAGAATAGATCTTTCTCAATTCCTTGATGTATGAAAATGGAAGATGGGAGATATCTCCCCCATTCATTAGGTTCAAAGATCCTAGATAATCTACTTAGACTCCTTCTAAAAAGATGAGTTTTAGAGGTTCTTCTCTTAGTGCACTTCGCTTGAATTTATGTACACTGAACATGAACCATTCAACATAGTCCTCTAAAGATTCATCCCCTTCTTGAGTCATCCTGAAGATGTTATTTATTCTCTAACTTCTTCCTCATCCATATTCTTGATACTTAGCTAGAAATTTCTTTTTCATATCCTCCCAAGTGAGGACTAAATTACTACCTAGTCCCATGAACCAAAAAAGTGTTGAGTCCTTAAGGGTGGCTGGAAAAGAATTCAATTTATGTCCATCATACCTATAGTCATATCTTCTACATAGGATATCAAATTTAAATAAAAATGTGTCTAGGTCTTCTAATAGTATACCTCTAAAATTGGGCAAGACTGAGGGTGGAATATTTTTCATTTGTGTTATGCATGTTGCATCTGGAATATGAAATTCAAAAGTAACTATGTTTGGAGTCCCATTGTCATCCACAAAGTCTCCTTCTCCATTCATGATGGATTTTCTTGTGAGATGAATGCCAAAGGTACTCAAGATCATGTCTTTAAATTTTGTATCAATCCCTTCATTAGTATATTAGTAAACATTCATGTATTTCTCCATAGTATTTTTTCTTGATGAGAAATCTGAAGATTCTCTTTAGCTTTCTTAGATTTATTCAAGAAATACTTTATGATATGCTATTTTAATGCTACTTTCTAGAGTTTTTGGTTCATGAATTTGTTCTCCTTCATTTTTCCTTACTAACTTAGATAATGCTTCATTTGCTTTTATTTCCTTTTTACAATCCAATAGTACTTATTCTTCTACAAGCTACTTCATTTAGTTTATAGTGTTTCTTTTGAGATTATTTTGACTTATGGTGTATTTTAAAAAAGGATTCTTAGTTGCTACGGGTACTTATGGTTCTTTCCCGATAGTAACTAGTGGCTTGTTTGGTTGGAATCTCCCTTAAGAATATATTTCTCTTTATATAAACAATATGCTACACCTTTCATATATCCTATTCATTTTTGCATAGTATTACTATCTTTTTTTTAGTGTTCTAGGAGGTTATTTCAAAATAATAAAAAAGTACAATAAATGAGTGTTAAAATCAAAATAACTAGAATTAACATTTTACTTCTAGAAAATAGTAAATTTATCTACTAAAAGTGGGAAAATTACTCTATGAAGTAGAAAATAAAAGAAAAAAAATTATCCTAGAAAATAAGAAATAAAAGCAAGAAAATTATCCTAGAAAATAGAAAATGAAAGCAATAAAATTATCCTAGAAAATAAGAAATGAAAGAAGGGAAATTATTCTAGAAAATAAGAAATGAAAGCAAGAAAATTAAAGGTACACTTTGTAATAAATAAATCACTCTTGCATGAAATAAATCCTAAATATATGAACTATATAAACTACAAAATTGCAAAGAGGCATTCAAGGCTATGAACCATTTAGTTCCAAAAACTTAGACATTTGGCATAAGACACCGTAGTGCCCTCACATAAAATGTCATAGTGTCCTCACTTGAGTTACCCAATTGGGTATAATAGTGCATTAACCAATATTAAAAAATAATTATTGATTTTATAAAATAATAATTGACACCCTCCTTGAAAATGGTGCCAAAATGTTGTGTAGACTAATTTCCTAGTGAATACCAGATTCTTGAGTTTGATTAACATTAATTATCAACCTAGTGTGTTATGTTTTTCAAGGATGTTCACACTATATATGAATTATTGATTCATAAATTGGCTTGATTTACTAGTTGTAGTACAATGAACTTATATTGAATTCACCAGATAGTTATACTATGAAAATATTATGATAGAAATACAAAAATAATTTACACTTATAAATGAATAAATGACACATGCATCACACTTTATATAATCAGATTAATAACGAAATCTACTTACACACTTTTAACTAAGGAGGGTCAAGATATTCACTATAACTTTTTTTGAGGGGGTCCTTCTTCATTCATAACTGAGTTACAATCCTTCTCTAAGAGATTTATAAAATCTTCTCAAAAAATCAACTTTCTCATTACTCAAATTTGTAGCAATTAAATATTACTATAGAGTATTATAATAAAATGACTTCTATAGTTCTATTAACTATCCAATATTCAATTTAAACTCAATAAATCCCAATTTAATCTAGGTTCTACCATCAAATACACAGGAACCTAGATTAAATTGGGATTTATTGAATTTATGATTTTATATGTGCATTGAGTCATGGATGGTTGTGAGGATTTACATAGGAAAATATATATACTAGGTATGGATGAGGCTTATAAAATAGAGAAATTGGTGGCCTCATCAGAGGTCCCTTTGATAGATTGACTTTCATTCAATTTTTTGGATCTCTAATGTATGATTATGTGAGAGTAGTTGATAAAGAAGTAAACTTCAACCACATATCTTCATCTCCCTTCATCCTAACATATTAGATCCAATGTGCTTAATTAATCTCTTTGAAACTTTCTCAAACATTACCCTATGTAGATTTGTTTAAGTATGGGTACCTTCTCAATTATGCCTAGAAATCTAACTTTTCACCTTCATATCTTCTACTTTACTCAATCACCTGATTTGAAATTTGAACCATATAAATTAGGCATGAAAGTGAACAAACCCATATGATCATTTTTTCCTAAATATTTCATGTGTGTGAGATAGAATTCCATTAATCTGATCACTGAGCTTATCCTATCATAGAGCTAGAAATGCCTCAAACTTACCTAGAAGCCTAACTTTGATCTAGCATAACTCTTGTCACACTTAGTCAGATGACCTATAAATTAGGGCATAATATTCTCTTACATAGGGGATTCCATCCATATATCCATTTTATCATCAATCCTTCATATCTTTAGGATATGTTATCATCAAAGTGCCTTTTCATCTATTTCTTATCATCTAAAAATTTGGCTAAGTATTGGGAAACACTATCAAAATGGTTGGGAGCCATACCTTGCTCAAGCATATATTTTTTTAAAATACATCACATGACATATGATTCAATACATATAAACAAAGTAAAAAAATGAACAGACCCATATGATCATTTTGTCTTAATTCCTCCATATGTTTGAACACTAACCTCATCAATATGCTTACTCAATTCTGCTAAACCCTTTTGTAAATTTGGCTAAGTATTGGAACTTAGTGAATTATGTCCAAGTAGCCAAATTTTCATCCCCATATTTTTAACTACACTTCATCACATGACTTCAAATCTAACACATAACAACTAGGGACTAGTGTGATCACAACCATGTGACTAGTTCACCCATACTCATTCACACATGTCAATGGGGATGTCAGCAATATGGATTCTCATATTTTCTTGCCATAGACCCAAAGTGTCTAGATGATCAATATGAAGAAATAAATGAATTCCACTCATACACACAAGCATTATAATCATCCTTGACCTCTGATAAGATATTTTTCATATCCTCTAATCACCACATTAAGTCCTGAACATCAATGACATGCTCATAATGTCCCTTTTGACATTAATGAAAATCATATTTCCAACATAATAATATTAGTAATATATTTATAATTCAAAAATAATAAGTTAGATTTACTTAATGTATAATATTTTATGGATGTATATTGGATAAGTTCCAAGTCCCTTTCGAGTGAGACATTTTTTTTATTATATATGGATCCAATTGAGTAATTGAGCATGTTATCAACATGTTAGGTTGATGGTCCAACCCTAAGGAATCATTTCATTTTTAAAAATATCCATTATTGGGAAAAGGTTAATAATGAATAAATAATGTTGTTATCTACTTGTAATAATGGTCATATCTTAAAAAATTGACCTATGTATAGGTGGAGTGATTTGAGAGTATATAGACATCTGTGTATAATATTTTAAAGGTTTGAAATAGATAGTGAGATTCATGTAGGTGTGCAACAATATAATTAAATGTTTAACTCATAATATAACATGAATGTGAGAAAATGGCATATTATGAGCTTATTTTATTTCTCAAGCCATGTGTGGTAAATATGTGTCAATCTTGTCATTATCAATTATTGAAGATAATATTTTAGTGTATACAACAATATCCAATTAACCAAGGAGAAAGAAGAGAATTAATAAATCCCATTCTTAGATGTCATCATCACAAATAAACTAGATAAACCCTATCCCATGAAGTATATACAAAATTGCCTCATACTAATTTACACCTTCAAGAAAACTTCCATCATCAGCCTCACCAAAATACAGTTGTCCTTGACTCTTTAGCAACAAGGGACATCAAAATATTTATCCCATAACACTTTAAGTAAGATAAATATCTCATTATTAAAGTCCTTGAAACCAATGGGTACAATAAATGAGAAATTTATAAGGTATTTATAGGGTTAAAAATAGAAGACAAAACTTCATTAATGATAACCATAATAATCAAATAATTACCATTCTATTTTTAAAATTAATTTCAAATAAAATTGTAATAATTATAAAATAAGTCAAGATACGATTTATTTAATGACACATTACCCTTCGTGCCTCACTCAGATGCATCGAAGAACTGATTAATCCAAAATCTCATAAGGGTGTATAAGTGGTTTTATTTTCATGTGGTAGTCCCTACATTGGTAAAAATATGTCAATCCCTCTAGACAAGGATAAAATAACATTCTATAGACATTAATAAATATCATGTTGAAACTTAGGCTTTATCAAAACATTACCTCAATACTAAACACCAAGTGAGCCTTAACAAATCTAGATTGATTGTTAAATAAGATGAATATTAGATAAGAAAAATAATAAAATTGAAAAAATACCTAGTAATCTTGCTAGAGACAATTGTTCAGTATCATAAATTCATAGAAACCATATCTTAAACCATATAAGAGAAGAAAGATCAATGAATATTAATAAATAATGTTGGAATCTACACTTTATCAACTTGTTATTACCTTTTAGATACAATTACTTTATTCCTTATATTTTTTATGCTTGAGGTGACTGACCTATCTCTTGACATCATATTGACAATAATATATTAGGAATTTTAGATTTTTTTATCCATGGAATAACATTTTCATCTTTACTTTATCCTTGGAACGAATACACATATTGCATTAGAAACATCAAAAACCCTTTTTTCATAATGATGAATCTAGAAAACCATCTTTTAAATAACATATATCATGAAATCTTTATTGATCTCATCTTATCCCTATATGGAAGGGTAACTTTCCAAGAGATGTTCATCTCTTTGATAAGTTAAATATTAAATTTTCACAAGAATTAGTAGCTCTTGACTTCTTTAAATAGTTTAGATATTATAACATCATACCAAAATTAAAATGATTAAACATCATATTTTAGATATGAATAAGGATTTATTTTAAAACACTAGCATGAGACTAATTATAATAGAGATTTAATGAACTAGCAAACATTTAAGTCTAATGTCTTAAAAATTATGTGATATTCACTTGCAATTAGCACAAATAATTAAACCTAATTTTTCATACCTATTATATGGTATCATTCATATTATGTGTAAAATTGTGGTTAATAGAACCATAATAAAGTAATATAATAAGTTTGACAAACCATTAGATAGAAATAATGAGAAGATAACAAATATAATAGATTGTCGCACACCAAACAAGTCCATTACTGAAAGAACATAACTTCTTCTAGATCCCACATTTCTTATCTAGGATGTAATAACAAAAAATATTATATAATTTATATTAATAATTATAAATCATATTATATATATTCTATTTTTCTAGTCTTCATCTTAAATTAGTCCACCAATACTTAGGTATATATGTATAATCAAGGAAAAAGTTATTCAAGACCATAACTTGACATATCCATACTTATCATTTCAAATGTAAGTGGTCCACAAACATCACAAGATAATACTTTACTAACCACATGTGAGGATGATTATAGAAAATAAATAATAATAAATATAATTAAAATCCTTATTATAAAGCTTTCCACATCTCAAAAAATCATCCCACTCACTATTATAACTAATCATAATCTTTCTATCAATGTAAATGATCAGAAAGTTCACATTATTAAATATTAAATCAACACCATTTCTCATAGTTAAAATTTTAGAGCAAGGAAAAATGTGGAGGTAAGTATCAATATTACACTACCTTTTTATAATTAAATTTGTGAATAAGAAAAATAAAATAATTAATGAAAATTTGTTGAATTTATCAATCCTAAACTTAGATCTTCCAATAATCATGCTCCTAAGAAGAGGTCTTGATTTTATAATAATACCTTCAAAAATACCATTTGAATAAATTATTACAAGCATAGAACTTGGTGTTAATGATTTATATGATTAAGTGGCAAGATAATTAAGAATATAATGTTTTATATCATTACACAAAGTTTAATGATCAAATATAAACATTACCAAATATGAACAAATCACCATTATAAATCTGAGTAGTAATAAAGACATTATCATTTTAAAACAAGACAAACGAAACACCATTGTAATCTTGAACAAAAGATAATTGAGCACATAAATATAAGTGAGAAATATAAAAAATACTAAGAAACTCTATAAACAAGGTCACTAACAATGTCACTAAAGCAATAAAGAGTTTATCAATAAAAAAAATAGAAAAACCATGACTTATGCCTAAATATCCTATCAACCCAATAATATATGAATCACCAAATATCCACAAAGATGACATCCCCATTATACTAATTATCAACATTAGAAAATCCCTAACTTAGCCTCTTACTAAACATTTATTAGGAAAACTAAAACATCTAGTTCGTAACACTTCTTTCATCAAAATGTTTGAAAATTTTGTTTATAAAGTTAAACATTTTATAATTAGTGAAGTTTAGATTTTTTTATATTTTCATGCGGTATCACTATATTCAAAAAATACTCTTTATGAAGCTATAAAGTTTATTTGAGATTTCACTTACCCCCAAACAATAGATTTTGTATAATTATGCTTACACTCTACATTTTTCACTTGCAAAGGTGAAATATACAATCAAACAAAAATATTCACCATGGGATCACTTCTATCTCCAATATTAGTGAATTTTTTTATGTAATGCATTTTGGAAAAATCTTTGTATTCATATCCTTTAAAACTAGGTTAGTGGGATAAATTTGTTGATGACACAAATGCTAAATGGTCATATGGTAAAGAAGATATACACACATTTCTCAATAATTTAAATGATTGGAATGAAAACATCTAATTCACCATGGAGAAATAAGGAATAAAAAAATTCACTTCCTATATTTCATGATCATACGTAAATTAGATGGAACCTTATCCCATGAAGTATATATAAAATTGATGCATACATATTTATACCTTGAAATAGATTCCCATCATCACCCTCATAAAAACTCAATTTTCCTTGAATATTTAGGAATGAGGTCCATCAAAATATCTGACCCAAAACATTTTAAGCATCATAAATATCACCTCAATAAAGTACTTACAACTACTAGATACAACAAATTGGAAACTGAGAAGGTATTTTATAGGGATAAAAATATTTAAAAAATATATTAAAAATACCCAAAATACTCAAAGAAATACCATTCCATTTTTAAAATTAATTTTAGAGAAAAGTTCAAGAATTTAAAAAAAAATCAAGAGAAAAACTAATTTCAAACCCACACATTACCCTTTCCACATCCTTTGATTGTACCAAAGATATGATTAATCCAAAAAAATTAAGGGTGTATATTTTGTTCTATGTTCATTTGGTAATACCTACATTGGTGACAAAAGTTGATCTCTCTAGACATTGATAAAATAAAACTCTTGGACACTACTCGTATTGAAACTTTTGATTTAGCATAACATTCCCTTAATACTAGACACCAAATGAGCATTAATAAAGCAATATTGATTGTTTTTTATTTTATTTGTCAAAATCTACTTTTTATATGGACCTAGAACCATAAGAGTGCATTAAAAAAGTTTAAATAGGCCTACTAGGGATGAGAAGTTTTAAAAAAAAAGAAACAATACTTAAAATGGAAACAAAAAATAGGAAACCATAGTAGAACTAGGAGGAAGGTCCCTCTTGAGGTTAATTAACAATAGTAGTGTCCTTACTTTAATGATTGGTTTATCCTTGTAAAATTTATATTGATTGAAATTCTTTGGGCCTTTAGTTGCTTCCCCTGAGAAGATCATTCTAGGTCACTTTTTCCCTTTTACCTACATGGAAGATTATTTAGGGGAGACCCCCTTGGGGGAGCCTTCGAGGGGAATTTTAAAACCCTTGGTGATTTCATAGTAGTGGAATATGGGGGATAATTAGAGTGAAAAAAGTATTGAACTATTGATTTAGCCTATCTATGTAATGCATTCTAGTCCTAGATGAGCTTGGCTAGACCAAACCCTGCTTGTTGTACCTTTGAGTTAAAGTTTTCTAGTAGTTATTTATTTATTTCTATCTCCTCCATAAAAATGGATTTCCCTTTTCAAGCTAATTTTATAGGGGTCCCTATTTCAATAAGTTTTGGTTTGGGGATAAATAGTAATTTGAGAGGGAGATCATCTAGGGTGACTATGATAAGTTGCTTTGGAGGGTGAAATTGGAAGGTTGGTGGGATCCCTTGATAGGATCCTCCACCATGGAGTCCTCCTCATAAGAGGAACCCCCAAGGGTAACTTCCTAGTCTAAAAGGCTTGTTTTTACTTAACAAAAAGGAGGATCAGACCCTAGTGAAGTATGGGATTTATATCATTTACATGGTGAAGTACGATGGTACTTTCAAGGCACTTAAGTAGGAAATAAGGAAGACTAATTTCAAAACCAATGAAATGATTAAGAAGAAATAAATGGTGGTAAAATATTAGTTTATATTTACCTTCAAGAATCATATATCTCATGATCTAAAGGCAAATTTTGGGCTAGTAGCATGGAAGGTTAGCCTATGGGAGTCTTTTTTTGCCCATCTACACAAAATCATTTGTTTTAAAGAATCATTGTAGGGACTCTTATTTTTTTCACTAGTCCTTCAATTCTTTGTCACCTATGCATGATATTCTAATGGAATCACTAATGAAATCCTCTAAAGCATTAATGGTGATGCCATGCATGGTAACATTCTACTTTGTCCAAACCACCATGAAGTCTTGGACAATCTTAGTGTTATGGTTGGTGACATGTTCAATAAATTCTATGAGTCCCCCCTTTTTGAGCTTCTTCCAATCTTTCTTTTGTTCATGGACCTCCTTATAGGATGTAGGTTCCATTTTATCCCTATAGCCACCCATGGGGACTAAGAATGTAAATTTGAAATGAGAGAGATGAAGTTTTTGGTGAGGCAGAAATGAATAAGGAAAAAATGGGTGGGAAGTCCCACCAAAGGCCCATAATAATAATTAAGATCCATTCTTTTGAAATGATTACATATCAACTTGATTGAGATCATCCCCATCAATTTTATATTATTCACATGAAGAGAGATGATTTTTTAATCTGCATTGGTACTTTTATCATGGATTGTATTTAAAAACAATAAAAGGGATCTTACCTGCATCATGATAGCTAGTTAAAAGGTGGAGATCAACTCCAATGTTGGCAAGGAGTTCGGCCACCCCATTTTCTTCCTTGTAAGTGTGTATGAGTTGAAAATGAGGTATGCCCTTTAGAAAATAATTGATTTAATTAATGAGTTACCTAATAGTATGGAAGGGTGTAGTTTTTCCTTCCAAAGTATTAAGGATGTTCAACAAATATCCCTCAACTATGATCCTATTATGGTTGATGCTTGACACCAACTATATGCTCAAAAGAGCTACCTTAGCCTCGACTAGGTGGTTTATTTGATTCCCTATAGGACACACATATGCTTCTAACATATCCCTTTTATAATTCCTAATAATGACTCCTCCTATAGGACTTGGGTTGCCCTTGGAGGCTCCATCAATAAGATGACTATTTTAGAATAAAAATAATAGAAACTATAAATTTTAAAAAGATATTAGATCATATTAATAGACACAATGGGATGAATATTATAAATTCATGTAGACCAATATTAAACCATATATGAGAATAAAGATATATGAATATTTGTGTATAATATTGGGATCTACACTTTGTCAACCTATGATTACCTTTTAGATATAATTCATTTTTTCCCTATTTATTTTTATGATTGTGGTTACTAGCCTATCCCTTTAAATCATTTTGACCATAATATATAGTAACTTTTAGAGTTATTTTATCCATTTCATAACGTTTACATCTTTAATTTATCCAAAAAAATGAGTATGCATATTGTACTTGAAATATCAGAAAACATTTTTTCTCACATGATGAAACTAGAAGACCAACTTTCAAAAAAAATAAATCATGAAAACATTATTGATCTCAATATGATATCCTTTAAAAAAATATGAAATCCTTTAAAATTATATTCATATCTTTAATATATACCTATATTACTATTAATGGATTGGTAAACACCTAATCCCAATGAATGATGACTTACTACCTAATGTCTTGATTTAACAAATTATATTTTGACCCAAAATATTTTACCCATATAACTAACTAAGGGGGATTTTAAAAATATTTTGGCATATCCATAAACCCTTATACATTATCATATAATATCCCTATATACATAACATTCCATTACTCCTTGACATGTTTCACCTGGAAACATGAGAAAAACCCAAGTAATGGTGATCTTAAAATCACTACACACTTGTCTCTATGCCTAACTATCCAACCACCCTATGTGATATTGGAAGGTGATAGTGCACCAGAATTGTTTCCAAATTTCACTATGATACTAAGATCCCATTCATGATCTTAATTGTATATCCTCATTTCCATGCATAATTATTCCTCCTTTGATTCAATGTTTCATATTCCACTGTGTTGTGATCATTCCATGTTTAAACATAATAGTTATAATTTGGCTTCCATGCATACCCTTTAGTGATTAATCCATTTATTCCATGTTACATTATCTAATAAACAAATTTTATTACATTTATATATATAGTTTTTTATCCATTGATTCCATGTGTATCCATACTTATTATTCCTTTGATTTCCTATATAGATAAAGTAATTGTTACTATAACGCTCTCTGACATACCTCCATGATTTTTTACTCTCTTTATGATGTGTTGTATATATTACCTAACATTTGTATCCTTTCATGATACTTTGATCTTATAAACATTTTATTCTACCTCTTCCAAATTTTTATTTGGTAGACACTTTTGTCTCTTGAGTAGATGAATTGTTATTCTCTACTTTTATGGTTTCTTCATATTTTTATGCATCTAAAGATTACTTGTGATCTTTGAATTGTTTTTTAATTGATCTACCTTGACATTTATTTTTTATTTTATAAGTTTAATATCATAAAAAGTGATATTTTTTCTCTTCTACCAAACTTTATTGAACTAATTATGTACATTAATATTGATTGTACCCAATGTTTATAACTAAGGATATCCAAGAACAATATATAATCCATCAATATCTGAATTCAAAATGTATTGGTCCATAGTGATCTTAAAATATTACAAAAATATATATTCTTACCATATACTTGATCCTCACTGATATTAGTTTCTTTAACCTATATATGTTAGGTAATATTCATATTGATGAAGTTATACTTATTGCTAGAGTTTATAGATGAAAATTTCATTCTTTCTTTAAATGCATCCATGAAATTGAAATATTGAAGCATATCTATTTTAGGGTAAATTTTTTAAACCCTTATCCACCATCCATCATTACCCCTACCTCTCCTTATACATCATGTGTAGCTTCCTGATTATCATCATTATATGCCTCTTTTATCATTCATCACCATTTACATTATCTTCCTTATTACCATCATCATTATTTTATTCATCTTGTTTTTATTTCTCATCATATTTTTCTTTTATGTCCTAATAACCTTAGAAAATGTATTATATTTCTTCCCATGAAAAATTATATTATTATTTACCCAATTGAACCCACCAACACACTGCATCACCTTTAAAAAATTTAAAAACTTGTATTCCACATAATTGTATGAAAATATATTTCCTTTGAAAATAGTCACCATTATGTAGCATAAATATCATCCTCTCTAAATAATAATTTTAATTCCATGGTAAAAAAATTATGTTTTTCAAGAACACCAAATGTAAGACTAAATTGTATATATGAATATATCCTCTTGGCTAGAAAATTTTAGTCTTTGTTAACCTATAAAACTAAAACCTAAAGAACATATTACAAATAATTTTTTAAAATATTTAAAATTATACAAAAAAAGAAAAAAAATCCTAAAATTATGGTTTATATAAAAAAATTGTGAAAACCCATAAGCTAAAAAACACTTGTTAAAAATTTATCACATAACCCAAATTTTTTACAATAGTTCTGTTGACATAGTGGATTGCACTTGGGGCAGGAGACTGAGCTCCTACCTTCCACACATTAAAATGGAAACTCCCCTCTCACCTGTGGGACTGGCAAAGCTAGAATGGAGAGTCTCTAGGTAAGGGATAGCTCCCTTTGATGCATATGAGTTGTTCCAATAAGTGTTAATACAGGTATATAGATATATATAATGTGGGGGTGAAAAGGGAGAAGGATTATAAGAAAACAAAACTACTCTAAAAGAGGTGATGCACCAAATTATTTGACCTACTCACACTCACACTTGAAGCTAGACAAGCACATACATACACTTCAAACTGGCAGAAGGACCAGGTTACAGGAAACTGAATAGGGAGGCTTTAATGGAACACACAGAAAATAGAGACTCACCAAAGGTGCTATAGAAAGGCACACTATATAGTAGCTTCTTCTATCTCAGCACTTCCAAATATAGCTCTCATTATCACCTACAAAAATGGCACCTTATAAACACTAGGTGTGTTGGTGTTAAACCTGTGAAAGAATTAAAAAGAAATGACTAAACACAAACTGACACTTAGACACACACAGAGATATATAATCATAATCAAGGTAAAGATGCATTTATTTGATTTCAGGTGAAAATTTTCCAGGGCTTCACCTTACAAATGTGAAAGATCCTTTTTCAAATGACAAGTCTGCAATATATAGAGGAAGAAAGGAGGCCTTTTGGTGCCCTTTTTACAAGTGACCCATGTGATTTCTAAGCATTGGGATGAGGAAGTCCCCTGAAGATAATGTTGTGTCACTCCTGTAAGGATTCAAAATTATGAGCCATAATGTTTTCCTACTCATCAATGTATATTGAAGAAAAATTGGTCACACCGTTCACTATTTGTGCCTCTTGATGATCGCATGGTAGGTACTATGTCAACCACTAGAATAACTCCTTGAATTGACACTTTCCTATGCCACTTAGATCACTTCATCTGCTTCTGTGCTTGGCCATTTTGCCTCCTCTATCTCCTTCATCCCTTAGGTTATCTTTTGCTACTCCTTTGGCTATTTAGCTGAGAGCACATCTGCTTTTGACATGTGTCACAATTTGCTACTTTGAAACTTAGGAGACACTTTAGAATGTAGACATTGACACATGGTAGCTTCTGTCAAGCTGATAATGGGATGTGGTAGTATCCACTTAACTTAGAGGGTCCTTCAAGAGTCAGGTGTAAGTTTACATGTGGCCACTTTTGCTTACTCTTTCTACTTAACTTAGAGGATTTGATGATTCCTATACTATGAAATTTGATGTTCGTGGGCCCGTCGTAGCTTGAAAACCAATGGCTAGTCTATCTTTATAAAATTGATGGCTTCTGGGACATCACCGTCCTTGGTAAATTCCATTGGGTCTTTTTTGTGGGCTTTTTATTTACACCTTCCCAAAGGGAAGGTGATCCTTCAGCCTTTTGAAAACATCCTTCAACTTGGCTAAGAGTTCCCCACAAGGGTACCTGCCCTTCAGGGTCCTTCAGCTCTTTGGTGGGTTCCTCCTTTAGATTATTTTCCTTGGGTTTTTGTAGATTTTTGTCTATGGACATTTTCCTGTGGACTTTTGTCTGCAGACATTTTCCTATGGACTTTTGTTTGCAGACATTTACCCATGGACAAAAAGTCTGCAAGAGTTGCTCTTTGGCCACTTGCTTTCCAAATTTCTTTAGACTTTTTATCTAAAGAAATTCCTTCAGACAAAAGTCTAAAAGAATTCATTGCCTTGGACAAAATTCCAGAAAATTTACCCTTTGCAGCTATCTTTTCATTGAAGTTCTTCCTACCCTCCGCAAGGGATCTTAAACCAAGAACTACCCTCTGTAAGGGCACTTACCCTTTGGCTTTAGGATGCTCCCTTGAACCAAGCCATTGAACCGAGGTGTTGAACCAACACATTAAAGCAAAAATGGTTCAATGGTTTAACACTTCATGCCACTCCTTATTGAACTAAGCCTTTGAACTTGCCAATGAACCAAAGCATGTTAAACCAAATCATTAAACCAAAAATGGTTCAACAGTTCAAACAATTGTTGAACCAAGGCACCAAACTGTTTGATTGAACTTGCTGATGAACTTGCCAATGAACCAAATGATTGAACCATCTGATGAACCAAGCGATGAACCAAGGCCAATGAACTTGAGCTTTGAACCAAAGTATTGAAATTGTAGAATGAACCAAGGCATTAAACCGGTCCAATGGTTCAAAGGTGCTAACTCTTTGAAAGATCATGTCATTGAACCACTTTAAGCTCACTTTCCTTATGAATTTCTTTTAACAAAAGTCCTAAGAAGCTTTGTAAAACCTTGCACTCTCTGAATTGGTTCTTCATCTACCAAAAGAATAGACCTATAGAGTCTATAGAAAATCAAGACCTGTAGAGTTTGTAGAAATAGACCTATAGAGTCCATAGAAATAGACTTGTAGAGTCCATAAAAATAGACCTGTAGAGTCTATAGAAAATTCTTGGACTTTTTCAAAATCAAAAATGAATTGGCCTAAAATAGTAGAGGAAGAAGGGGACCAATTTTTGGCCTGTTAGACCAAAAAATGGTCAACAAATTGGTGACTCCCAGGGGAAGCATGCCTGCTATGCTTAGAGCCTAGTGGCCTTGTAGTCCATTGGGCATAGAGTCAGAATGTAGCTTTGAGGAAAGTTATCAACAGCCCCAAAAGATCTAAGAATCAAACATGAAGCCTTTTACCGTAGACAAAAGGAAAGCACACAAGGCTAAAAACACTACTTGTGTAAACTACACTTAGGGAAAGTAGGAAAGAAAACTAAAAGTAAACTACTATATATATCTAACCAATAATGTTAACCTCCCTCTTGGATCAAAAGGAAAACTTCTCAAGCCCCCTTCTTAGCAAGAAGACTTATGGTGCTAGACAAGTGGCTGAATGAAAAGGAGATTTGGTGACCTACTCCTCTTGCATGTCACCTGGATTGGCTGGTATTTGAGTTGATCAGATTTGAACATGATTCCAACATATACATACTCTATTTATTCCTAGAATCTTGTGGAATATTGGTCCTTCATGCTGGTGCATTTCACCAAGAAATGAATGTCTGCTGGTTCATCACCATAAACCATTTGATATGTATAGCTCCCTTACAGTGCATCATGGTCCAACCCATTCCCTTTTGCTTCATTGGAGATCCTGTCAAAATCATCCTCTACTCCCTCCTAGCCTTCTTGAAGAAGGGTGACTCTTGTGATGTATGAAATGGACTCACAATATGATTTCTCATCCCATAAAATATCAGCTCTTTGTTCAAAGCTTTCTTCTTCAAGGCCTTCCTCTAGGAAGACAAACCTCTCCTTTTCCTCCTCAAATATTAGGATCTTTAGATTTTCAAAGATATTCTCCTAATCCTCCTCTAACCTAGTCTCCATGGCATAATAGTCCTCCTTATCAAAATAGTAAGGAAATTCATCAAATAGAAGAGAAGAGAGCTCACCATGCGTATGTCCCTCCTCATATTACTAGAACATATGCATGTATGCATGCCCTATGTCTTCTCCATTGCTGATGAGGTCTTCACAAGGAGCATCAATGATGATTTCTTCTTCATTGTCACTCATGATAGCCTCTTTGGAAACTACATATTGGATCTTCTACTCCTCACTCACCTCTTGCAGAACAAGTTCCTCCTTGAGAAATGGTGAAGTGGGAAAACCATGTGGAAGAAGAGGCAGTCCTTGAGCTAGAAACAAATGATTTTCCTCTTTCCACTTGGATATCACTTCATCAATATCATGTGTGGCCTAATATCTCTCTTGGAAATGTGTAGGTGGAGTGTGTTCAGACATGGAATGTGTCGTTGGGTCTAAACCATCCATAACACACTGGCTAAGGAATCTCTCTTTAGATTCCAACTCTGTAATTCATATGGCCATATCCTCTTGGAAGTGCCTTTCTTGGAGGTCACTAGCATTATCATGAGTACAAGTAGCCTCATCTTCTTCACAGTTTTGAACAAAACCTTTCTTTTCCTCCTTCCTGCCCCATGATTCTAATGTTTGCTTCTAGTTCAAGATCTTGAAATTAGAATTTCGCTCCTATGAACATGCAGCAACTTTGTTTTCTCTAAGGTCTTAGAGCTCCTCCATAAGGTTTGAATGTTCCATCTCTCTTTCATGAAGTAGTCTCATCCTAGCCTCTAAATCTTTAATTTGTTTGGCTAGATTATCCTGAAAGAGTCTATCTTGGAGGTCACTAGCATCATCATGTTGAGTAGGAGCAGTTTCGAGAGAGATGTGCTAGTTCATAATGCTCCCCCAAAAGAAGATTCATGATCTAAGGAATTTAGAAGGTTCATATCCATGGGAGGTTGTTCTAGTTCCCTTTGATGCTTGAAGGCTAGGTGCATGCGATTAAGAGTAGGGTTGATTGATGCATTGGATGAGCCAGAATGAGCAAGTGCCATTTGGTAGAAATGATTTGGTGCACAAGAGGGGGATTTATTTAGGATAGGAGGGATCATGTAAGGCTAAATAACTTGAATGAATGGATTCCACCATTTGGATACCTCCTCCTCCATGGACTACAAGGCCTGAGCTTGCCTGAACAAACATGCCTCTTTGTACATCAAGTCTTACTGATAACCATACTACTCATCTAGTCTGTCTATTTCCATTACCTGCTTCTCAAACTCTAATGCCACCTCCCTTATCATTTAAGGGTGACTAAGAGAGTTGCTTGAGGTGATTCCTTTAATATATTGAGTTTGATCAAAGTGATATGAAGGAAAACAAGGTCCATGATTCTGTGCAAAGGAATAATACATAAAAAAATAATATTTCTAATGGCACTTGGACTGCTTAACCAGCTGATTCAACTCAGAGTCACCATTGGCATTGATTTAAAATCCTCTAAAGGCTAGTTGGTTAAAGAACACACCAAAAATTCTTCAACTCTTTAGACAAAACCTATCCTAGGTGGTCCCACCAGGCATGCTAAAAACTATTAACATAGTGGATTGCACCTGGGGCAGGAGGCTAAACTCTTACCTTCCACACGTCAAAATGGAAACTCCTCTCTCACCTATAGGACTAGAAAATTTGGAGGGGAGAGTCTCTAGGTAAGGGATAGCTCCCTTTGATGCATATGAGTTGTTTTAATAAGTGCTAATATAGGTATATAGATATATATAATGGGGAGGGTGAAAAGGGAAAAGGATTACAGGAAAACAAAAATACTATAATAGAGGTGATGCCCAAATTATTTGACCTACTCAGACTTACACTTGAAACTAGACAAACACATATGTACACTTCAAACTAGTAGAAGGACCAAGTTATAGGAAACTTAACAGGGAGGCTTTAATGGAACATAGAAAATAGAGACTCACCAAAGGTGCTGTAGAAAGGCACACTATATAGTAGCTTCTTCTATGTCTGGACTTCCAAATATAGCTCTCCTTATCACTTGTAGAAATGGTACCTTATAAACACTATGTGTGTTAGTGTTAAACCTGTGAAAGCATTAAGAAGCAATGACTAAACACAAATTGACACTCAGACACATAGAGATATCTAATCAGAATCAAGGTAAAGATGCATTTATTTGATTTCAAGGGAAAATTTTCTAGGGATTTGCCTTAAAAATGTGAAAGATCCTTTTTCAAATGACAAGTATACAATATATAGAGGAATAAAGGAGGCCTTCTGGCACCCTTTTTACAAGTGACCAATGTGCTTTCTAAGCATTGGGATGAGGAAGCTGCCTAAAGATAATGTTATGTCAGTGCTTATTAGGATAAAAAATTATGAGCCACACCATTTACTTGTTCATCAATGCATATTGAATAAAAAATGATCATGCCAATCAGTATTTGTACCTCTTGATGATCACATTGTAGGTACTGTGTCAACCATTAGAATAACTCCTTGAATCGACACTTTCCTATGCCACTTGGATCACTTCATTTGCTTCTGCACTTGGCCATTTTGCCTCCTCTATCTCCTTCATCTCTTAGGATATCTTTTGTTATTCCTTTGGCTCTTTAGATGAGAGTGCATCCACTTCTAACATGTGTCATAGTCTACTACTTTAAAACCTAGGAGACACTTTGAAACATGAATGTTGACACATGGTGGATTTTGTCGAGCTGATAATGGGACGTGGTAGCATCTTCTTAACTTATAGGGCCCTTCGAGAGTTAGGCTAAAGTTGACACATGGCCACTTCTACTTAATCTTTCCACTTAACTTAGAGGCTTTGATGACTCCTCTACTATAAAATTTGACATTCACAAGCCTGTCATAGCTTGAAAACCAATGGCTAGTCTATCTTTTTAAAATTGATAGCTTTCAGGATGTCACTGTCCTTGGAAAATTCTATCTAGTCTTTTCTATGGGATTTTTCTTTGCACCTTCTTGAAGGGAAGGTGATTCTTTAGCCTTTTGAAAATTTCCTTCAACTTGGCTAAGAGTTCCCCATAAGGGCACCTGCCCTTCGGGGTCTTCGGCTCTTTAGCAAATTCTTCCTTTGGATTGTT
>JARHVA010004766.1:542500-905000 GCA_037957365.1 Torreya grandis | reverse complement strand
AATAAGGTGAAATTAAATAGATATAATCATATTCAAAATAAATAAATAAATAATATATATCTAAGATGATAAGTAAGATAAACACACACACAAAATATAAATGAAAGATAAATCAAAGATATGAATTGAAAAATAGTTAAATAAATTATAAGACATTGACTGCTATGTAAATATATATTTTTATTTTGACTATGTAAACTATATTTAAAAAATTCATAAGTTTATCTACCCTTTATCTAATCTAAAAAAACCCATAGATGTTCATGCATGTTATATGCAAGATTGTCCACTTCTTTCATGTCATTGTGCTACCAAGTATGTATCTATTTTAGTGAGTGTGTATCTGTAGGGTTTATTAGTATGTCTTTTATAATTCCTATGCATTGTGTATTAATTATTATGATTTTACCTTCACTTCATATATGTTTAATATATAATAAAATGTATGAATTAATATTTAATTTCACCTAGCATGCACACTCCTAATAAAAAAATTAATAGAGTTAGGAAACCAAATATAGAACACTTGAAATAAAATATCCACATGGTTCTTATGATGTGTGAATGACATAGGTTTATTAAGTGTTTTAACCTCCACTTCCCTATAAGTTATCAATGTAACTACTAAAGTATAGTTACCCTTATTTATCACAAGGGAATTTGTAGAGACCAATATCAATAAGTGTCACCCATGTGTAAGATTTGATCCAATGAAACACCACTTAAATGGATAATCTTGGATTTGGGTTTAACCCTCATAATGTTTAAAATTATATTAGGAACATCCCCTATACTTATGCATTGATTATATTTTATTTATAAAATAGTTTGGAAAGGCCTCGTATTTATAGGATGATCTATTAGAAATAATGTGTTTTCGCTAGCTTTATAAAATACAAATGAGAACGGATAATTATCATGACCAATAGTAATAAATATATAAACCCATAATTTTACAAGAGATAAAATTAAACGCATAAAATATTTTTTAAGATGAGCATGTACATCTACAAGTTTGTCTAGGAAATAATCAAGCTTTATTTTCAAGGTGGGAATGGCTAATGGATAATATGTAGTATATATGTATAAAAATATACCTTTTGGATAAAATTTGAGGTGATTTTAAGATATAAGGACTAAATATATACTTATGTGTGGTTGAGCCCATTCAATAAATGGTTTAAAATTTAATTGTTTTATAAATAAGTTAAATTTAGAATAAAACATAGGAATATAGGTTCTCTAATAATTTTTGGTGTCTACATAATTCCCCCACTTTGATGTGGTTATTTAGGTTAAATTAATGTGTGTGTCATAGTATAGTATTATATAATTTTAAATAACACCTTCACATGTGATGCAGGAGCATCTACATACGTCTTGGCAAGACATGGTCATGATTAAATAGAAATTTGAATTTATTGTATTTTCCTCTAAAATGTTAAAATTAAGGAGTAATTGTAAAAAGCAAAAGTGAAAACAATAATTGTTGGGATGTTGAGGAAATAATGAGGAGAGTGGTTGAAGTCTTTCTACCATAAGATATTAGTCTCTCCAAATTAGTATATTACAAGAAATTGAAAACTGTTTGTTGTTTTAAGCCCAAGATTGGGAGTAGCAATTAGAGAGGAGGTTGTTAAAAACAAAAATATAGAAAAAATAAATTTAGAAAGAGGAGAGGGACGTATAAGAAAAAAAAATAGAGAGGAAAGGACCTCTCTTCAAAGAAAGAGATGTAAGAAGAGGAGAGGATCTCCAGGAGGGAGAAGAGGAGTCAGGTAAGAAGAGGAGAGAGATGAAGAGGAAGGAGCAGAAGGAGCGAAGGAGGTCTTTTAAGCCTGAACTTTGTAATTATGATGGTGCAATCTATTTCATTTCCAATGTATGTTTCATGGAGAAAATGGATCTATTTACATTGTTGATCTTATTATATATGTTTCAATGAATTGAAATTGAATCTTCAAGTGTTATAAAAAATGAGAGTGGATGTTGTTAACAGTCTACCTCTGTTAAAAACAAAAGATATAGAATTATGTATGTAAGAGAGTGTAAACATGGAGGTGATCATCATTAAGCAAATATTTATTGGAGTCTGTAGTCATGGTTGAGTATGTAGTTGTGATTGAAGATTGAGTAGTTCACAGTGATAATTGCAAATAGAATTTAAATGCCAATCATTTGGAATGTCCTTTAATTCATAGAATATAGAAACTATATCTCTGGCACCATTCCTCTTCAGCTTGAAAATTGCACACAGTTGGAGTCGTTAGATCTTTCTAGGAACAGTCTCCACGGCCAAATTCTTGTCTAGTTGAGTGCCCTCGAAATCCTAACATCATTGTCCCTCTATACATGGACCATGGAGATAAATGCATATTTGTAGTTTGTTGAAAGTGAAGAGAGGTTTTATGAAGAATTCATTGAATTCTTGACTAAAATGGAAAGTTGTTTCGATTGAGTTGAAACAGCTGAGATAAAAAGAATGGTGATGTTGTTGCTCTTGGGCCGAGCCATGTTGGATGCGTATGCATCTATTGCATAAACCTGCCCTATAGTGTAAATCTTGTGCCATAAATAGTGATGTGATTGACTATAGATGGGATTTTGAGTGATGGTAGTAGATGAGATTTGCTTAATTTAGGGAGTTATCAGATGTAAGAAGTGCTGGAGAAGATGCTTATATCAGGCCATCTTTGATTTTTTTTAATATCCACACGGTCTTTAGATCTATGTAATTGGAATGCTTAAAGAATGAGTCTATTAACAAGTGAATATGATAAGATGGTTTCTCCTTATGGGTAGTGAACTGCTTCAAAAATTGTGCAAAGCAGGGTAAGATCATAGTATTATTTTAGTCCCTGATTGTTTTATTTTCCAACATTTATTTTAGTGTTTTTATCCACATAATTTATTGCAAACTGAAGTCCAAATGTCTATGTGGGGTTTTGAGAGTAAGATTTTATGGACAGTTATTAGCTGCCAAAATTATGTAAAGAAGGCTGAGATAATATCATTTTGGTCACCGAGTGTTTTCTTGATTTTGTTCCCATTTTATTCTCATACAAAGAGTTTGTTGTAAAATAATTTTCCTTGAAGTGCAAGAGTCTATATGGAATTTGACTAAAGAGATTTTATGATAGTGATTAGCTACCATACTAATGCAAAGCATTCTATCATCATTTGGTATCAAAGCTTGAAAGCTCTTGGGATCTGTTGAAGAAAAGGTATGAGAAATCTATGCTATTTGATTTGAGTTATTATACTGAGAAGCAATCAAGTGAAGGAGTTGCAGGTTCAAGGTAGCCAAGCCATTGAGGCTTAAAATGAGAAGAAGCCAACGAAGGCTTAGTAAATATCCAAGAAGAAGCTTGGATAGTTTGCTAAAAGACTAAGGTGAAATAGACTTAGGTGAGGTCAAGGATGGAGTTTGAAGCTTGGAGAAGCTCTAGAAGGAGAGCATAGTGGATGCTCAAGAAGAAGATCCAAAGCAAGGTAAGCTTGGATTCATGATTTGTATTTGCTGAAGTGTTGTATAAATAATTGCTGCAGGATTGAGAGAAGGATCAAAAGACTAGGATGCAAAAGGCCTAGGTGAGATCAAGGAGATTGTCAAAAGACAAGTCAAGGAGAAAGGCTTGGGTGAGACAAGGGATCAAGAGACTAAGGTGGAAAAGACTTGGGTGAAGATCTTAGAGATGGAAGTGTTGTTGAAGGCACTACAGAGCAGCAAGGTACATGAGGGCACCAAGAAGAAATCAAGCATCAAAGGTATGGATAGTTATGTACTTGATAAAGAGATTGCTAATTTGAAGAGAGAGTTAGCTAAGATTAAAGATGAATATGAGTCTTGGATGCAGATGGATAAGCAAGCATGGGTATGGCCAATGAGGAAGAGGTTGAAGTGGCCAATAAATCTCCTAGTGAAAAGGAGAAGAAGGCAAAATGAGATTTCCATGATGAGAGAATCCCATAGAGGCTTAAAGAAGGTAAGAAGGTTGCCAAGTTAGTAGCAAGAGGAATAAGTTGTGAAGAAGGTTCTCATTGAGGAGAACAAGAGAGAAGAAAGAACAAATGAAGTGCTAGGAAGAGCACTTGAAAAGATGAGAGTGTTGATGAAGAGGACACTCATGGAGACATTATGGTAACTTGTTTTTATTTTTAATGCTATTTTTGAGTGGGTAATTGCAGGTATGAGCAGCCTTGTGAAGGTCAAGAAAAGGGCCTTGGAGAATGAAGAGATTGGTGCAAGAGAAGACACCAAATGCACAAGTGAATATATAAGAAAAAGAAGTAAGTTTTCTATTGTTGATAAGGAAGAAGAAGAGATGCATTGGTTAATGCATAAAGGAGGTGTTGAAGAACCCATAAAAGTAAGAGAAGAGGTAGAAGATGAAGCTAAATTTCATAATGCCATTGAATGCCAAGAAGAGGAAAGAGAATAGCCAAGAACAAAGGAAGAAGTAAGGACAGATAATCAAGAAGCTATACAAGACAAGGAACTAATGGAGCAGCCCATTAAGGAGGTAAAGGTGAGTTTAAAAATTGATTTGTCTTATAAGCATGAAACTGTTGATATGCATGTTAGAGAAGCAAGGAGAAAGGTGAAGTTTCCAATTAATCATGGAGATGTGATGCCTAAATGGTGGAAGAAGCAAACTCCCAAGCAACAGGAAGTGTTGGTACAAAAGCATGGTTACAGGATGCCTAAATGGCTTGTGAAGTCAAATGATAAGAAGAAGAAACAAGTATTGATGCCTAAGAAGGCAAAGAGAGAAGATGTGAGTGTTGAGGTAACAAAACCAAGAAATCAATGGAGAAAGGTGTAGATTGACAGAAGCAATCAAAGGCATGAGGATGACACAAATACATGGAAAGGTAAACAAATTGTTTGTAATGATGTTTTTAAATCCTTCAATGATATTTTCATGAGAAATGGAAGATGGAAATTGGTTGTATGGACTAATATGTAGCAAGGAGAGACTTCCAAATGGATGGATGATGAGGAAAGGAAAGAATATGTAGGAGAAAAAACAAGATGGCTTCAAGTAGAGATTGAAGACAGCAAGGAGATAGAAGGTAAGGGTACTACAATTGCATTTGATAAGTATATTGATGTTGATGAAGAAGTTGGGTTATATGAAGATAGCTTAAGAAAGGATGAGATGAAGAGTAAGGTTAGTGAAGGACAAGCAATCCTTCAGGTTGATAAGCCCACGTTTGATGAAGTGAATGAGGAGATAGATGAGAGCACACTAAAGGAAGAAATAAGAATGTTGGAAGAGCTCTTTAGTTCTTCAAGAGAGCTACATATAGGTGTAAACCATGATGAGAACACCAGTGGTGAGAGTGAAACAAGACAAGAGGCAAAGGTAGTTTTGGCCAAAGAGCAAAAGAATGGAGGCAACCAAGAGGCTTCATGGCCTCAATGTTTTTCTACTAAGGTTGCTTTTGAAGTTTTGAATATAGGTATGGAAGATGAAAACTTTGGAGACACATATGAAGATGAAGCATGGAAGCGGAAGATTGCAGCTGAGAAAGAGATGAGAAGAAGGACATATCTAAAGAGGAACAAAAGCAAGATGAAAGGCAAAGACCAACAAAGACAAATTCAAGCATTGTCATTAACAACAAGACCTTGGAATCCAGGCACAGAATAAAGACTAATGCATGGAGGCAGCATTTCATTTGAACTAAGGTTCAAATTATTTCTAAAGGGAGAGTATGATGCAGGAGCATCTACATATGTCTTGGCAAGACATGGTCATGATTAAATTGAAATTTGAATTTATTGTAATTTCCTTTAAAATTTTAAAAATGAGTAATTGTAAAAAGTAAAAGTGAAAACAATAATTGTTGGGTTGTTGAGGAAATAATAAGGATAGTGGTTGAAATCTTTCAATCATAAGATATTAGTCTCTCCAAATTAGTATATTACTAGAAATTGAAAACTGTTTGTTGTTTTAAGCTAAAGATTGGGAGTAGTAATTAGAGAGAAGGTTGTTAAAAACAAAAATATAGCAAAAAGAAATTCAGAAAGAGGAGAGGGACGTATAAGAAAAAAAATAGAGAGGAAAGGACCTCTCTTCAAAGAAAGAGATGTAAGAAGAGGAGAGGATCTCTAGGAGGGAGAAGAGGAGTCAGGTAAGAAGAGGAGAGAGACGAAGAGGAAGGAGTAGAAGGAGCGAAGGAGGTCTTTTAAGCCCAAACTTTGTAATTATCATGGTGCAATCTATTTCATTTCCAATGTATGTTTCATGGAGAAAATGGATCTATTTACATTGTTGATCTTATTATATATGTTTCAATGAATTGAAATTGAATCTTTAAGTGTTAAAAAAAATGAGAGTGGATGTTGTTAACAGTTTGCCTGTGTTAAAAACAAAAGATATAGAATTATGTATGTAAGAGAGTGTAAACATGGAGGTGATCATCATTAAGCAAATATTTATTGGAGTCTGTAGTCATGGTTGAGTATGTAGTTGTGATTGAAGATTGAGTAGCTCACATTGATAATTCCAAATAGAATTTAAATGCCAATCATTTGGAATGTCCTTTAATTCATATAATATAGAAACCATATCTCTGGCACCATTCATCCTCAGCTTGAAAATTGCACACAGCTGGAGTCGTTAGATCTTTCCAGGAACAATCTAGACGGCCAAATTCCTGTCCAATTGAGTGCCCTCGAAATCCTAACATCATTGTCCCTCTATACATGGACCATGGAGATAAACGCATATTTGTAGTCTATTGAAAGTGAAGAGAGGTTTTATGAAGAATTTGTTGAATTCTTGACTGAAATGGAAAGCTATTCCAGTTGAGTTAAAACAGCTGAGATAAAAAGAATGGTGACATTGTTGCTCTTGGGCCGAGCCGTGTTGGATGCATATGCATCTGTTGCATAAACCTACCCTATTGTGTAAAGCCTGTGCCATAAACAGTGATGTGATCAACTATAGACGGGATTTTGAGTGATGGCAGTAGATGAGATTTGCTCAATTTAGGGAGTTATCAGATGCATGAAGTGTTGGAGAAGATGCTTATATCAGGCTGTGTTTGATTGTTTTTAATATCCACATGGTGTTTTGATCTATGTAATTACAATGCTTAAATAATGAGCCTATTAACAAGTGAATATGATAAGAAGGTTTCTCCTTACGGGTAGTGAACTGCTGCCAAAATTGTGCAAAGCAGGGTAAGATGACAGTATTATTTTGGTCCCTAATTGTATTATTTTCTAGCATTTATTTCAGTGTTTTTATCTACATAATTTACTGCAAACTAAATTCCAAATGTTTGTGTGGGGTTTTGAGAGTAAGATTTTATGGACAGTTATCAGCTACCAAAATTATGCAAAGAAGGCTGAGATAATATCATTTTGGTCACCGAGTGTTTTCGTAATTTTTTCCCCACTTTATTCTCATACAAAGAGTTTGCTGTAAAATAATTTTCCTTGAAGTGCAAGAGTCTGTTTGGAATTTGAGTAAAGAGATTTTATGACAGTGATCAGCTACCACACTAGTGCAAAGCAGTCTGTCATCAACATGCCTAAGGGGTAACTAATAGTTTTGATTTTTTCCTTTAGAGTTTTCATCTACACTTAAATAGTTGATGTACTTAAAACAAGTGTCAATTTTTGTAGGTAGTTAATTTTATTAGTATTACACATATTTTTTTTATTTTTTAATATTTTACAATCAAAATATTAAATTATCTCTCAATTTTTTTATTAATCATAATAAAGAGTAAACCTAATTTGTAATGGACTTAAATGATAACATGATTATTACATCTATATAATTTTAGTAGGTGTTAAAAACATAGCCCATAGTTTATCAGGGAAGCCACCAATTATTGATAAACACATATTTTTAAAAGGTGTTTGAAACATTTCCATGACACTCCTCTGGGAGACACCAACACTCAATCCTTTTCTTGATTAAGGAAATAGATAAATAAGCTCATTATTGATCATTTCACTCTATCTTAAATTTAAAAATGCATTTATATATGCCCCATTATTATGTGAGGGATGAAGACCATAATTTTTCAAGCACTCATCTCAAAATAAATGATTAAAAATAATTGTATGCTAGGATAAATAATCTAGTCACCACATTTTTTATTTAAATCACATTTAATTTAAATTATTTCTTCAACTAGTAGATAAATATAATATAAAAATAATGTTATCATCTACACATATGGAAATTAAATTTAATATCTTAATTATAATATAATTTTAATTTTATACTAGCATGTAATAATGCCATAATAAACCATGTAAATTTTCAACTTAAAAATGGGAGTAACTAATTCATCTCATGTAAAAAACACACCCTTATATGGGTGAGATAATACAAGGAGAAAATAATCAAGAACTATGCCCCATATATGAATGATAACCACAATGGCAACATATGAACTTGTTTAACCCTAAATGTGGATGTATATAGGGGATAGGGTTATTAATATATAAATATTTCAAGGACAAGGGTGATTTTCTAATATATATTAGTCAAATTAATTTAAAAAAAATCAAATAAATGAATATTCTAATAATATTGAGATATGTTAAATACATAAATTATCAAATTTGAAATACATTTATTTGATTAAAATATTGAAGATAAATAGTACTTAGTTATATTTACTATGTGTAAGAAGATTTATTGTAAAAAATGGTAGAAATTGAGGATGATTAGTATTCTAGATCAGTCATTAGATCCTAAATTTTTTTACGTTTTTAGCCATAGGCATTACCATTGTATCTAGACACTATTGTTAACACTAGTGTGTGACTATGAGGTAGGTGTCTAGTATAGAATAGTCATTGGATATTTATGTGACCAACTTCACTATTCTAGGTTTTTTCACTTTTCTACTAATATATTCTAATCTAGGATATAGGTATTTACTCTTTTGTAATTAATCAAACCCTAGATATTCACCGTTTACTATTAGAATGAGTTTTCTAAGAATGGGTTAGTGATCTCATGGTGTTGAGATGACCTCAATGGCCCCTCTATCATTGAGTGTTTCCTAAATAGAAAATAATCTGAGGGGCTCATACATTTTTAGTTCTCCCCTATGTCTTGGAATGTGTACGCACAAGGGTGAAATATACTATGAAGATGAAAGTAATGATATAGCCTGTAATTTGAAAAATATCACTAATGGGATGATATTTGTATGATTCAAACCTTTTGTGTGATTTTTCCTACGGATGATAAATAAATAGGGATGAATAGGGTAGAATAACTTATTTTTTAAATTTATTGAATGAGATTTGGTATGTGCATACTTAGTATTCTATATATTCAAAATTAGAATGCGTAGACTTATATTTATACCACACCCTTTTGAAAATATATCATAGTAGGTTTAAATAAGATAAATACATTGACCCATAGGTTTTTAAACATTTTCAATTTAGATTAATTTTGGAAACTAGACACTAAATAAGGATCCAGACACTACCATTTGTGGTAGTGTCTCTCTATGGCCAGTAGTGTCTAGAAGGATAGAAAAGGTACATCTATAAAAATGATAGTGAATTACGTTTATCAAGATTTTAAAAAAAATTATAGTGTAAGAGACTTGGGCCCTTATAATGATATGGATAAAACTAAGAGATAATCATTTAAGCATAATTATATGAAAAATGCAAGCCTTTTAACTTTAGGGAGGTCTAGAACTGAAGGGTAGATCTTTCAATGATATTTGTGAAATGTATAATATTGAGATGGTATAAATATTTAATTTTAGTATCTACAAAATGAAATAAGTAATGATATATATATATATATATATATATATATGTATATGTATATATATATATATGTATATATATATACATATATACATATATACATATATATATATATGTATACACATATATATATAGATATATATATATATATATATATATATATATATATATATATGTATATGTGTATATAGATATATATATACATATATATATATATATATATGTGTATATGTGTGTGTGTATGTGTATATGTACAGATATATATACACACACACACACACACACACACACATATATATATATACATATATAAATATAAATATATATATATATATATAAACATACATACATATATATATATATATATATATATAATTTGATAAGGTAAAGTTAGTCTTTATAGGGACTTGGAACCATGAGAGTGCATTACAAAAGTTTTAACAAGACAACTAAGGCTAATAGAACACAATATATAAATTAGTACTTAAGACAAAAATAAGAAATGAAAAACTAAAACTAATATAGGAGGAAGGTCCCTCCCAAGTGTCTTCATTAGTAGTGTTATCCTTCATTGGGATGAATGGTTTTTATTTTGAAATCTTGGCATGAGTACAGTTCCTATGGCCTTTAGTTACCTCCCTGGGGAAGATCATACTAGGTCACTTCCTACCTTTAACCCATAAAGTAATTTTTTTATGGGAGACCCCCTTGGGGGATCCCATTGGTGGATTTAAGGACCTAGGGAGATTTCATAATAGGGGATTTGATGGCTGGGTACAGTGAACAAAAGTATGGATAGTAGTCACAACCACCTAGTGAAGTTCATTCCAATCTTGGATCAACTTTTCC
This sequence comes from Torreya grandis, assembly GCA_037957365.1. Taxonomy (NCBI): domain Eukaryota; kingdom Viridiplantae; phylum Streptophyta; class Pinopsida; order Cupressales; family Taxaceae; genus Torreya; species Torreya grandis. Next base: position 894,379 of record JARHVA010004766.1, on the reverse strand, counting down.
AAGCCAAAATATTCTAACTAAACCCTCAAGTTGAAAATTTCTAGTAATTGTTTATTCTTTTATAGTTCCTCCATCATTATGGCCTTATCTTTGCAAGCAAGGGTCATAGGATTCCCAATTTCAATGAGTTTAGGCTTACAAATAAATTATAGTTTGAGAGGTAGGTCATTAGGGGGGACTAAGATAAACTATTTTGTGGGGAGAATTTAGGGGGTAGGTGGGATCCCTTAGTAGGATATTTTGTTATGGAGTCCTTAAACCTTTTAACCTAAGAGGTTCTAACTATGTTCAATAAGTAGGAGGATTAGACCTTCATGAAGGATGGGGTTTGTATCATTAACTTGGTGGAGCATAATATTAATTTCTAGGGACTTTAGAAGGAAGTATGGGAGACTGATTTTAAACCTAATGAAGTGATTATGGAGTACGAAATCGTGTGAAAAAACTAAATTTTATTTACCTTCTAGAGTCATGTACCTCATGATCTGAAGGTAGATATCTAGCCAATATCATGGGAGGTTAGCTCAAGGGAACCTTTTCTTATCTATTTAGATTAAATAATTTATTCTAAAGAATTGTTGTAGGGATTCTTACTTCTTAGACTAGTCTTTAAATTCCTTTTCACCTATATAGGACATGCATGTGGCATCATCAATGAATTATTCTAAGACATTTATGGTGATTCCTTACATGGTGACCCTCCATTTAGTTTTTTACATTATGAAGTCTTGTAAAACCATGGATTTGTGTTCAGTAATGTGTTCCATAAACTATGTAAGGCATCCTTTCTTAAGTTTCTTATAGAACTTATTTTGCTCATAGACCTCTTTATATGATGTGGGTTCTAAGTAGACTCTGTCACCTCCCATGGTTACTAGAAGCATAGAGATAGAGTGGGAGAGTGGAATGTTAAGGAAGTAGGCAAGACAACTAGGGGACAATTGTGAGGGAATGCCTGCCAAGGTCACATAAAAATAATTAATCCCCCTCTCTTCAAACTGAATACAAATCTATTAAATTAGGATTTACCCCATCAAGTTAAAGGGCTACACATGTGAGGGGATGATTATATTATGTTGTAATAGTACCTTCAATATGTATTATGTTATTCACCTTCAAGGGGATGTTCCTTCCATGATAATAGTTGGTAAAATAGTGGAGATCAACTCCAATGTTAGTGAGGAGGTTAGCTACCCCATTTCATTATCTATTAGTGTGAATGAGTTTAAAGTGACGTATGATTTTTATAATGTGCTTCATGTCATCAATAATCTCCTTGATGGTGTGTGATGTAATATATGTATGTATGTATATATATATATATACATATAAAGACACAGATGATAATTTATATAGTGTACTAAAGTTTTGACTACAAAATGTTAGGGACCACACCTAAGTTAGTTACTTCACAAGATAGAGACTCATCTCATGGCATGAATAAAAAATGATGACAAGAGGATCATCTATAGGTAGGATGCATAAATAGGTCAAACACATGCACTCACAAGTAAGTATTCATGCACATATAGTCAATGTAATAGTATAACAATCATGATACATAATATTAATGGGATAGTGCATGTATAAAATATTATAAAAACATGTAGTAATATATCTCAATTTCAAAAAGGAGAAATATAGATTGTTAGGAATAAAACGAAAATTAATTTAGAACAATTTCCTAGAATCATAATAATAAGATCTATGACATGATATACATAAAGAGAAAAATTAATGCACAACAAGAAGATAAGATTTAACATGATTCACCCAATATGGGATACATATACCAAAAAAGACTTTTTCAAATCTTATTATAAGCTAATAACAGTACAATCCAATCTTAAATCAATCTTCTCATAATTAAAATGCACAAATATAGTTTGGAGTTACACTCAAAAAACTCTCCTAAATTCTCACACTTTATCCACCTTATCAAATTATATTCTACATATGTATTACCTACTATATGTCCATCTATAAACATCAATAGGTAGCTAATCTAGTGGTTTTTCAAAATAATGCATACCAAAACCATGGGCCAAGTCAACCCATAATGGTTACACAACATAACATTCTCCCACTTGGAGATTGATTTCCTCTGAGCAAGCTTATCAACACTTCACTATCATTTGTGAAGGCCAAACAAAGCTTAAAATAGCTTCAATTTGTCCCTTGTGATCACCTTGGTCATCATTTCTAAAGGATTTATATTGGTATGAATCTTCTCCAACTTCAACTTATCTTCCTTCAAAGTTGTCTTTATGAAATTTTACCTCAATTATATTTGATTCATCCTAGAGTGGAAGGTAGAGTTATTTTCTAGGTGTATAACACTCTAGCTATCACTATACAACTTCAATTCCTCTTGATTATGCCCCAACTCTTCAAAAAACTATTGTAACCAAATCATCTCTTTGCTTGCCTCTATAGAATCAACATATTTTGCCTTTGTGGTTGACAAAGCAATAAGTTTCTATAGTCATGAAATCCATCTCACTGATATGTCACCTATAATAAATACATATCCTATTGTGCTCCTTATGATTTCTAAATCTCCAACCATGTTTGAATCTATATAACCATGTAAATTGGTATCCAATCCACCATAGTTTAAAGTTATCCCCATGGTCCCACTCAAGTACTGAAGGATCCACTTCACCACCTACCAGTGCTCTCTACCTAGATCACTCATGTATATACTAACTTCTCCCATTGCATGGAAAATATCTGGCTTAATGCACACCATGGCATACATCAAACTACCAACTATTGATGAGTAAGGTACATATGAAATATAGAATCTCTCTTTTTATATCTTGGGGTACTACTCCTTTGATAACTTGAAATGGCCTTTGAAAGGAGTCCCAATCAATTTAACATCTTGCATACTAAACCTCTCCAAGACTTTTTTAATGTACTCTTCCTAATATAAATTAATCTTTCATTTATTCCTATCTTGAGTTAATCTTATATCAAGGATTTTTTTCTACCCCCAAATCCTTCATAGTACAGGAATTACTAAGTTGTTCCTTGACTACCTTTATTTCATGCATGTTCTTACCTACAACCAACATGTCATCCACATACAGACATAAGATAATGTAACTACCATCATGAAACTTATTGATATATATGTAATGGTCAGAATGACACATGGAGTATTCCTACTCCATCATAAAACTATCAAAATTATTGTATCACTATTGTGGAGCTTGTTTCAGGCCATACAATCTCTTCTTCATTTTACACACCATGTTCTTCTTCCCTATGATCTCATATCCATATGGATTCTCCATGTATAATTCCTCCTCTAAATCACTATGAAGGAATGCGGTCTTCACATCTAGCTACTCTAACTGTAAGTCTTCTACTAACACTATCCTAAGAACAATCATAATAGAAGTCATCCTCACCACTGGAGAAAAAATATCATAAAAATCAATTCCCTTATTCTGTAAAAACCCCTTTACCACAAACTCCACCTTATAGATTTTATTTCCTCCATCATCCTCTTTAATTATATACACCCACTCATTTTTCAATGCTCTCTTACCTTTAGGTGGGTTTACCATATCCCAAGTCTAATTTTCCATAAGAAATTAATGTTCCTCATCTATTGCTTGTTCCCAATTCTTCCTAAAATCTACCTACATTACTTATTCAAAGAATTATGGATCTCTATTATCAATTATTAATAAATAATTAAGAGATGGATAAAAACATTCAAGTTACATTCTTACCTTAGAATACCTTCTCACCTCAAGAGTTTGGTATTCCTATGGAGTAGGTTCTTGAACTAGTTACTTGGACACTTTACCATCTATGATATCCTCCAACACTATGTACTCTTGTCTAGAATCCTCTCTCTGATCCTACAACTACTATTTATACATGACTTTTTCATTAAAGGCCACATCCCTAGATCAAAATATTTTCTTCTCCTTAAGACTCGAAATTTAAAAACCATCATCCTCACCATAACCGATAAAGGTGCTTTTTTTAGACTTAGCCTCTAACATGGTCCTATCATCTTTATCAATATGAACAAAATATTCATATCCAAATACTTTAATAAAGGAATTTCAAACTTCTTACTAGACCAAGCTTCCTTAGGTATGTCTTCATTCAAGGAAGATGAACATCATGTATTGTTCAAACATATCATTGTGTTTACGACTTCTACTCAAAATTGAAGGGGTGGTCCTACATGCAACCTCATGCTTGTAGAATGCTCTATGATAGTCTTGTTCAACCTTTTTGACACTCTATTTTTCTATGGAGTTCCTATAACTATCCTCTAGTTTTGAATTACATTCCTAGAATACCAATACAAAAATTCTTTATTTCAATATTCCCCACTATTATCTGACTTAAGACATTTTAACTTGAGACTTATTTCATTCTCAACCAAGTATTTCCATATATTAAATGTATTAAACACATTATATTTTATCCTAACACCATACACACAAACTTTCATACTTACATCATCAATAAAAGTGACATATTAAGATGAGCCACCAATAGAAGATACCAGAGCCAACCCCCATACATCTAATGAACTAGATATTTCTCTTAATTTCTAATCATTTCTTATTTTAAAAGAAAGTAATAAACTATTAAAAGGGGTGTGTAAAGGAATATGTGATAAAAGTGCACACATGATCTAGAAAATGATAGGAAATCCTATTTGAATTGGAAAGAATAACCTGTAGATGAGAGAGACACTAAAAAGGGGGTTGTTAGTAATATAGTTGAGTGTACTACCTAACATGAGCTAGATCCAAGAAGCATATGCTTGTTAGGAGGCTATCAATCCACTTTTGATAATAATTAAATTAGTATAGATTAAAATAAAGAATACTTACATTCAATAACATGAAAGTAAATACATGTAAGAAGAAATTAACATTTTTATTCAAATAAAATGACTAAATATAACCAAAGTGGGTCAATACTCATGATAAAATAGTTGGGGCTAGGTCCAAAAAATTAGGTAAGGATCTGTGAATAGGCATGAACATAAAAAGTAGGGTTTGATTAGAGTCAAGGGGATAAAAATAATGTGTTATTATTTTCTACCATAGTGACCATTGATAGTTGAGGTGAACCATTAGTGGTTGTGCTGACCATTAGTGGTTAGGTAACCATTGATAATTGAGGTGATCATCAATGGTTAGGATAACCATCAATGATTGCATGTGTTTCTAGAAATGATAAAAAAAGGAATTATAGATTGGATAAATGGTTAGGTTGGGATTCAAATATGGGTCAGATAAGAGATGGGAAACTAGGACATAAGTTTGATCAGTTCATGAGGGTTAAAAATGAAATAAAATAAAGAAATAAGTAAAAATTTACCTAAAAATTTTGAGGTTGTTGATGGTGGAAGGCTAGAGAAACATGGCCAAAGTAAGTACTTTAGCCTTAAGATTAACTTGGATAGAGGTTCAGATCTTTGTTGCTACTACTTGATTGTTGAAGGAAGACTAGATACTTATGTGTAATAATATTTGATATCTTGGACATGGATCCTTTTTCACCTTCTACTCTTCTCCTTTTATAAGATGAAGTTGTTAATTAGATAAGAGGAAGTTGTTAATTAGATAGGAGGATAATTTTTTTATTTATGATGCTTTGTACTTGGTTGGTATCATATAAGTTAGAAATACTAATTTTTACCATGCTTATCTCATACATAGTTGTTAATGCTTTTTAATAAGGTTGAAGACCTAATGGTCAATGGTTAGGCTAACTGTTAGTAGTTGATTGCCTAGAGAAAAATGGGTGAACATAGGTTTAAAAGGGTGTTGATTAAAGGGGTATTCAAAGGTTTAAGTTAGTACGTGAGATTAGTTAACTAGGTGTTCAAATATATTTACGGTTAGGTAGGGGTCCAAGGCATTTTAACATCTAAAACTATTGTGTGTAATTTTTGAGTGTTTACATTTTGCCCCTTTTTGTTATGCATCTTTAAATTTAACAAGTTGTAGAATAAAAATGGATTATTTGGTTGAATGTTTGATTGATTTGAGTATGGGAGGAGGTATTCCCCCTCAAATTGAGAGTCAATGAGTTGAAACCAAAATTGGGTTAGGGTTTGATAAGGTGTATATGGTGAGTCATGAGGTGGGTGACAAAAAGGGTTGGGCATTTAATATGCAAGCATGCACACAAAATATGACTAAGTGTGATAGTCAAGATCATGCAAAGACTAAAGTTGCCAATGTTGGTAAAAATAAGGTCAATTCTAGAGTGATATATGATAGGGGTAACTAGTCCATAGTTTTGGTCATAGATGATCAGGTCATTTCTATGAATCCATCTAGATAGGGTTGATGTTGTTTGGAGGTATCTGAGGTAGGAAGTGCTCCTTTGAAAAACATAAATGGTTTGTCCATGCATGAGGTGGTGTAAATGTGTAAAATTTTAACATGGCAATCTTGTTTTGTGTGGTCAAAAATGCCAAGCAAGGTCATCATAAAACATGCAAATAATTTGGGTAATAAATGGTCAATGTCAAGATATATGTGGTCAAATGAGTGGTCAAAGAAGGGTAATCTCCAAAAGTTTAAGTTCTTATGGGGTGGATATTAGGTGATCTCTAAAAGTGAGTACCCATGTGAGGTACTTAAATTTTTTAAAATGTGGGAGACCCTAACCATTGATGGTTAGGGGTTCCTAGGGTCGGCCATCAATGGTCACTCTAACCATCGATGGGTAAGAAGAACCCTAGAAATTTCTAACATAAAATGTGAAAAGGAAAAATCTTTTTCACATTTGACTTTGATGATTTGTGCTCTAGTGTTTTTGTGCATTTTAACATTTTACATTTGAGCTTGCTAAGGTGGAGTGTTATGAGTGGTTGAGCACATGTGTTTGAAGTTAACTGAGTCTTGATTGAAATGGATGGTGGATGAGGGTACAACTGAGCAGATGGATGTGGGCTCTAACATCATTAACATTCATGGAATGAGGTAAAGAGAGTTTTGAATTTGATAGGTAGCTAAATTAATTTGTGTTAAAGTTGTATTGATTAGGTTTGAATGAGTTGGATAGGGTTTTATGAGTGTTTTAGGCCAGGATGCTCTAGTTTTGGGGTTCAGGAGAAATTGGGAAATTTTAGGGTTAAAATTTATATTGGAAGGGTGTTTAAATTTGGCAATGGGTTGTAGGAGGGTGTTAGGGAGTTTAAATTTGGGATGTATGTGTTTTTTAAGGGTTTAGGGTGGGAAATGGTAAAGGGTTTTCTCCATAGGCAGTCACACACAATGACCATCAATGGTTCAACCCAACCATACATAGTTGAACATGAGGGTAAGAGGATCCTAAAGGATCATCAATGCTTCAATGAGTCATCAGTGGTTAAAGGGTTTGGGGAATAGGTAGTTAAAAATTGATAAAAAAATATTGTAATTTGGTTAAATTTTCTAAGCTTTTAAAAAAAATTAATGTATGGTTAAAAAATTTAAGAATAGGGAAATTATGTGTGATAGAAGCATGATGTGAAAATGTGTGTGGATATAGGTAGATGTTTATTATGAGTTTGATAAGTAATATGGTACATGTAATGGGTTATATTGGAATAGGTTGAAAAATGTAGGTCTATGTTAGTAGTGAGCTTAAGGTGGAAAGCTAAGTGTGCATGCTAATGTGAAGTTTTGAAGACACATCAATAGATTCATATGAGGGACAAAGTCCTTAAGGTTTTTATAGAGGTCTAAGATGGGATGATATATGATGAGTGGAGACATATGGAGAAGGTGGGCCTAGGGGACATGAGACACTATCATCATGTACCATAGGATGCAGCTATGAGCATGGCCCTGATCGATATATGGGATCTAGACATGAACACATTATTGTCACTATCTAGGGAGATGAAAATCCTAATATAGGATGTGCACAATATTACATGGCTAACCATTTAGGGGAAACACCACTAGATGGTAGTATAGGTACAAGTACAGGTATAGGTGTAGGTGGCTCTAGTGGTAGTGGTGCCTTAGGGGCTTGATATATGTGATTATATGATGTATATGTTTTTGATTTTGATACTAGCCTACGTGTTGATGACATGAGATGTATATGAGAGAGAGATTTATACATTATTACATGTATTTCTTGTTGAGGATTGTATACTCATTGACATGTATTACATTTATTATGATGTATATAATGATGAGGTTTTATGATGATTATCAATGTTTATTGATGTTGATGGTTTTCATGATTATTATGTTTATTTATTATTTTGATATATTTATGGATGATGCTTATGAAATTTAAGGTTTATTAGTTTATGTATGTAGTAATGTTTATGGATGTTCATCGTGTATGTTTTGTTATGATGAAATGATAGGTTGCTCATGACCCATGCTCTATGATATGATATGCAAACTCATAGTTTAGGCATGTGATGATGTTTATGGATGACATGTGGTGTTCATTAATGGATGTGATGTTGATGATCATGGGTGATTTTATTGTATTATATGATGATGTGATGAGGTAATTAAAACATGATTATGATGAGATGTTTGATCTTATGATGAATATTTTACTATGTGTATAGTTTAGGTGATGTTTGGGTTTATACATAGTGGATGGTGTGTTTGTGCATTATTATGATCACAGACATGTGATTCATGGTTTTGATTATGGTTTGTGTGATGATGTTTATTTATATGATGTGGTTCATAGAGAGGATTTTATATGATGATGCGTTCCATAGATAGGAGTATGGATATGTGATATATGATTTAGTCATGGTTGTTTAAGATGTGATGTGTTGATGTTTTGAATTGTTATTATGTTTATGGGAAGTATTGATATGACATGGTCTATGAAATTTGATGATATGATGTGGCTTATGTTTTTTATTGTAATATAAATGATTATTTATCTAATGATAATGATGTGCTGATGTGATTGCTGATGTTTTATGGTTTTGATTTTTTATTCATGGATAGGATATAGTTTATAGACATGATTCATAATGTTATGATGTATATGGATTGTTGTGTTCATGATAATGATGTTTTGAATGTTTTGATATGATATGTGATATGGGGATATAATGAAAGCGCATAATGTAGGTTTAGATAACACACTAAATGTGAAAAAGAGAGAAGAATTGTGAGACATATGTCCACATGAACTAATGAATGGAGGGTAAGAAAAATTCATGATGTGTTCATTGGTAAGGGCATAAAAAAATTGAAGTTGGATTAATTTAATGAAAATAAGTCTTTCAAATGCTTTGCATGAGCATGCTTAGATTGAAAAAGAAGGTATGAGATCACTTTGTGTCAAGTAAGCTCATAGTCCCTTGATTTTAGAGAGGGTATGAAGGGAAAGTAGGTGATAGGTAGATGATTGAATGGGAAATGGGTGATATGGTAACCTGATGTGGGTTAGCTTCCCCCTTCTATAGCTGACCAAAGAATCATAATAGACAAGTCCATGTCTTAACATAAGTTGTAGAGTGATCAATGTGAGAAGTCTATTAATGCTATATACAAAAGTTGATTATGGCTTTCTTGGTTTGATTTTGACATAGGTTTGTTGGTTACTTTTATTGTTTTGATAGGTTGGTGAAGTTGATCAATGTAATAAGCTTCAAATGATTATTTTGACAAACTTAACTTAGCCATCCTTTAATAGAGTGGTCTAAAGTTGGATTTTTATAGCGGTCCTTCAAGGGAGTAGTCTATCTTTAAGAAATTTAGTTGTTGGGGAGCTATCCTTTAAGGGTGCTATCTATAATGCTACAAATATGGACCCAAGTGATATTTTAGTATCCTAGTTTGATTTTGAATTCTAGGTTTAGACATGGATGAGTCTATTTAGGCTTAAAGGTATAATTTTATGGAGGCAAGAATTTTTATAAAAAATGTTAATGATAGATGAGGGAAAGTGGTTTGAGAGACATCTGATCATGGGATTCCATTTGATTAGAGATGAAAACTATCCATGAGAACCATGCCATGGATAGATCTAAGGTATCCATACTTAGGATTACATTATAAATATGATGGATAATCACATGGTCATATGTTATAATCAATTATCTCTAAGAGGAATAGGGTGAATGTGTAAGTAAATTGATAATCTTGTAAACCAAGGGAGAAGCTTAAGTTAAACACAAAGGTGAATGTGATCCTACTTTAACAAAAGAAAGGATGCAGATATGAAACATTGAGAGGCTCAGGTTATAATTTGCCTTTGAGAGAAGACAAATGATAATCTCATGATCCATATTATGGGTTATGATGTAGGGTCTAAGCCAATTAAAGGTAAACTTTCCTCTTTTTATTTTATCCATATTAGTTACATGTTGGTTTTCCTTATGGATGAGATCTTTGATATTGAATTCTCACTCTTTTAAGTGTTTTGTGTCAGCATGCTTGATTTATTCTTGATAGACACAAAGATGATTAAGAATAATGAGGTGATGTTTATCAAGTATTTCAAGTCATATGAGATGTTCCTGATGATAATCACTCTAAAAACTGATTTTGTGTAAAGATATGTGAAGAGTGGGGATCCAAACTTTGAGAGGCAAGACTAGCTCTACTCTGAAGACTAGATAGAAAAGGGTATCATACATAGAGGTTTGAATGCTAGTGAAATAGGACCATAAAGTGAAAGGGTTGTACAAATGTCAGTCTTGACCTAAAGAAATTACTACTTTGGTTAGCATTTTGTTGAGGGTATTGTACAAGGCTTTCACCTATCCATTTTCTTATGGATGATAGGGAAAGGAAAAAAATAAATTTATGACAAAATAATCATAAAGACATTGGGCATTCTTATTTTTAAAAGATTTTCGACTGTCCATGATGATCTTATAGGGAACACTAAAGTGGCAGATGATATGGTGATTGATGAAGTTGATAATCTTTTTAGCTTTGGCTGAGATAAGAGGAATGGATTACACCCAATTGGAAAAATATTTGATAGAGGTAATGATGGATTAGCATCATTATGAAGAATGCATATTGATTTACCCACTAAGGTTGAGACCCCATTGTGAGAATGGCTAATAGTCTTTGGATACTTGAAGGACATGGGCAAGTGCATGATGTAAGTTAGCATGTTGTTGACATTTGACACACTTATTTAAATAGTAACAATAGTTCTAATTGAGGGTGGAACAATAGTATCCAAGGTGAAGGATACATTTAGTGATGGCTAGACCACTAAAGTGTCTCAAATAGATTTTGTCATGTGTTTCCTTGATAGCATAGGAAGCTTCATGAATACATATACAATGAATAAAGAGGTCATTAAAGACACATTTGTAAAGTATTCCCTCTAGTATGGTATAAAAAGAGGTACTATAAATAAAGGATCTTTGAGCATTCCTCAAAAGGTTTGGAGGAACAATGTCAATGTTAATGTAGTTAAAAGTTTGGACATACCAAATGTCGAAAGGAGATGCTTCAACACTACAAATGGTAGGAAGGTCACAATTGATATATGAAGGTGTAATAAAATGATGGATAGTGACAAATAGTTTGTATTTGGTAGGTTGAGATGGGATTTGGGAAACAAGGGAATCAATCATATCCATGAATTTATCAGTAGATTAAGGAACTGACTAGATAAAGTAATGTTTAAATGATGTTAAGAGTACATTGACTAGGATTTTTTACTTTTATAAGACATCATTTCTACATTGGTAGTATCCATTTACCTAGTTAACCATATGTTGGGAGTCACCAAAGACACTGATGGTTTTAAATCCCAAAGCTAAAGTGGTTTGGAGATTATGACTAGGGATTTATACTCAACCATGTTGTTGGTACACTCAAAATCAAGTTTAAAAAAAAGGGGAAGAGGTTCACCATTAAGGGGAATGAGATTAAATTTGGAACCTCCACCACATTGGCATTTGGAACCATCAAAAAACATGGTCATTTGGTAATTGGGTTCCTCCTAATAAATAGTTATGATGGACTCATCTAGAAATGCTAGAGGAATCAGTTGATTGTCTAATAGAGAAGCTTCAACTAATTGGTTGATGATGACTTGTCCTTTAATGGAATTTTATTTAAGGAACTCAAGATTAATATTATCAAGGATCATGAGCCACTTATCCATATGTTAATTTTGGTATGGTTTAGAGTGCATGTAATTGAGTGGGTTAGTGTTCGTGATGACATAAGTTTTGTGATTAAAAAGGTAGTGATGTATTTTGGAGGCCATAAATACTAAGGCAAGGTAATGTTTTTTGGGATGATTATATCAAGTCTCATATTCTATAAGTCTATGGATAATGTAGTAGACAACTTTCTCTTTGTTTTATTCATCATGATGAGTGAGAACTGACCTTGAGGAATGGTCAGTGGTGGATATGTAAAGGTAGAAGGGTTGATCTTCCCTAAGCGAGATGAGGACAGGTGGAGAGAGATGGTATTATTTAAGAAAATCAAATGCTTGTTTATAGTTCTTATTCCACTTAAAATAGGTGTCTTTCTTTAAGAGATGGTGAAATATTTGATATCTATTCAATAACTAAGAGATGAAGTGATGGATGGATTGAAGTTTACCCTATAGGATACATGGTTACTTAAGGTTAGTAAGAGGAGGAATCTCCAAGATTTATCTAACTCTAGTGGGGTCTACTTTGATTACTTGAAGAGAGATGATAAAGCTAAGAATATTTCTAGGTAAGACCTAAAAAATAAATTTTTGGGGGTTGAAACTAACATGAAAATGGATTAGTCGATCGAAGATGATTATGAGAATGTCTAGGTGATCTTTATAGTGTTTGGATTCCCAAAGGAGATAATCAACATAGTCCTATATGATTTTATGGATGAGATCATGAAATATGTAGGTCATGGCATGATGATAGGTTTCTCCAACATTCTTCAGACCAAAAGGCATAACCCTATACTAGAAGGTTCAAATGGGGTGATAAATAATGTTTTATGTTGATCTTTAGGATCAATCAATGTCTGATTATATCCCAAGAAACTATCCATGAGAGATAACATCTTATATATAGATATAAGATCAAAAATTAAGTCTATGTTTGATAAAATAAAGTCATCCTTTAGGTAAATGAGGTTGAGGTCACAAAAGTTGATGCAAAGGTGAAGTCCCCCTATAGACTTGGTAATGGGAATGATGTTAGAAACTCATTATGAATAGTCGATGGGATAAATGAAGTTGATGGATAAAATATGTTTAATTTATTCTTTGACAAGAAGAACTATGTGAGGATGCAGCATACAACGCTTTTGCCTAACTAGCTTAACCTTAAAATGGGTGATAATGTTATGGACAGAAATAGAAGGGTCAATTTTGGGCATATCCTGATAAGACCAAGCAAATGTTATGCTATGGTCATGAAGGAAAGAAGGGTAATCTAGTTTCTCCATGGAATTTAAGGATTGACCAATATTGATGATTAGGGGATTATCTTGAGTACTCAAATTAAGATTGATAGTAGATTCATTGCACATAGTTTAGTTCTTAATAGAGAGATTTATGAATAGAAAAATCCCTGGTATTGAGGTACATGAAAATGGAATCATCATCCTAATTTTGGATGGTGTTGATGGTAGGAGAATCATTTTCTACCATTCCAAGATGGATGAGAGGAAGGGTTTGAGTTTGGCCATCCTTTTGATAGGTTAGGGGGCCCAAACTAATGGTATTGATAAACAAAGTTAGATGGAATGATATTGAAGTCTTTAGACTTCAAGGGAGATAGGGTTTTTAAGGATGGAACATCTTCATCAATGGTGGTGATGGGTTTTAGTGAGGTGGGTTCTTCTAGTGGTATGAACACAAGGTTGAATAACTCATGTGGTTTTTGAGTTTTGATTATGGGTAACTCATGAGGTCCCTATTTATAAAGGCCCAATCCAAACCCCTTCTAAACACACCTATAAAAGTAATATTTGGTAAAGGATAGTTTGTCTAGGTAGGATAAATTTGTAATGAATAGTCAGATGGATGAGGTAATGGTAGAAGCAAGAACTAGATGATTAAATCCCCCATAGATGCAATTTTTTTGATGGTTTGGAGCCTAAAATGGATGATGGTTCTAATGTTAGGATCATAAGAAGGGTCATGTTTGAGTTTCCCATACTCTTATAGATTAGGGAAAACATCAAAGGTTAAAATATGATATTCCCCAAGGGAGAGATGTTAGAACATAGGTTCTAAGGGGTCCTTTATGGGAATCTTGGAAGAAGGGATATATGAGCTAGTTGAAGTTCATCACTATTGTGGGTGGGAGTGTTATGGGTTTTAGCTAGCAATGAGCTAGTGTTGTTAGTAGTTGATGGTGAGGTGAATGAGGGAAGAATAAGAACATAATTAGGCCTATATGTCATATTTCAAGAGGCAAAAGGGCTAGGGTCAGCTTTTATGGTAAAAACTTAACCTTCATGCTCAAAATTGACACATCGATGTAGGGTAAAAGGGACACAACTCATGGCATGGATATAAGGGAATCTAAGTAACACATTGTATTAGAACTCACCCTCTATAATGTAAAATAGTTTAGGAATGATATTAGGTCTTAAGTTGATATGGAGGACGACTATCCCCAAATTAGTGGTCATGGTATCATTGAAAGAGCAAAGGATCATTACACTTTATGACATTATGTTCTTAGGAAGCTAAAGTTGGTTATAAGCATGAGAGGAGATAATTTTTCTGCTAAGTCCTCCATAAATCATTACCCTTTTGATTTAGGTTTGATTGATGTACATAGTGATGAAGAGGGGAGTATCAAGATCCTCAGTATGAACAAGAGATATTTTAGAATCCCAAAATGTGACAAAGTCAAAAAGTTGAAGCGCTCCAACAAAGGGTGAAAGAGGTTGAGGGTCATCTAGTTGAACCTTTATAAATTTAAAATATTTTATCAGTGCTTGGTGATGGTGGGGTGAGGTGTTGATCATTTGAAAAAGGTTCATCTTCACTGGTATCTAGTGAAGTTGTTTTAAGACTCTCCACTAGATGGATGAATAAAGGTTAGAGGAAGAGGTTCTCAAAATAGATACCTTAGGTTTTCATGGTGTCATAAGTGAGGGTAAAGGTGTTTGGGTTTCTTTGGAGGGTTGAGGGGTTGAAGGGTATGTCTATGGAATGGACACTTTGGATTTTACCTTATCCTTTTGTTGGGCCTAAGATTAGGTAACCATATAAATAGTATTGATGAGGGGATTTTCTAGGTAGGATGGTTGATTTGATTCCTCCTCCTCAATCTTGGATGAGATCAGGGGAGTAGGTAAATGTTAGATAGGTTAGTTGGGTAAAGGTTTTGGTAATGGTGGTAAAATAGGTTCATCTAATAATAGATCATCCTCATCATATATTCTATGAGTAAGTGCTTGGAGAGATTTGTATTTATTCATGTCATGTCTAGGTGTCTTAAGGTATGCACAAATCAAGTTATCATTAAACTCATAGGGTTTGGTATTAGAAGGTGTTGACATAGTGGATTTCACCCAGGGTAGGATGTCTAGCTCCTACCTTGCACATGTCAAAATGGAAACTCCCCTCTCGCTTGTGGGACCAATGAAGCTGGAGGGGAGAGTCTCTAGATAAGGGCTAGCTCTATCTGATGTATCTTTTAGGCCCTAGCTTCTCCTACTGATAACAAATAAAAAGTAAAATGGGGTGATGAAAAGGGAGAGAGATGATAAAAATAGAAACTAAGCCTAAAAATAAAATAAAGGTGATACACCAAAATGATGACCCATTCAACCCAAATATACACTTTTCACCAAGAAGAAGCACCCATACACTTCATCTAACATGGGAAACTCTTCTATTTTATTGAATCAGGGGTCTGTAGAGATACAAGGAGGAAGGAACTACCATAGGTGCTTTGTGACACACTTGGGTAGCCTATTCACATGAACATATATTCTTGTTGTAGACACTTCTAGCAGACCTACAGAAAAGAGACTTCACAATGCACTAGACATGTTGTAATAGATCTATGAAAATCAGGAAAGACAATGAATTAACACAAAATAAGAACACAAACATATAATTTAAAGTGCAATTCTAAATAGAGGTAAAAATTCTAAGTCCTGATTCAAGGTAAAATCTGGCAGAGCTCTATCTTACAAGCCCGAGAGATTTTTGGGTAGAGTTTTGCCTTAAGGTTGAGAGAATAGATCCTTCTCCAATGAGAATTTTTACAATATATAGAAAGAGGAAGAGAACTTGGAACTTTTTTGGGAAAGACTTTGGTGCTTTTTATTTAAGTGGCCCATGTGCATTGAGAGCATCAGGAAGAGGAAGCCATTTGATTGTTAGCTCCTGCTCTGACTTTGGTGTCTCAAAATTAATATGAAAGCACGAGACACACCTATTTTATACAAATAGACTACTCCCTTTAGGTCATTCACATAGCTTGTCTACTTATAAATGCAAAATAGAGAAAATAATCTGTGTTGCTTACTATTTTCACTATTTGGTGACCTCCTGGCAAGCACCATTCTAACTACAGGAATAAATCCTTGAGTTGACACCTCTTTTTGCCACTTGGATGCTTTGTCCATTTCTTTCCTTGTCTCATCTTGGTTTTATCTCTTTCTGGCTCCTTCAGCCCTTAGGGTTATCTTTTGGTGGGTCAATATGTTCCTTGGGCTCTTTTTTGGTTGGTGCTCAAGCATTTTGAAAAAAAATAGGTATTCCACTGTCTTAAAATTGACTTTGGATTGCTTGAAATCCAATGGCTAATTTGATGTGCCTGACATTGACATCCTCAGGCCCTTCACCCCTTGGACTTTCCATTGGCTTCCTACTTTGACCTTTTGAAAATGTCCTTCAATTTGGCTGAGAGAACCCTACAAGGGCACCTGCCCTTCAGGGTCCTTCAGCTCTTCAAGGGGTTCCTCCTTCGGGCCTTTTGTTATTCCTTCAAGTTTTTTGTAGCCACTTTCCTTCGAGCATTCTATGTGGATATTTTCCTTTGAGATTTTTGTGTGAACATTTTCCCACAAACAAAAATTTTGTAAGAATTGTTTGGCCACTTTGCACCAAATATACACTTTTCACCAAGAAGAAACACCCATACACTTCATCTAACATGGGAAACTCTTTTGTTTTAGTGAATCAGGGGTCTGTAGAGATACAAGGAAGAAGGAACTACCATAGGTGCTTTGTGACACACTTGGGTAGCCTATTCACATGCACCTATATTCCTGTTGTAGACACTATTAGTAGACCTATAGAAAAGAGACTTCACAATGCACTAGACATGTTGTAATAGATCTATGAAAATCAGGAAAGACAATGAATTAACACAAAATAAGAACACAAACATATACTTTAAAGTGCAATTCTAGATAGAGGTAAAAATTCTAAGTCCTGATTTAAGGTAAAATCTGGCAGAGCTCTATCTTACAAGCCTGAGAGATTTTTGGGTAGAGTTTTGCCTTAAGGCTGAGAGAATAGATCCTTCTCCAATGAGAATTTTTACAATATATAGAAAGAGGAAGAGAACTTGGCACTTTTTTGGGAAAGACTTTGGTGATTTTTTTTTAAGTGGCCCATGTGCATTGAGAGCATCAGGAAGAGGAAGCCATTTGATTGTTAGCTCCTGCTTTGAATTTGGTGTCCCAAAATTAATATCAAATCACGAGTCACACCTATTTTATACAAATAGACTACTCCCTTTAGGGCATTTACGTAGCTTTTCTACTTATAAATGCAAAATAGAGAAAATAATCTGTGTCACTTACTATTTGCACTATTTGGTGACCACCTGGCAAGCACCATTCTAACTACAGGAATAAATCCTTGAGTTGACACCTATTTTTGCCACTTGGATGCTTTGTCCATTTCTTTCCTTGTCTCATCTTGGCTTTATCTCTTTCTCACTCCTTCAGCCCTCAGGGTTATCTTTTGGTGGGTCAATACATTCTTTGGGCTCTTTTTTGGTTGGTGCTCAAGCATTTTGAAAAAAAAAAGGTATTCCACTGTCTTAAAATTGACATCCATGTACCTGTCATTGCTTGAAATCCAATGGCTAATTTGATGTGCCTGACTTTGACATCCTCAAGCCCTTCACCCCTTAGACTTTCCATTGGCTTCCTACATTGACCTTTTGAAAATGTCCTTCAGTTTGGCTGAGAGAACCCTGCAAGGGCACCTACCCTTCAAGGTCCTTCAGCTCTTCAGGGGGTTCCTCCTTCGGGCCTTTTGTTATTCCTTCAGGTTTTTTGTAGCCACTTTCCTTGGGGCATTCTATGTGGATATTTTCCTTTGAGATTTTTGTGTGAACATTTTCCCATAGACAAAAAGTTTTTAAGAATTGTTTGGCCACTTTGCCTTTGGAATTTTCTTGGCTTCTTTTCTCCCATGGCCTTCCTCTAAATTTCTTTGGACTTTTTGTCTAAAGGAATTCCTTCCGACAAAAAGTCTAAAAGAATTTGTTTCTTTCCTTTTTTAGGATTTTTATTTTCCTTCGGCTACCTTGAGAGTGCCCTTAAGGTTTATTGAAATTGACCCTTTCGAAGGGTGCTTTTTCTGACCAAGTGCCCTCCGTAAGGGAACTTGTCCTTTGAGAGGCTCTCTTGACTTTTCGCATTGAACCGATCCTTTAAACCAACTGTTGAACCAATTGATTGAACTATTTCAATGGTTCAAACAATTGTTGAACCAAGGCTTTGAATTGAGTGTTGAACCAAGCTCGTTGAAACAATGGATTAAACAAAAGTGATGAACTTTTCTGATTGAACTAAAGTGTTGACCGAAGCATTAAACCAAGGCATTGAACCGAAGCATTGAACTGGTTCAATGGTTCAATGGTTCAAAGGTGCTAACTCTTGGAAAGATTATGTCATTGAACCACTCTTCCAACCTTAGGAAAAAGTGTCTTTGAAACATCTTAGCTCCCTTTCCTTATGAATTTATTTAGACAAGAGTCTGAAGAAGCTTTGTAAAACCTTACACTCTCTGAACTGGTTCTTCATCTGTCGAAAGACTACACCTACAAAGTTCATAGAGGTCCCCGTGAAGTCCATAAAAAACCTACAGAGTCCATAGAAATGGACCTATAGAGTCCATAAAAACTTTACTGCTTAGTCCATATAAAACCAAGATCTACAAAATCCATAGAGATAGACCTACAGAGTTGATAGTAATTTGCAAGACTCATGCAAAAATCAAAAGTACTGGCTCAGAACAGCATGAAAAATAAGGGGACCAATTTTTGGCTTGTTGGGCAAAAAATGGTCAACAAATTGGTGACTCCCAGGGGAAGCATGCCTGCTATGCTTAGAGACTAGTTTCCTTTAAGTCCATTGGGCATGAAGTTAGATGCATCTTTAAAGAAAGGTTAGCAACAGCCCTAAAAGATCCAAGAATCAAACATGAAGCTTTTTATCCCAGACACAAGGAAAAACACACACAAGACAAAAAATACTACTTATGCAAACTGCACTTAGGGAAAGCAGGAAAAGAAACTAAAATCAACTACTTTGTATAACTAACTAGGTATATTTGCTTCCCTCTTAGATCAAAGGGAAAATTTCTTAAGTCCCCTCCCTAGCTAGGAAACTTATGGTGCCAGACAAGTGGCTGAATGAAGTGGAGACTTGGTGACCTACTCCTCTCGCGTGCCACCTAGATTGGCTTGTATCCTAGTGGATTAGATCCAAACATGCTTCCAACATATATGTACTCTATTTGTTCTTAGAAGCTTGCCTCTTATTGGTTCTTCATGCTGGTGTATCTCATCAAGAAATTAATTGCTACTGGCTCATCACCATAAGCCCCTTGATATGCATCATTGACTTGCTTGTTCTCTTCTGCCTCATGCTCAGGTTCCATGGCATGACCATCCTCCTTGATGACTTCAAGGAAAGTATCTTCAAATTCACCAACCTCTTAAAAGGATAAATCTGATAGCTTACAGCCCCTTTGCATACTTATTTGAGTCCTAATGCTACCTTTTACACCCTTATCCAGCTCATATCCCCCTTGAGGAATAATGTAACCTGCCCCAATGACATCAAAGAAATCACTCAAAAAATGATCAAGAAAGTGTCCATGCCCCTCCATGATGTCTTGAAAAATGAGAAAAGGGGAAGAAATCACTTCTTCATTAGTAGAGATAGAGGCAAAAGCTTGTGACTTGTCTTCTTGTTCATCAAAGAGGGTACCTATTGTGATCTCTTCCCCATCTGCATTCATGAAGTCTCCTTGATTAGTCATAAACTGAGCATAATCCTCTTCACTTACTTCCTTCAAGACCAATTCCTCATTAAGAAGGGGTGAAAAGGAAGGCTAACAGATGAACTCATGTAAAAGAGGAGGCAATCCTTGAGCTAGAATTGAATAACTCTCCTCTTTCCATTTGATTAGCACTTTATCTATTTCAGGGATCACCTGATAGCTCTCTTGGAGGTGTGTAGATGGAGTGTTTTCAGACATGGAATCTATTACTTGGTTTAAAACATCCATCACATGATGGCTAAGGAAACTCACTCTAGACTCCAACTCTACAATTTGCCTGCCTATATCTTCTTGGAAGAGCCTTTCTTAGAGGTCACAATCATCATCAGGAGTAGGAGAAGCCTCATCTTCTTCAAGGTTTTGAGCAAAAACTTTCTCCTCCTCTTCCTTTCTTCCCTAAGATGCCACTATTTGCTTCCAACTCATGACCTTAGGATTGGAATTTTCCCCTTGTGAACAAGGAATAACTTTATCCTCTTCAAGATCTTAGGCTAGTTCATGATGTTCCTTCTTCCAGCTTGAAATTTGGAGATCATGTTGAAAGACTTGAGGAGGTTGGGGAAGATTTGGAAGGGTCTGCTCATGTACAGGAAGAGCTATCTAAAGAGAGGTGTGCTAAAAAGCTAGGCATATGGGATTAAGGGTAGGATCGATTGATGCATCAGATGAGCCAGAATGAGCAAGTGTCATTTGATAGAAAGGATTTGGCACATAAGAGGGGGCTTCTTGAGGAATAAGAGGGGGCAGACCTTGGACCAAACTCACTTTATTTTCATCCCTCCACTTTACCAACACTTCATCAATATTGAAATTAGCTTGTGGATTGGTGGAAGCGGTATCTTTTGGCATTGGTTCCTCTACAAGGTCTAAAAGTTGTGTCTCTCTTTCTCTAAGCAGTCTCATCTTAGCCTCTAATTCCTTAATCCACTTAGCGAGATTATCCTCATTTTGTCTTTTTTGGAGCTCATAGGAATCATCATAGAGATGGGGAGTGCATGAAGGTTTCCATGAAATAAAAGAAGCTTCTTGAGGAAGATTGGGAGGGACTTGAAAAGGACTAACCTCATTTTTTACCTCACACTCTTGGATAATGTCTTTCTCCTCCTTACTGCTCCATGACTCAATCACTTTATTCTAGCTCAAGATATTAGGACTAGGCATCTCCTTTTGGGGTGATGGGGTCACAATGTGAGAGGGTAGTGAGGGTTTGGATTCCACTTCCTTTGCTACCAAAATGGACAACTACATTTGAATATTTTCTAATTTGATCTATCTATCTATCAATATTAGCCTTAAACATAATATTTACTATTTTAGAACTCTCCTCAACATGATTGGGGAAAGGACTTTGACAGGCTTGACTCAGCTCATAAGCAAGGGTTGTATATGACTGATATGATACTTGGGGTAGTGGGTATGTAGGTTGATAGACTTGGTAAGGCTACCTCTCATGAATACTTAGCTTCTCCTCCAAAGATGCAATCAAACCACTCACATCCAGCATCTCACTTGTAAGCCTATGCTAATTGTCTCTTTCAATAGGAGTCCATTCCCTCTTAACCAGATCTAGTGCATTTCTCACTTGATGGATGACATGATTAGGAATCTCTCAGCCACATCCCCTTCTATTTTCAAGCTCTATTACATAATTTTTGTATCCCGGCAGTGCTCATTTTAAGGTGGAAGTGGGTTGATTGGTAAAGAGATTAGGTTGAGTAGGAGAAGTGACACATTAAGAAGACTAGGCATAAGGCTGATATAGCTCATGATAAGGTTGAGACTGGTCATATTGGACCTGATAAGGATCAACATAAGGCTAGTATGGATCATATTTAGGCTAGCCAAGGAAAATAGGGTCCATGGCTCTGAATGATGGAATTATACATACCAAAATACTATTTCTTGATGGCACCAGAACTGCTTAACTAGTTGATTTAACTCAGAGTCACCATTGGTGTTGATGCAAAAGCCTCCAAAGGCTGGTTAGTTGAAGAATGCACAAAAAATTCTTCAACTCTTTGGACACAAATTGTCCTAATTGGTCCCACCAGGCATGCCAAAAATTATTGACATAGTGGATTGCACCCGGGGCAAGATGCCTAGCTCCTGCCTTCCACACATCAAAATGGAAACTCCCCTCTCGCCTGTGGGACTGGTGAAGCTAGAGGGAAAAGTCTCTAGATAAGGGCTAGCTCCCTCTAATGTATCTTTTAGGCCCTTGCTTCTCCTACTAATAACAAATAAAAAGTAAAAAGGGGGGATGAAAAGGAAGAGAGATGCTGAAAATAGAACCTAAGCTCAAAAATAAAATAAAGGTGATACACAAAAATGATGACCCATCCATCCTGAATATACACTTTTCACCAAGAAGAAGCACCCATACACTTCATTTGATGTGGGAAACTCTTCTATTTCAGTGAGTCAGGGGCCCGTAGAGATACAAGGAGGAAGGAACTACCATAGGTGCTTTGTGACACACTTTGGCAGCCTATTCACATGAGCCTATATTCTTGTTATAGAAACTTTTGGTAGACCTACAGAAAAGAGACTTCACAATGCACTTGACATGTCGTAATTGATGTGTGAAAAGCATGAAACACAATGACTTAACAGAAAGGAACATAGACATATACTTTAAAGTACAAGTCTAGATAGAGGTGAAAATGCTAAGTCCCAATTCAAGGTAAAATCTGGTAAAGCTTTGCCTTACAATCCCAAGAGATTTTTGGGTAGAGTTTTGCCTTAAGGCTGAGAGAATGGATCCTTCTCCAATGAGAATATTTACAATATATAGAAAGAGGAAGATAACTTGGCACTTTTTTGGGAGAGACTTTGGCGCTAATTTTTCAAGTGGCCCATGTGTGCTGAGAGCATCAGGAAGAGGAAGTTGTTTGATTGTCAGCTCCTACTTTGACTTTAGCATCTCAACATTAATATGAAAGCATGAGTCACACCTCTTTTCTACAAATAGACTACTCCCTTCAAGGCATTTTGTTTTCTTATAAATGCAAACTAGAGAAAACAAGACACACTACTTACTATTTGTGCCATTTGGTGACCACCTGGCAAGTGCCATTCCAACTACAGGAATAAATACATGAGTTGACACCTCCTTTCACCACTTAGATGCTTTTTCCATTTCTTGCCTTATCTCATCCTAGTTTTGTCTCTTTCTAGCTCCTTTAGCCCTCAGGGGTATCTTCTAATGGGTCACTACGTTCTTTGGGCTCTTTTCTGGTTGGCACTCAAGCATTTAAAAAACTAACAATTATTCGACCATCTTAAAATTGACATCCATTCACCCATAATTTCTTGAAAACCAATGGTTAATTCACTATGCCTAACTTTGACATCCTCAGGCCTATCACCCCTTGGACTTTCTGTTGGCTTCTTGCTTCGGCCTTTTGAAAATGTCCTTCAATTTGGCTGAGAGTACCCTGCAAGGGAACCTACCCTTCAGGGTCCTTTAGCTCTTTGGTGGGTTACTCCTTTGCGCCTTTTTTTATTCCTTCAAGTCTTTTGTGGCCACTTTCCTTTAGGCATTCTATGTAGATATTTTCCTTCAGGCTTTTTACGCAGACATTTTCCCGTGGACAAAAAGTCTGCAAGAATTGTTCAATCGATTTGCCTTCAGAATTTTCTCAACTTCTTTTCTCCCATGGCCTTCCTCCAAACTTCTTCAAAAAATTTATTTGAAGGAATTCCTTCAGACAAAAAGTCTGAAAGAATTCATTTCTTTCCTTTTTGGGATTTTGTTTTTCATTCGGCTACCTTCAAAGTGCCCTTCAGTTTTATTGAAATCAACCTTTCTAAAAGGTGCTTTTGCTGACCAAGTGCCCTCCATAAGGGCACTTGTCCTTCAAGAGGCTCTCTTCACTTTTTGCATTGAACCGCTCATTTGAACCAACCATTGAACCAATTGATTGAACTGGTTTAATCGTTCAAATGGTTGTTGAACCAAGGCTTTGAATCGAGCATTGAACCAAGCTCATTAAACAAAAGTGATGAACTTTGCTGATTGAACTAAAGCATTGAGCTGATGTTTTAAACCAAGGCATTGAATTGAAGCATTGAACCAGTTCAATGGTTCAATGGTTCAAAGGTGCTACCTCTTGGAAAGATTATGTCATTGAACCACTCTTCCAACCTTAAGAAAAAGTGTCTTTGAAACATCTTAGCTCCCTTTCCTTATGAATTTATTTAGAAAAGAGTCTAAAGAAGCTTTGTAAAACCTTTCACTCTCTGAACTGGTTCTTCATCTACTAAATGACTACACCTGTACAGTTCGTAGAAGTCCCTGTGAAGTCCATAAAAAACCTGTAGAGTCCATAGAAATGGACCTACAGAGTCTGTTGAAGCTTTACTGCTGAGTCTGTAGAAAACCAAGCTCTGTAGAGTTTGTAGAAATGGACCTATAGAGTCCATATAAATTTGCAAGACTTGTGAAAAAATCAAAATTACTTGCTCAGAACAACATGAAAAAGAAGGGGACCTATTTTTGGCCTGTTGGGCAAAAAATAGTCAACAAAAGGTTATAATGGTTTGATAGGTGGTAAACTAAAGGAATAGGTTTGTGACAGCCTTTGAAGAAATGTTTAATAAGATTCAATCAAAGGTTGTTAAGGTGATGGGTTTATATTTTTATGGGTGTGAGCCTTCTTAGAAGCAAGCTTCACCCTATAAGTTGTAGGTGGTGGAATGGTTTTAGTTTGTGGTTATGATTACTTAGTTATGGTTGGTTTCAAGGTGAATGATTTGAAAGTGGAAGATTTAGATGATTAGGTATTGGATATAAATGGGAAATTATAGGTAGATAGGTTAGTTAAAAATGATGGAAAACTAGATGGTTTAATGGGTGTAAGAATAGGTTGAGAAAAGGGGGATAGTTTACTAGAAGAAGAATAGGTAGTTGGGATGGTAGAAGGATGGGATCCTAAGATATAAGGTAAGTGGGAAAGAGGTGGTATGGGTCTAGTTAGAGGTAGATGTTTGGGTAAATCTACCTTCTTAATTGGGTTGGTTATGGGTTTATTTCATGGACTAAATGGAGTTAAATCTAACTTCAAAGAAGGGTGAGTATAGTTAGGTGTGGGAAGAATTCCTAGATTCTTTATATGTTTTGTGAGAGAGGCATAAGGTGATTTTGGAATGTTAAATAGAGGTATTTGGGATGGTTCACCTATAGTTTTATAGGAATATATATTCAATGAAGATGTAATAATGGGTTTAAGGGTGGATTAAAGTGAGGTTGAGGATTTAGATGGTTTTTGGTAAGGGAACCCAAGATGATGCTAAAAGGTGGCTCTATCAAGGTTAGGTTGGGAAGTGAACTCTAGACTTTAGAATATTCTATAAAAGGGCTTGTAGATGGGTTTGGTTCTTTGGTCATTGGTTTTAAAAGTTAAGGCCCTAGGTGGAGGAGAGGGAATGGTTCCTTCATCTTTGTTTTTTATGGAAGGTTCTAAAATTGGTGGTTGGGTGAATGAGGTAATATTTTATTTTGAGATGGTTTCCAAAGGTATAATATATGGCTCTATGATAGGGGAGGTAGGTGTGGTGTCCTTAAGTGAAGTAATGGATGTTAGTTCTACCACTTTAGTGGGTGGAGTGGAAGAAGAAGAAATGGTTAAATCAAAGGTTGTCTCCTTTAGTGTTTCCATCAAAGGAGATGTACATAAATCTAAAGTCTCATCAAGTGAAGAGAGAAGGGTGGTTGATTCCTTCAGTTGGGTATCCAAAGGAATATAAGGTGAGCCCACTACTTCTATGGGTGAAATGGATGAAGAAGTGGTTAAGGTAATGGTCTCCTCAGCAATGGGCTCACTAATAATAATGTTGATTGTACATGCCTCATGAGGGTGAGATGATTCTAGTTTATTGTAATGGTGATGGGAAAAAGGAACATGATTGGGAAAAGGGTTTGTAGAAGATGTTAAGGGATTGATTAGAAGGTGAATTAGAATTATCAAATGCAATTTATACACTATAAAATGATATTTGGACAAGACTTTTGAAGGTATTACACCTAATAACATATTCCTAATAACTTATTAAAAGGCACAATGGTCATTCTCACTATACCAAATAGGTACAAGGTGAGAAGCATCAAATTATTGGGGTGGTTTGAATGGTGAAAGTTGGATGATGTTGGATTTGAGAATTTTGTCCAAAATTTATGTATAAAATTCCCATATAGGAGTGTATTATTTTGGAGGAGCTTAGTTTTGGTTTCAATTTTGTTAATAGGTAGGGTTCACAGAATTAGATTGATGGGGTTGGCTGACAGTTGGTGGTGGACCAATTTTTAGGACCACTAAATTTGTAGATGATTTTGTTTTTTAATTGGGATGATTGGTTTGGTTTGTGGTTTTGGTGGAGGAAGGGTCATTAGATTTAAATCTATAATTATTATTCTATAGTTTTAATTTCCCTTCATCAATTGCTTGGTTTTCAAGTTTATGTGTCATGCTGAATACCTCATCAAAAGTACTAAAAGTTTTAAATTGAAGAGTGGGGGTAATAAGTTTGACACAACCCAAAGAAAAGAGTTAAATTATCTCAAGTTTGGGTAAGGATAAAAAAATTTGGTTGATGAGACATCTCCATCTAACTATGAAATTGATGATTGATTCATCATCAAATTACATAATAGAATAGAGGTCAATAATAGAAACCTTTTTGGATATATTTAATGAGAAATTCTCTAAAAATATTTGGGCTAGTTGGGAGAAGGAGAAGATGTATTTATTGGTGAGATAACTATACAAATCAAGGGCTAGTCTTAACAAAGACATGGGGAAGGTATGAAGGAGGAGAACATCATCATATACAATCAAATAACAAGAATGATGAAATGCTTGTAAATGTTGTTGGGGGTCCTCCTTACCTTAGAACTAGGAAACCTTGGATGATTCCCATTAAGAAGGATAAGAATGGATGGATTTATGGATTCATTAAAAAATTGATCATAGGATAAAATGCTATGAGACCCAAAGATAAATGATTCTAGGTTGGTTATTTTGTCCATTAACCTCTTGACCAAATCTGTTTTAGTTTGGGAAGCTATATGATTAGGTGGTAAGCTTTATTGAGTTTGGGTGGTAACAATGTATGGATAAGTGGTATAAGGTGATAAAGAATCCATATATTGGTAAGTGGTCATAGGAGGTTGAGATGGTGCCAAAAAAGGGTTGGTTGGTAAAAATGATTGGGTGGAAGGTGCTATGTATCCTTATGGGTTAGAAACATATTGGTAAGATGTCATGGGTACTTGTTTGTGGGCTGATATTGGTTGGTTTATAGGTATGTTTGGGTTAGTGGATGGTGGTATGGATGTAGATTGGGTTATATGTGTGAAAGTGCTAGTTGGTTATTGGTGGGTGCTAACTCTAGTGCTAATAGGTGGAAGTGTTTGAGGTATGTAAAGTACCAAAATCTAAAGTGGATTAGAAATTGGTGGGTTTTTTAAAATAAGGGGAATGGTATAAATAGGGGTATACTATACCCCCATAGTAGGATTATAGGTAACAAGAGGTAAAGTTGATCTAATGTTAGAGGTATTGGTTGGGACGTTGGATGGAGTTTTGGGAGAGGTAGTAGGTGGGATATTGGAATAATAAGAGGCTTAGGTGAGCATGGGTTGGGTTGATGTGGCATCCAATATAAAATTGGGAGGCATAACATAAGGTGGATCCATAAAATGAACCAAATCAAGAGAGGTACAATTAGATAAGGTGTTAAGGTAATGTTGAAGAGCTATATGGTTATTATCAAGGAAGGTAGAGAAATATACATCACCCTCAACAATAATCTGAGGCCTAGTAGGAGGGGAGAAAAAAGAGGGGAACTCTCAACATCAAAAGTATACTCCATGGAGGAAGAAGAAGAAGGTGATTATTGGTTGGTTTGATTCCTCAGTTGTTTCCTAGTAAAGATCATGAGAGGAATAAAAAATAAATAATGAAAATCACAACTCAAACATAAAGCAAGAAAAAGGAAAATATCTCAAGGAAATAAAATATACACTAAAGTGCATTTAACAACTTAGGATTAATTTTAAATCAATTTTGTCTTATGCCTTAGAAAGTGTGAATAAGAAATTTAGTTCAAGGTCAAGTACTAAAGAGGACATCTAAGGTTGGTTTCAGGTTGTGTTTAGGTTCTCAAGAGAGAAATTTGTATTACTATTTAGTACATGGATTGATATTGGGGCATACCCCCTCACTTAACACACCATATAAAAAAGGTGTCGGGTGCTTAGCCAAGATATACTAAATTTTAGAGTTTATACTCAACCAAAGAGAAAAGTTGGTTCTCCTCTTGGTAATGACCTCCAAGAAGGATTTTTGGTAAATTTTAAGGTTTAATACTAGGTGATGAAATCCTAGTTGAGTCTTGTCTCAAGTTTGTTTTGATTTGTTGATTTGTTATGTGGTTTAGAAAAGGTTTGTGATACAAGAGTGAAAGCTATGATTAATTACTTTGATTTTAGGTTGTTATATGAACTAAAACAAGAAAATAATCAATGTATGTAAAAGGTTTATTTTAAGCCCAATATAAATTTAGATCTTGTAAGATGAGCATAGAATAAAGGAATAAAAAGGGATGCTAGGTCCCATTGGATGTGCCAAAATGATTCTCTTAATTTTTTCTCTTTTTTAAATTTGGAAGCAAGTAAGAAACTAGTAAAAGGGGTGTGTAAATGAATACTTGATAAAAGTGTGCACATGATCCATACAATGATGAGAACTCCTCTTTGACTTGGAAGGAATAAACTATAGATGAGAAAGATACTAAAAAGGGGTTGTTAGCAATATGGTTGTGTGGACTACCTAGCGTGAGCTAGATCTAAGAAGTGTATACTTGTTAGGAGGTTCTCAATACACTTTAGATAATAATTAAGTTAATATAGATGAAAAAAAACCTACATTTAGTAACATGAATTTAAATTCATGCAAGAAGGAGAAATTAAAATGCTTGTTTAAAGAAAATGATCAAATATAACAAAAGTAGGTCAATACTCATGCTAAGATAGTTAGGGTCAGGTCTAAAAAATTAAGAAAGAATCTATGAATAGGTAAGAACATATAAAATTAGTATTTTATTGGGATTAAGGAGCTAAAAATAATGTGTTGTTATTTTTTTCCATAGTGACCATTGATGGTTGGGGTGAACCATCGGTAGTAGGGTTAACCATCGATAGTTGGGTAACTATTGATGATTGAGGTGACCATTAGTGGTTAGGCTAACTATCAATGGTTTCCTATGCATTTCTAGAAATGATAAAAAAGGAATTTTAGATTGGATAAATGGTCAGGTTAGGATTTAAATATAGGTTTGATTAAAGATGGGAAGCTAGGAGATAAGTCTTATCAGGTTAGGAGGGTAGAAATGAAATAAAATAAATAAACAAGTAAAAAGTTTCCTACAACTTGTTAGATTTTTAATGGTGGAATGTTCATGAAATTTGGCCAGGGTGATAGTACTCTAGCATCAAGAGAAACTTAGATATAGGTTCAGATTTCCATTATTATTGCTTGATTGCTGAATGAAGACTGGATACCTATGTGCAAGAATATTTGATAACTTGGCCATGGATCCTTATTCACCTCCTAATATTATACTTTTATAGGATAAAGTTTCTAATTATTTATGAGGAAGTTGTTAATTAGATAGGAGGAAGTTACTAATTGAATAGGAGGATAAAGTTTTATTTACGATGCTTTGTAGTTGGTTGGTATTACATAAGGTGGGCATACTAATTTGTGCCATAATTATCTCATAGATAGATTTCAATGCTTTTTAATAGGGTTGAAGACCTGACCATTCAAATTTAGGCTAAGCATTGATAGTTAGGTTGGCCCTTTGTGATTGAGTGCCTAGAGAAAAATGGGTTAATTAAATGGGTATTCAAAGGTTTAAGTTATTAAGTTAGCTTAGCTAACTAGGTGGTTAAATAGATTAAGATTTGGGTAGGGGTCCAAGGTGTTTCACCATCTAAAACTATTGTGTGTAATTTTTGAGTGTCTATACTAGCTCTAACTTATTCTCCTTCCTTATAGGTCTAACCTTAAGAAACTTTAACCTTTTATATTTTGTTTACACATAGTCTTTATAGATATCTAAATCAAAATCTTTCAATATGGTCAACCTATCCTTCAAAATTTACATGCCCTTTTAGCTCATGTGATTGAGCCTATTGTGCCACAAAGTTGCATTTGCATATATAACAACTAAATTACAATAGTCAACACTACTTGATAGATACCAGGTACCAGACTTCTTACCTCTTTGTTTCATAAGATCACCCTTGGTCACCTTTCAAAAATATACTATAAAAGTCACCATGTAACCTTCACTACCCAGTTACCCCACATATACCAAATTTCATCTCAACATAGGCACATGCTTGACATCCTTTAGTAGCCAAGTGTTCCCATTCTAAATCCTGACATGAACACATCATTTTCCTACTATACTATAAGTCTCATAATCACCAAGATAAACATGTCCAAAATCACCTTGAAAATAATCAGTAATATAATGCCTATGTGGTGTAACATGAAAAGAAGCCCCTAAATATAAAACCCAAGACTTAGAAGTATTATCTATAGTGTGAATTAATGCATCCTAACAAACATTACTGTCTACAACATTCACCTCCTTGGTGTCTTCCTAGTTTCTATTCTTTTTCTAAAGAGTGTAAATATCCTTCTTTGGATGCCCAATCTTTCCACAATGCCAACTTCCATCTTGTTATTTGATTTTGAAATTCCAAGACTATTTGACTTTACATGCTTTCATTTTCCTCTATAATTTTTAACCTTTGATCTATTGTCATTAGCCATATTTCCCATTTAAAATAATAACCCTTCTTGTGATTCAAATTAAAGCTCTAATACCAATTATTAGGATTAAAATAGAAGTTAATGCAAAATAATTTCATATAATCAAAATAGCAAGAGCTAGGACATGAGATACATAAATAATAAAATTTAAAATGCACAACAAGAAAATAGGATTTAATGTGGTTCATCCAATATGGGGTACATCAACCAAGAAACACTTGATGAGATATTATTATAAGCCAATAACAGTAAAATCCTCTCTTAGATCAATCTTCTCATAATTGCAATGCATAATTATAGTTTGGAGTTGCACTCAACAAACTCTCCTAAATTTAGGCATGAATTCACACACTCTATTCATGTTATTAAAATTTATTATATAGATGTATTACCTACTAGATTTCCATCTATAATACATCAATAGGTCACTGATATAGGAGTTTTAAAAAATAATGAGTACCAAAACCATGGGCCATGTCAGTCCATAATGGTTCCCTATTATTAATGGGTAATGACACCACCCACACATATAAGTATAGATAAACCACATATCTATACTTTCAAAAATAAATTTTATAATATTAAGAGTGTATAATATATTTTAATGTATAATGTTTTAAACAAATTGTAATGTGGAAATAGATTCATAACATAACAATATATATCACCAAGTAAAAGTTTATTGAAATGGAAATGATCCCAAGCTAGGATGTTTTATCTAATAATTTGGCCCCTTTAATATGTATGTGCACAATGTAAAATTTAGCATGATGTAATCTATGAATATTAATCGAATTCACTCAATAAATACATATTTTTAAAAATGGATAAATAAATCCTCTATAATAGGTGAACCTGTTCCAGTACTCAGGCATGTCGATCCTATTTTCTATTAGTGGGTTATATTGAATATCTCATTGTAATAGGGTTTAGGTATCTTATCAAACCCCTCATTATCTGGTTTATATCTCTAGTATAAATTGTTATATAGTTATTTGACTTTGTCTTGTGACTCCTATAGTCTATGATGATTCAGGTTCATAGTAAATTTTCCTATCCAACTATAAGTTTTATGTTGTCTCTTGGTTCATGAATGTTTGCCTAGTTAGAGATTATATAGCTCTCTAAAATATCATTTGTAATTATATCAATTTTGAGTACCTATCAAAAACCTCTTCCTTAGTTCATAACTTAGGTTTCAAAATATTTTAACCCAATAAAAAATAATAATAGGTGAACATGTAACATATTAAAATTAATTTTTTTTACTTTTTCCATTATTTTTAAAATTTTCAGGAATTATCATCATTTATGATTTTTTTAATTCTGTAGTGTTTTTTATGTTTTCACCCATTTATGGGAAATATATAATCAAATTAATCAATAATAGTGATAAGCATAGTGTATAAACTACCTAAAAAATTGTTCTGAGTATCATGATCCATGTAATAGTGCAAACCAAATATGAAATATAGATCCAAAAATGTAGTATAAAAAATTTATGTAATGACAAATGATAATTCCAAATAGAAAGTGAATTTTAAGTTAAGGATATTGATTTAATTTGAAATATATATTTCCCTTAATATTAAAATTCTCAAATAAGTATAGATATAGCAATGGCAACCATCACATTTCAATATAGTGTATAAATCATAGAGTCTTAAGTGTACACACTAGAGAAATACACACTTGTAGTTCTCAATGACTAAATGACTCGAGACCACCCTAAAGACCCCCTAAACATTATTAACCATTAATCAAACCCTTTTAATCCAAAAAAAAACACTATTTTCCTAGTCACATACTACTATTCAATATTTATATTTGAAAGTACTATTCACTATCACTTTTCATTGTGGGACCCACTATCACTATTCATGATGGCATGGCATGTGACATGGTATGTGACATGGAAAGTGACATGGCATGTGAAATGGCAAGTGACATGGTAAGTGACATGGAAGATGATATATAAAGTGGCATGCCTTAGAAGTAATGTGGCTTAATGTGGGACATCATACCCCACCTGGGACCCTTTCCCAATGTGCTTAATGACCTCATTTAAGCATCACAACGACCCCCATTGAAGTATGTAAAATTTACCCTTAAGGGCTTCACACATGAAAGTAGCCTTCAAAAAGAGATACCTACCTCTTTAAAGAAAAAATACACCCATTTTTGATTTCTTAGCCCAAATGGGAGACTCGCTAACCCAAATGGGAATCCCAACCAACCTCATATTTGAATATTCATACACCACATGGAAAATGGAACCAAATTTGATGTTATACCTCTTTAAGTGCTTGGATGAAGATAAGAAATGGTGGTGAAAAGTCTTTAAGCCTCATTCAAATCCATGTGCATGATTCCCATTCAAAATTTGACTCACGTGCATGGTGAGAGACACAACAATCTAGATAGGAAGACCTATGATCAAATTTGGAATCCAACCAATCTCATCCTTGACTTATTTATGAGCCCCAATTGGAAAAATTCACCTCATTTCATGATTCCCCTCTTTTAGCATATTTCTTCACAACAAATTCTATAAATACACCTCCCCCCCACCTCTCCTTCACTCAAGGTTAAGTGGGAAGTTATTATTTTGTTATTAAAATATTATTTCAAGTTTTTAAAGGAGTTTATAATTTTTTAATATATCCACATCTTGGAGGAAAACATCATGAAGCAACAAAAATCTGTCAAAATCATCAAGGATTTTTAACAAGTCAATCTTCATCAACAAACATCTTCAAGCATTGAGGTAATCTTGTTATTTAGCTATCTTAATTTATTTATTCCTTTAAATTTTTCCTTATTATTTCACTTGATTCCTTCCTTACCCTCTTTTCATTTTATCCTCTTACCCATATATCTTTTCCCTCTTGATCACCCTTTGCCCCTTTGCCTTTTTGGCCTCATTTTGATCATTTGCCCCTTTTGCCTTCTTGGCCCTCTTTTTGACCATTTATCCCTCTTGTTTTCTTGAACATATTTCCCTTAACCATCCCAAACATTTCTCAACCCAAACCAAATAATTATTTTAACCTTTATCAGATCAATCCAAACCAAAAACCACAACTTTGTTTTAACAAATTTTTAGCATTAACATTATTTAAACTAGTTACTTTGTTTTAGCCAAATAAGCAAAGGATTTAGTTTTCTTAATTAATTTTTTGTTCTTCATTTTAGTTTTTAATGAAATTTTATGAAAATATTTTGATTTTAATTTACCTACTTAAGTGTTTAAATAAGGTGGATTGACAACCTCCTAGAAAGCTTTCACTTATAGGATCTAACTCATGCTAGGCAATCCATCCAACTACTTGTCTAACCAATAAGTTTTGTGGTAGTTATTTATTTATTAGGTAATTATTCCCTAACAAGAAAGGATTTTTTACAAAATCTAGCTTCAACACATGTGAATTCAATAGGTATTCTTCTACACACCCTTTTTAACTAGTTTCTTCTTTTCACACTTAAGAAAAAGTGAAAATTAGATAGAAACATTTTGGCATACCCAGTGGGACACCTTTTGGGTTCATAGTTATTTTAGTCATATAGTTGCATTAGTGAAAATTCATGCTCTTTAATTTTTATTATTTATAATATTTCAAAGGATAGAAATTTTATCTATTTTTCTTCCTAAAAATCTAAAAAAAAAGAAGTTTTCATCCTAGGGATAGGTTGCATTTTCATCCTACATTGAGTGCATTTTTATTTGTTCCTTATTTGCATGAAAAGACACCAATTTTTTTTGGGGTTAAAATAGAGTTCATCCATTTTTTTTAATTCTTAAATATTAGCTCACCTATATTATTTAAATACATTATGAATTAATCATAGCACACATATGTTACACTACCAAACCACTTGCACAAAATAAACATCAAATTTTACTTGAGACAAGGCCCATTGGGATTTGATCACCCTTTAGATCACCTTATCCTACTTGAAAATCCCACTTGGATTTCATCACCAAGAGGAGGACCCACTCCATTCTTTAGAAAATTTTAAGCTCATGACAAATAATATATAATAGCTAAGTAGCTTGACTCAGCTTTGGGTTCGTGAAGTGTGAGGATCAAGCCCCCAGTACTAGGCCACATACCCAGACTAATTCAGATTATTTGAGCACCAAAACTTAGCTTGAAACTATCCTTAGATATCTCTTTTAGTACTTGATTCATAATCCAATTTCCCCTTTCATACTCTCTAAGGCATAAGCCAAAAGTGATTTAAAATAAATCATAGGATTAGTTACACTTTTAGTGTATGCTTTATTTGCTTTAGGATTAGTTACACTTTTAGTGAGAGGTTTATTATCCATTTCTAATTTCATCATATGGTCTTAACCAAACAATAAGTAAGAAACCAAAATATCCAACCACTATCTTATTCTTCATCCTCATCCATGGATTATACCTCAAACATTGATAGATTACCCTATGCTTCATTGCACCATTCTCACCCACCTACGATGCCTTCAATAGTTTCCAAAGGTGATACATTTTTTTTCTTTATGTACAACAATCTAGTTACTTTACAACACTATCTTAATACCTTAGCCTACCATATTTTGATGGCTTTGATTCCTCCCATAGATCCACCCTATGGTATGTCACACTACCTCATGGTTGGTGTTATATCATCCCACCCTTCTGTTAGCCAAGCTTTATCTTCTATCATTGGTCCATCTACCACCACCACTCAAAAACCTATTACCCCAACCAATACCTATAATTTTGGCCCACCTTTACCCCTTGTCACTCCTACCCATTTTATTGATTTGGTTTCTTCCACACATATTTATATGATTCCCTTTAGCTTAACCAATATACCAACCTCAACCCCCTTTCAAAACTTGGTACTCTCCATACTAAAAATAATTCCCCCTATTATAACTATGGTCACTACCCATAAAAAATTCACAAACACTTTAGCATTATGAACCCAAAGCATGCCCCCATCAAAAAAACCAAATATACCTATAAACCAACCATTATTAGTTCCTCTACAAGTCCCTGTTGCCTCCTATCAATATATCCCCAACTTGTTGGGATATATTCCACCATATACCCAACCTTTAATGCCTATCAATATTTTTGTGATAATATCCCAACCTCAAATTACCACATACTAATAGGTGCCCACATTTTTACCTCCTACTAGATACTAATTCATAGCTATAACCCAACCTCAAGAAAACTTGCCACCAAATTATGAAGCTACCCAACCCCAACATGACCTGATCAAGACACTTTTAGATAAGATGACTCAACTTGAATCATCTATCTCTGGGCCCTATAATATTTTATCCTAAGACCAAATTTGTAATGAACATATCAACCCTTCTATCATGATTCATGTTTATCTTCATCAATGGGAGATCCCCAAATTCTCTAAGTTTCAGGGGAAAGAGGATGCTCAAAAATGTTTGAGGGAATTTAACCATTCTTGTTAATTAATGGCCTATGATGATGCCCTCCTTCTTTGACTCTTACCTATGTATTTATTAGTGGTTATCTTGGATTGGTATAGTGCCCTTCCTAAGAATTCTATCTTTTTGTTTTCTCAACTCACCCAAATTTTCTTAGAACATGTTTCTATCAATATCTCCAAAGTATCCATAACCAACCTCTATTCCATCAATCATTTTGATGATGAATAAATTTTTGACTTCATTGTATGATGGTGAGGCCTCATTAATCAATTATACTTTTCACTACCCTAAATGGAGCTCATTGAACTTTTCTCTAGGGGATGCACAAAACACATCACTCCCACCCTTCATGTGCAAACATTTAGAACCTTTGATGAAGCATTCATAATGGCATACAAACTTGAGAATCGACCCATAGATGAGGGTAAATTGAAATTGTGAAATAATAATTCCAATTTTAAACCCAATGACCCCTCTTTCACTAAAACAACCAACCAAGCCAATTCTAAATCTAAAACATCTACAAATGTGGTTGTCTTGAAAACTACCCCACCTCCATCCATTAACCAACCATGTCAAAACACACCTTCTAATCCTTCTTACCCACCAAACCAAAGTCAAAATTGGGTTCCCCTTAAACAATTCACTAGTATAGGGGAACATTATGAATTTATGTTGCATAAATCACTAAAATCTAGTGTTATTCAACTTCCACTGATCAAGCCACCTCAACAATTCAAACCCTCTTGCCCTATGCATGGGTGGTATAAAAAAATGACCATTTTGCTTTGTATTGGGTCATCAAACATGACATAAAATGGTGTAACACTTTTAAAATTCTTTTCTAACCTCATATTCCCATTTACTCTTTACCAACCTCACTTATGGAAGAATAAAATTCACCTCTTATCCCTTTGGAGACCCACATAGAAGGATTTATAGCCCTCACTTCTCTTCTTGATCAAACCATACCTATGCTCACCTCCTTTTCATAGAACTAGACATTGATTTATCCATCCATTCCTCTACACCACCAAATGAAATAGTAGAAATCCCTTATTATCCTTTGGATACCCTATAAAAGTAAGGAACTAGGACCTTACCTACACCCTTGATCAAACAAACATACCCTCTCTTAATCACCGCACAAACAACCATTATTTTGGAACCTTCTAGCTAAAGTAAAGATGAAGGAACCATCCCCTCTTATTCACCTAAAGGATTGACATTTGAAATAACATATCAAGTAAAAAAACCCATTTATAATCCCTTTTCTTAATTAGTACAAATTTTGGAATTTTCTTCATAACCCAACCCAGATAGAGCCACTTTATGGCATCATTTGGGGCTCCCATACCAAAATAGAGTCAAACCATCAACTTTATTATCATCCACTTTTCAACCTATTACCACCCCATCATCAAACATTTATTTCTCCCAAGATGTGAGGGAACCATATCAACCACCTCCACCTAGATCATTTCATA
The DNA here is from genome assembly GCA_037957365.1 of Torreya grandis. NCBI lineage: Eukaryota > Viridiplantae > Streptophyta > Pinopsida > Cupressales > Taxaceae > Torreya > Torreya grandis. Next base: position 856,367 of record JARHVA010004766.1, on the reverse strand, counting down.
ATCTTTTATTTAAACCAACCAATAATTTGGGTATCCTTCCCACACTTAGCATCACCCATCCCCCCATCAAATTAGACCTACCACCCTTTAGGAAACCTAACAACCTACCAACCAAGATGGACTGAAGGTTGCATTTACCTAAACCTCATCCTCAAGCTCAGTCTATGCGACCTCCTTCTCATTTTCCATATCATTTAAGATCCCAATCTCCTACCATCCTAGTCACTTATTCTACTTCAATTAAATCAATTACCTTTTCTATTCCTACCCCTCCACCACCTATGCCATTGACTTCTTAATCATTCTTTGCTAATTTTTCCTCCTCTACTTTTCCACCTATTATCAACCCCTCATCCTTTACTTCAAAACCATCTATTGTTAACCTGATCATAGTGAATCTAACCCAACCTAAATCATATACCAAAATTTCCCAACCACCAACCCTTTGTAAGGTCAACACCATGTCCAAAAAGGTTCTTATTTCCCTGACGAGCATCTCAACACCCTCAACACCTCTGAAGTAATATTAATTTATTATTTTAGAGAGGATATTGCAAACCTCCTCCATTAAAATTACACCTATTAATCCATTCACCCCTTACAACACCAAACCCTCTTGGTTTGATGATACTCAAATCTATGCATACCATAAGACACCCAGACATAACACAAAGAACTGCAAAGATCTCTAAGCTCTTGTTCTCACTTATATGAGGATGATGATCTATTATTAGATGAACCACTTTCACCTACCTTACTAACCCAACTACCAATCCAATCAATCCAACCACTATCCCAACATTCACCTATTTCCTCACTCTCATCTACAAGTAAGGATGAGGAACTAAAATAGTCACCTAGTCTAATTGTGCCCATTCTCCATACTATCCACATGATTACCTAATTTGGGGATAAACAAAGGGGTAAAGGAAGAGCCAACACATCCATTCCATAGAATTATTCTTTATATTCTCAACCTTTTAACCAGGTTCAAACACCAATGCCCATACCATCAACAAGACCCAAAGTGTCCATCCTTAGTGCCCCTCCCACCAAGTATTTCACATCTATTCAACAGAAAATAATATTATATCTTCACCAAGAACCAGTCAAGATTAACCTTTACAACTTGATCAACACCTTGCCCACCATCACCAAGCATTAATAGATGCCCTGTAATCCATTGAGGTTCAGCCAAATGACCCTTAACCTCTTGTGTCTTTTATTGGAGCCCTCTAACATTCTACCGTCATCACCTTACAATATTTTTAGATACCTACAACCCATTCAAAAGAGTCAAACACTCGTCTCTTTGTCTCCGCATACATCAATCACATTCACATCAAAAGGGTAATGATTGATGGAGGCTCTAGTATTAACATAATATCTTCCCATGCTTTTGATTAATTATATTACCAAAGAATATCATGGCCAAAAGCACAACCATCCTTCATTCCTTTAATAACACCATGGCCACTACCTTGGGGACTATTGTTCTTTAATATGTTTTGGACCTCACACCATCCCTGAGCTATATTATGTTATGGAGAATGAATTCTAATATAACATTCTACTCAAACACCCTTGGATCTAAGACATGAGTTTCATCCCCTCCACTTTAAACCATTATGCCAAATTTGAACATGAAGGGGAAATTAGAAACATCAATACTAATCCCAATCCTTTTACATCTTATATAATGACCTATAGGCCTAATGATGTCTTTATTCAACCTTCATTTCCCTTACAATCAATCAACCCCATTAACACAACTACACCATCAACCTTAACCCACAGTGCCTCTACTATCACCAATGATGAAGCCTCAACTAGTGCCTATATCTCTTATTCCTAACTCCCCATTAAGGACTCCTTGACACAAACTTTCCAATGTCTATCTCTTAGTAAATACCAACTTTTAGCATTATATGCCTTTCCCATTCCCTAGGAATATGGGAACCTCAAAATGACCCTTCTTAGGACCCCAACATTAGAACCCTCATCCCTTTTAGACTTCCCAACAATCAAAAATATTGTATATGGGGGACTTGATCAACCACTCCTTTCTCCTATCACCACCCCATCTATTCAATCTGTCACTTTTAATTTTTCCTATCTAAGCAATCTATCCTTTACCAAAACCTATCTTCACCATTGTACTTGGAAATAATTTGGTATGGGTCTTTACAAACAAGGACCTCACAAATTTCCCATTATCAAAAACTCAAAAACCTCATGATTTCTTTGGGATTGTGTTTGAACCACCAAAAGAGCCCACCTCACCAAAACCTACTACTACCCTAATAGAAGAAACTCCATCCTCACCTAGTTCATCTTCCCAATCTAGGGACTCTGACATTATTCTATCCATCTTTTTTTATCAATACCATTATTTTAGGCCTATTGACCTATAAAAAAGGTGGAAAAACCAAAACCTTTCCTCTCATCCATCCCAAAATGATCAACCATGATTCACCCACCATTCATACCTTTTAATGTCAAGATGATGATTCCATCCTCACCTACCTTGGTGCAAGAGATTATTCTATCCATAAATCTCTCTGTCTTGAGAACCAAACCATCATTAATTAATCAACTATCAATGTTAACCTAGGGACCTAAGAGGATCCTTTTATCATTAAACTAGGCCAATCCTTAAACCCAAACAAGTAGTAAGATTATCCCACCTTCCTTCGAGACCATAACATTGTATTTACCTAGTCTTATTAGGTTATGCCTAAAATTAACCCCTCTATTTCTCTCCATAACATTGTTACCCATCTTGAGGCTAAGTCAGTATAGTAAAACCTTCAAAAAATGCACCCTCATATATCTCTTCTTGTTAAGGAAGAAATTCAACATCTTCTATCCACCAACTTCATTCAACCCATTGATTATCCAAAGTGGGTCTCTAATATCATTCTTGTTACCAAACCCATTAGGGGACTCTACCTTTGTGTGGATTTCCATGACCTTAACCTTGCATGCCCCAAAGGTGATTTTTCTTTACCCAACATCAACTAACTATTTGAAATTACCATAAGACATGAGATGTTATCCCTTATGGATGGTTTTTTAAGATATAATCAGATCTTGATTGCCTCCTTAGATCAACATAAAACTACCATCATCAGTCCTTAGGGAACCTTCTGCTATTGAGTCATGCCTTTTGGTTTAAAAAATGTAGGAGCAAATTATCAATGAGCCATGACCTATATATTTCACGTCCTTATCCATAATATTGTAGAGGATTATATGGATGATCTCCTCAAAAAATCCAAGCACTGAGAGGACCATTTATTTATTCTTACTATCATTTTCGATCAACTAATCTAATTCGATGTCCAACTCAATCCCAAAAATGCATTTTTGGGGTTCTTTTTAGAAAGCTTATTGGCTTTATCCTCTCTCTTCATGAAATTAATGTATACCCTACTAAATTTAGATGAATTTTTGGAATGCCTCCTTCAACCAACCTTAAGCATCTATGTAGCCTGTAAGGAAAACTTCAATCCATTCATTATTTCATTTCCCAAATTTCAAACTAGTGCCAACCTTTCCATCACCTTATAAATAAGGATGTATCTTTAAAATGGAATGGTGATAATCAAAAGGCCTTTTAATCCCTCAAATAGTACATTTTTTCACCACCTATCCTCACCCCTCCTAAGGATGACCACCCATTTTACCTATATATCTCTATCACCAACCATTCCCTAGGGGAAATATTGTCTCACTGAGATGAACAACACAAAAATCAAGTCATATACTACATTAGCCACATGCTTGTATAATACAAGACTCAATATACACATACTAAGAAACTTTTCTTAGCATTGACCTTCATGGCCACCAAACTCTACCACTACCTTCTTACCCATAAAACCTATGTCATCACTAATACCAACCCATTCAAGTACATGCACTCCAAACTATACCAAAATTAGTGTATGGATATGTGGTTCATGATCCTAGCTAAATTCAACCTTACATTTCTCTAATAGAAGTTGATTAAAGGGTAGGTCATTATTAACTAATTGGTTGAAGTTGATTTACCAAACAACTAACCACCTCCTCTTGCCTTTTCATATGAAGCTATTGTGTCTTTTTTTCAAGAGGATGGCATAACCTACCAAATGATCATTTTATTCTATAGATTCAAGTGTTGATATGGATGGGGTATTGGAGTTATTCTCATTCCTGTTGATGATAAACCCACTCCTCTCTCCTTTAAAATTGATTTTGAATGCACCAATAATATGGATAAGTATAAAACCATCATGATTAGTCTCCAAACTACTCTAGACTTGGGCAATAAGATAATATGTCTTTGGTGATTATTAGCTTATGGTAAACCAAATTAATGGATCATATCAATGTAATAATGATGTATTGAAAAAATATAAACTTTTAGTTAATAAACTCTTAACATTATTTGAACATTACCTAGTCTAATCCATTCCCCAATATACTAAAAAATTCATAGATATAATGGCATATCTTGCTTCATAGATCCATTTTTAGCCTTCTAATTCTAGAATATTTATCACCATTAATTATTTTACTACACCTTGTTATAACCAATATGATCCCCCTATCATTTTTATTGTAGAGGAATCCTCACTTGACATTTGGTATGACTAAAATCTTAACTACCTTAACATAAGCATCATTCCTCCCAACCTCAAATACTCAAAGATCCTTTATTTAGAGTACCTCTCATTACACCATCCTAGGGGGAATCATTTACAAACATCATTTTGATGGTCTCTTTCTTTGTTGCCTACGTATCCATGAAACTTCCCATGGCATCAAGGAAACACATGATGGGATCTATGGGGGAAACTTTAATGGCCTAACAGTTGCTAAAAATATCTTTCTCATTGGCTACTATTATCCCACCTTCAACCAATAATATTATGATTATGTAAAAAAGTGTGTAAAATGTTAATAGCATGATAATTTACGTCACGTACCAGCTACTAGCCTCCAGGTATCTAAGGACTTCTAGCCTTTCTCTTATAGGGGGCTTGATCTCAATGGGGACATTAACCCCAATTATTCATAGTGGCATAGATCCATCATCCCATTCATTGAATATTTCACTAAGTGGGTGGAATCTATCCCTCTTATCATGACCAAAGTAGAGAATATTGTTGACTTTATCAACCATCATATCATCTACCACTTTGATGTTCCTCATAAGATCATCATTGATAATGGTAAATATTTCAAAGAAAAGTAGGTCTAAGGGCGATATGATTAATTTAGCATTGAGTTAATATTTTCCTCACCTTATCATCCATAATAAAATGGAAAATTAGAAGCCTCTAACAAAATCCTTAACAAAATTCTCACCAAATCCGTTAGTGCTTGAGGTTAGGATTAGCACTTATACATCCCATTCACTTTATGTGCCTATTGTACTAGCATTAAAACCTCTATAGGTACTACCCCTTTATCTTTAGTCTTTGTAATAGAGTTAGTCTTACCTTTTAAGGTCCAAATACCCTCTCTACACATATCCTTGTAAGATTTTATTCCTGAGGAAGATTTTTGTTAGCATTGTTTATCTCAACTTGAGATACTTGATGAGCATCATTTAGCAACCCTCACCCACCTCTGTATCTATCAATATCATATCAAATGTACTTATAAAAATTAACTCAAACAATAATAATTCAATATCAATGACCTCATCCTAAAGGAAAACCAACATGTGACCAACATGAATATGAGTAAACGAGGCAAGTTTTCTTTGAATTGGCTTGAACCCTACATCATTACCCATAAGTATGGATCAAGAGCTTATCATTTGTCCTTTCTTAAAGGTAAGCCAAAACCTGAGCCCCTCAATGCTCCACATCTACATCCATTTTTATATTAAAGAAGGATCAAGCTCACTCCTTTTATCTAACTTAAGCTCATCCCTTGCTTACTAGATTTTAACCTTCACCCATATTTCTCCTCTCCTTTTGAGGACAACTGATTAAAATATAGAACCATTTGATTAACCTTCATAGTCATAGCCTAAACCTAAATGTGGGTACCATGGCTCTACCCATATCATGGTTCTCATGGATACTTTTCATTTCTAATAAGATGGAATCCCATGGTAATTGTCTCCCAGAACCATGCCCTTTCACATATCATTGACCTTCTTGTGTTAAAGTTTTTCCCTCACAAGGGTAAACCTCTAAACCTAATTAGACTTATCCATGTATAAACACATAGGATATAAACACAATTTGGATGCCAAAATACTACTTGGGTCAATATCTTAAGCATTACAGACTATTCCCTCAAAGGATAACTACCTAAAAAAATTGCCAAACACAAGGTAGACTACTTCTTTGAAGGACAACTATCAATAACATTAAACAAAGACAATAAGCTTAGACCAATTCCTTGAAATATGGATATGTTAACTTTTTTAAAATTAGAACAATTCCTTGGAAGCTTCATGTATTGATTAGATTCCCATATAAAATAATAAATCAAAAGACCCACTATCACAACAAATTCTAAGGCCACAATCGACTCTCAAGCAACATTATAAGTTGGAAGCCACAATCATTTTTCACATATATATTTCCCACATTGATTAGTCTACATTTAACATATGATATCAAGTTTTCTATTACCATTCTTAGGTCACATATATAAGGGGTAAAGTAATTCACATGAGGTTATCATACATATCATCCATTACCCTTCACACTACCTATCACCCATCTTCCCTTTAAACTATCTATAAATCAATGGATTTAGAGCTTACTTAACACCCTATGATCAAGAAACCTTTTTTCATCAACTAACGATTATTCATGTGTAGTAATTGAAGGGCTTATATTCATTAAGCCAATCCCACTTTAGTTCTATTTTTGGTCCATGTAAAAAACAAAACATTGTGCCCCATTCTTATCTTATTGTGCTTGTTTAATGTTTTCATCATGAATTTTACCATCCAATGTTGCAACAACAACAATAATTATTTTTACATTAAGCAAGAATACAACAACCATAACCGTATCACCCATAACATTTATAGGTATCCACATAACCTTAATCATGATAATAATTGATCAGTGACATCCAATGCATTTTTTACATGTTTACAACAAACTATGCAATATTTTATTTAGGGTGTAAGGAGTCACATGACACATACATAGTCATTAGGTTACACACACATTCCATACATCACATGCATACATTATTTTCTTACGTAAGTGTTAGACCAATTATCTAGTGACTCTATATTTGTGTTTAGCCATCCTTCTACTTGATTAATAACTAGACTAACATCCTTAGCATTCACTATCTCAACAATTGCTAAAGGGTATACTATGTTATCCTCTTACACATTCATCCCCACAAAATGAGAATCATATTCCATTTTTGGTCTTTCACCCTAATCAACTATCATAACCATTGCATCCCTCTACTCTAGTTATTTTACTCGCATAGGTACTATTAGTTATTGCCTCAATGCATATCCCCTTGGATAATGACAGTTACCTCCATAGATAGGCCAATGGTCATGTTCTCTATCCCTATATATTATATAGTGAAACTATTGCCTTATTCATTAATACAAAGGTAAGAGTTTAGGCACAAGATCAGGATGTGGGTGCCTTTCCCCTTGTTGATCTAACAGTACTTCCATTATCACCATTACATGTTGCAATATCTAATATATCTACACATTCACCATATTGATTATTTTATTTTATGGGGGTTGTTAATTATCTCTACCATTATTCCCATTTTTCACCATCTTCAACCTTGTGTAGTTCTTTTCACTCTCTATGACCTTTAAAACCAAATAAATCAAGGATAGACATTCATCCTTATCATGATTCTTTAAATAGAATACCTAACCATCCTTCCTCACCAACATGATTCACCATTCCATCAAATATGAAGGTCATATGATGTAATTTATTCCCTTGAACTATCTTCCCACTTGAAATAATGATATTTACTACCCTTTTTGTTTGGACACATCACCCTCAATCTAATTGGTCATCTTGATAAAGCCATTATGAACCATCATGATATCTTTTCATTGCCCTTATACATCTGATGTCTTTCCTTGATTTGTAATTTTGAAATCCTTATAAGCTTGGTGGTCATTTATGTCATTGTCACTTTTAGCTTAATTGACGTAAATTGGCATCTAACCATGGGTTATTATAATGATCATGCCTTCACAACTACCACTATTGCTAGTGGTGGTAAATCCCAAATACTTACCACTATAAAAAATCTTCCATCAGAGGTAGGATTCCATAAATTCATGATAATACATTCACCTTAATATCCCCTCTACCCTCTTATTAATATTATCCCATTACCATAGTCTCTGAGTGTCAAACCCCAAACATTATTAGTGCCTACTCGAACATGTCAATATTTTATTTTATGCCAGTTGAGAGTTCATTTATGGAAAATGAGTGGTTTCCTTTTCTAACTATATAATTGATATCTTGGACCACATAGCTCCTTTCTATCATGGCCTCTTCTAATTAGAACCCTAAGTCAATAGTTCCAAAGAACTGGGATAGAGGATGTAGGCATGGTTGCCTTTCATCTAGCCTACCCATGTAGTTCTGGGGTTAGGAATGATCCATCCTCTATCATTCACCACCCTAAAAATTTTATACCTTGTAGAATATACTTGACCATCAAAGAAATTCTTTGTAGGTCATCACTTTGCTAGTATCCTTAAAACTTAGTTCATAGCATTGATGAAACTTATCCAAAGTGACTATGTATATCCAGATAAACATCCACCTCGTAAAACACAATTCGTAGTGATAGATGCTAGCACTATGCTTCTAACCTCAAATAATTTTACAAGGTATAACCTCCTCATAAAGGCACCTCTTCTATGGATTATCTCCATTGAAGGTCATTTTTGGTGCTTAGCATTGTGTTCCCTTCTTATTTATCCTACCTTACCCATCCATGTGTCTCATCCTACTAAATGTGGGATCATTATAGTAACTATTCACCAATATACAACATTCACTTTCACTATCACCTTCACCAAAACCCAAAACCATTATTTTACAACATTTTATCCATATGCCCAAACGAACCCATGTGGTCCATCAAATTAGGGTAGCCTATTTGAACACCACTCATGCAACCCTTGTTGAAATACATTAGCCTGATGTCCAAAGACTATGTAGGCACTGCTTCACTTCTAAGGTTAGCTCAACCACTAACAACTAATTCCCATTCCATTTTTCTTCTCACTCATTTCCACCACTAATAGTGCCCTCTTGGTTAGGGCATCCTACATTAAGGAGCCCTTTTAATTATTTCTTTAGTGTCCTTATGTTTTAACACCATCTAATGCTTCCTCTTAAGTTTTTCCCCCATTGATGGGATAAATACATTGGCTTGAGGTCTATTTGGACTATATAAGTAACACTCATTTACTAAGGTCAACTCAGTCGCATCCTTTATTTTGTTTTCCCTTCTCACCTAAAATATCTTCCTCAACTTCTCTACCTATATCCTCACCACCTCCATCCCTTCATTTTGTCAATCTCTTTTAACACAAGGTTTGAAAACCTTCCTCATTAGCCCCTATTATCTCCCATAAAACTACCACTTACTCTACCTCACTAGCCTCCACATCACCTTTCTCTGTACATACTTCACGGCTCACTCCCTTACCCACTTTTTATGTTTTTGGTCTCTCTCCACTTATTACCAACATTATCCTTTATCCCCTTCAACTTATTTCACCATCCTTATCATCTCCCCACACCCTTGGCTATTTGTCATACCCTCTTTATCACTCTCTTTTCCTCACCAATTCCACATCATACTATGCATTTTGAAATATTTTTGTTTCTTCTATTGCTACACTTTTTCTTTATGTGTACCACAACTCTCTACCATTTTGCCACTCTTTCCACCATACCCATTTTCCATTATTCTTGTTTGCTTTTTTGCCAAGCTTTTTGTCTCTTTTTTCCTCCAAAACTAGCTTCTACCTAGGTATTTATCCTTTGATAGTCCTTCCATACTTACCTATTTTCTTCTTCTTAGTTCTTGCCTTTTGTATTTTGCATTTCCCTTTTCCTCTTTCCATCTCGATATTCACTTGTCTTTTGCATCTGTGTGAGTATCCATGATTTATATCCTTTCTTCAATTCTTCCTTTTATTTTTTCATTAGCATCCCTTATTTTCATCTCATGTCCTTTCCTTGTGTTCCCCTACTTATTCACCACCTCACCCCTTTTTAGCTTTTCAAACTCTTCTAACTACCTGATTGATGCATACCTTATCTATTTAGTTTCTTATTCACCTATCCTTCATTTCCCCTTGTTTTTCTTAGCCCCTTTCCCATTTTCCATCCTATTCTCATCTCCAAAACCACCATCATATTTTCTTTGTTACCTATCATCATCATCCATACTTACTTGGTCAAGATACCACTTGCTTCTTTATTCTCCTGTCATCCTTTTTGTGTCCTCATTTCACTTCTTTTTCCTCATATTTCCTTTTTTCCATTTATTTCCTTGTTTTTCATTTTCATCACCAAACTATTTTCTCCTTGGTCTATTTTTATAATTATTTTCAAATAGTTCATGGCCTCCCATATTTCCCCTCCTCCCCTTACCCTTCATAATTGTTACACTTCTCTCCCCATCCTTTTCAAATTCTCCACTATGTTTTTATTTATTACATCCCTCACCACCCATCTTCTACCTCTTATTTTTTCTTCTCTTTTATCCATTTAATTTCATTTTTTTGTTTCCCTTGATGACATTCCTTTTTCTTCTTGACCTTCCTTTATATATATATATATATATATATATATATATATATATATATATCCATTCTTGGCTCCTTCCATCCTTCTCCACCTTCATATTTATTTTCTACCTCATTATTTTCTCTACCTATCTCTTCATCCATCTCTTGGTCTTCCTTCACCTCATCAATTTTTGGATCTCCCTTATTTTCTCTAATTCAACCTCCACCTCTTTAGACTATAATCACCAATTGTGTCACTTCTATGTAATCTCCTTATATAATTCCTCACGTCCTTCATCCCTTTATTTTAATGCATGAAATCCACAACCTGATCCATCATTTAATTAATATTATTATTGTTTTCCTCACTCCATATTCTAAAACCCCTCAGATTCTTTCTCTCAATTCCCTTAAAACTCAATGATTACTTATTTTGGGGCCCCACTGACTCAAGGGTCAAAGTTTTGAATCTTTTCCACTTCTCATTTACCCTATTTGCTCCTTTTCTTCCTTAAATCATTGAATAATACCATTCTATATCATATTAATGAAATTATTATGGAGTGTTCACAATGTCATCTTATTTGGATGGTGATGAAAGAACCTGTCAAGTCACCATGGCAATTTGGAATGTACCAAATTCTCCAAAACCTGGTAAAACATATTTCTCCTTTTTTATTGAAAATGGTGGTATAAATTTCATGCTTGAACCTTACTTATCCATGGATACAAATTTCTATTATGTAGTTGAATCAATCATTTAATTACCTACTAGGTAATCTCATCCATCATTTTTACCAAACTAATAAAAAAACTATTTTAGCACCATCCTTTCCACCCTTTGGTCCTTCCCTTTCTCCAACATCCTTCAACCAGACCTAATTGCATGATATCAAATTAGGGGAAACCAAGTTAACCAAAACTCCCCACCTTAGTAGAACTACATTAGGCTTGAAGTTTATTTTGGAAATTATGTTCATAGAAATATATAGGAAGCATCCATTTACCAAATGCGTATGGAGTCTTCTTAGCCACCTCAATCCAACTAACCAACCCACTTTCCCACATCCACCTTGATGTTGGTTGCTTTTGACCTAGGCCATTAGCATGTTTGATGATGACTTTTGATTATATCGACCAACCTTGCCATGTTGAAATCTTGAACATTTTTCACCACCTTATGCATGACTCAACTAGTTATATTATTTTATAGGAGCACTTCCTACCCTAGATACTTGAAACCAACACTGACCCTACCTAGATGGCTTGATAGGCCTAACCTGATCAGTTATAGCCAATGCTATGGATCAATTATCCCTATCACATGTCCTTCTAGGATAAAACTTATTTCTAGTAATATTGGTAGCTTTAATATTTGCACAATATTGAATACAATGCGTATTCACCTTTAGCCTATTGGTATTTCACATGCCCAACTACCTTGTGACACCACTTAGTTCCTCCCCATCAATTGCTTATCAAACCTACACCTGATTCAACCTTTCTTCATTAACTCTCAATTTTAGGGGGAATACTTCCTCCCTTACATAGAGGACCCTGACCATCAATAAAGTGATTTTTTTTTTTTTTTTTATCTTATTAATTCAAATCCACATAACAAAAAGGGGCAAAATATAGACACTAAAAAACTACACACTTGTAATTTTTAATGACTAAATGACTTGAGACCCCTAAATAGCCTCTAAAACTTCTCAACCCCTAACCAACCCCTCTTAATCCAACCAAATCACTATTATCTTAGTCACATAGTACTATCCAAAATTACTATTCAAAAGTACTATTCACTATGAAACCCGCTATCACTATTCATGATGACATGGTATGTGACATGACAAGTGATATGGCATGTGACATGGTATGTGCCATGGAAGGTGATATGGAAAGTGACATGGCTTAGAATTTATGTAGGTTGATGTGGGACATTATACCCCACTAGGGACCCTTTCCCAATGTGCTTAATGACATCATTTAAGAATCACAAGCCCCCCCTAAAATATGGATAATTTCCCCTTGAGTGGAAATAATTAAACATATATTTTACCTTCACACATTAAATTATCCTTCAAAATATATACATATATATATATATATATATATATATATATATATATATATATATATATATATATATATAGACTATCCTACCTCTCACCTAAATAAAATCATATAATTAAGAAGTAGTTGTAAAAACATGGATTCATAAACTCTAAAGTGATGATGAAAAAGATAAAGGAAAACAATACATTTTATTTTATATTTTATGAAAGTATTTGAGTTCTTACAATTTTGACAAAGTAAAAAGTAGGAGTAAGGTATAAACAATTCCCAACATATAAAATAAAGAAAACTATGTACAAGACTATGGTACCGAAAATATGGATATATGATGATCATCAGTTTTTTTTTTGTTATTTTATTTTATCAACGTGTTTGTATTTTATAATTATAATTGAAACAAAATATTAATCTTGCATAAAATCAATAAATGAAAATATATAATACAAAAGGGGTTCAAAATATGTGTTCACAGAGGTTTAAATGAAGCATATGATAGGTTGTCTAGGAGTTTTCTTGATAAGGTTATGGATAAATTTAACTTCAATTTGGAGGTTATAAGTCTTATATTTTCTTTCATTACTTTCCCAATGTACTCATTTATTATACATGGAGTCCTAAAATGATTCTTTTCAGTCAGAAGATGCAGTCAATAAGGATATCCCTTGTCTCCATATCTATTTATTATCATGGCTAAAACCCTAAGTAGATTCATAAAAGAATAAAACTCTAGGGGAATCATAAAAGGAATAAGGGTGGTTCCCAAAACCACTCTGGTCACTCACCAATAGTTTTTTACAACACTTTAATGATGGGTGAAGTCTCAGTGGTTGAATAAAATTCTAGACAAAGGTGACTATGCAACACCTACTTTGCATATAACTAGTGAAGGAAATTATCAACTTGAAAAGGATGTTTGTTTAGGAGGAGGATTGGTAGTATGGGATGAATAATGTGGGGATAATGGTATCACTCCCCCAATCAAGAAGAATAAATAGAGCAAGGATAATAAGATGGAACTTAAAAAGAGGTCACTGGACAAGGAGGAGGAGTGCATGTCACTCCAAAAAATACGGAGTCTAATTGAAGAAACCTACCAGGGCCTGAGGAAAAAGACTAGAGGTAAGGATAAATAAAAAAAATTAAATCTAGAATTATAAAAATGGTTTTATACTCTAACTATGAGGATTCAAAATATTTGCTTCAATGTTTCCCCTCTAAGTTTCTTTTTGGTTTTATTTTGTATGGTTTTTTGACAAATTTTGGTGGCTGACTTCATTATATTTGTGTCATGAATTTCGAAAATCCTATGTTTTTTCCTCTTGTTTTAATTTGAATATATTTCACTATTTTTTGTAAGGTTATAAGACCCTCTCCTAGTTTTTAACCATATCTAATAAAAAAATATGTATGCACAAAATCCATTGATGCCCCATAAGGCATTAATATATGTGGTTGATGTCATATAGACACCATATAAATTTATATAATGGTAAATGATAATCATAAAATCATTGGTATTAATTATTTTTGACAAATTTTGTTGGTTTTGAAACCTTAGGATGTGATTGTGTAATGCTAAATTCTAGTGAAACTATATTTGGATATATGATTTATATTTGATTTTTCATGTTATTTATGAAATGCACTATATTTTTTAGGTTATGGATAGTATTTTAATATAAATAGGTTTTATTAGATGTTTGGTATCATTATTGATAATGGATATAACTTCACCACTTTTCATTTCCATTGGATTAAAAAATAAGTTTCAATGTATAAGCAATTTGAAAATACAAACCCTAGAAGAGTTTATGTGAGAAGGTTATTTAAAATATTTATTACTTCATGTATAATCTAATAAATTTTATTGGGGTTTATATGAATAATTATTTTGAAATGTTAAATTATTTAGCCATTTTTATAGTTTGATCAATTTTACTAATGTATATTGTAATTGTCAGAGTGGGCCACAATTGGATCTAATAGATATGATCTAATGCATGGAGGAAACCTAAATGGAGTATTAAAGCCTAAAAAGTATAACTCAAAAGAGGAAGAAATAATATATTCAAAATAAATAAATTTTATTAATAATTATTAGCATCATTATCCAAAAAGTACATAAGAAGGTTCTTTATGTCAGTGGAAAATAGACAAATCCAAAAATCCTCATGCATGTGGGATTATTTTTCCATTTATTACCTTTATTAAACCTAATCAAGCTTTACTAGACTATGTAAACAAAACCAAATGGGACAAAAGTTAACACTAACACCCCCTATTAAGTGTAACTCAGGTGGGTAAAATAATTGGGTCTTGACACTAAGGCTTTTTGAGATACCCAAGTACATAAATATGATCCCCCATAGGAGGAAGAATAAGGATCTACTCAAACCCCAAGAATATTTCTCAAATGAATATACTTGAACTCAATGAAAGGTTTGGTGAATATATCAATAATTTTCTTTATTTTCTTGATGTAGTGGAGATCAATGACATGAACATGGATGAAATGTCAAATTAAATGTAGCGAATCTCAATATAGTTGGTCTATTTATGGAGGGATGAATTATTTTAGATATGTATTGTGATTTAGTTGTCATAAAACATGATTTTTGGTTGTTTAAACTAGATCCCAAACTCAATGACAATCCCCTAAAACCAAATAGACTTAGTGGTAGCATTGATCGCTCATATATATTATTCCTCTATATAATTAAAATAAATATCATTATGATTCTTTTTTGACCAACTAATCAAACTTGAACCAAGGGAAAATATGTATCTTGAAGTAGATTTGTGATTCTGAATGTTGTCATCCCAATCTAAATTTATATACCCAATTAAGTGGATGTTGATGCCTCATCTATAATGAATATCAAAAATATGAGTACACTAGATGTAGTGGAGGATCCACTTAGTTTCTTTCTAGTGCAGCTCATGTGGTTCCCACATGAATCTGGAGATCATGCCTACTGTATATGAAATATCAAGTCTAGTGTGCATAAGGTAGATGAGACTGCCAACAAGTTGTTGATATGAGGTAGAATTAACCAAGGGAGATGGTAAATAAAACTCATATGTAAAACCATATATAAAAGGAGTTGTATTTTATTGCATTCATCTACGCTAAAATATACAAACAAATTAAGATCATACTAGGATTATGCAATAGTGATCCTAGAGTCAGATTGAGGAATTTCAATGTCAAGGAAGTAGTGAAACAAGCTCAAGTCAGTCATTAAGAACCTATTAGACAAAGTAGTTTTTATTAATATGATGGTAGATGGAGAAATCCCTATGATAAATAGGTCATCCACATAGAGAACTAGAATCAATAGTGAATCATTATGTCACAAAATATAGACATTCAAATCAGAATGACATCTGGTGAACCCAACCAAAATAAGAAATGAGTCCATCTTGGCATACAAATATTGAGGAGCCCATTTGAGGCCATAGAATATATTTTTGAAGTTTTAAAACTAAGGATAAATCTTACAAAAATCCTTGTGGTTTTTCCATGTATATTTCCTTTTTGAGGTCACCATGAAGAAAGGCACTCTTCACATCCCTCTGATGAACATCACAATGAACTGCTACAACAATGGAAAGAGAGATATATTGAGTTAATTTTATAAACTAGAGTTAACATATTGGTGTAGTTAATGCTAGGAACCTGAGAAAAAACCATTTTCTACCAAACATGCTTCGAATTTGTCTATAGACCCATCTGATAGAATTTTTTTTTGGTATATCCACCTACTTCATACATGTTTTATTCCCTTAGGAAGTGGGACTAAATCCCAAAAATTATTCCTATAAAAGGAACTATACTCCTCTTCCATAGTAGTATCCCAATTAGGAGTGCATGATGCCTCTTGAAAAAATTATGGATCAAAAATAGATGCAATTAAAGAATATGGGGCATTCTAGATTTTGTGAATGCGTTTGTCTATTATTTGATGGATCTCCAACCCATTAGACATTAATTTATAATGTCTATCTATCCCAAAGATAACTAATACTCATAAATTTAGGAGGGTATTTATAATCATATGAATATAATCTAGAAGGAGGATGGGAATCCTTGTCACTACTCTCATTATCAGAACTAGAAGTAGAATTAAGATCATTAAGAGGTTAATCATCCAAATCTGAATCATTAGAACTATCATCAAATCCAAGCTCATCTAAGTAAGGGTGAGAGGTGTTGAGTGTAGAGTCTTAGGGACCCCTTAATAAATAAAAATTATTCTCAATGAATAAATCATGATTGGTTGGATGCATAATCCTATATCTTTTAACACCCTTAGAATATCCAATGAAGATGTAAAACTAACTCTAAGCTTGTAATGCCTTATGTTTCTTCTTCATAATGTGATCCATATCAAGTGAACCAAAAACTTAAAAGTCCTCAAATTTGGTTTTTTTGACCAATCTAATCTTGAAAAGGAGTGACTCCCTTAAATTTTTTATGAGGAACTTAATTATGGATATAACATCCATAATTGATGGCCTCGACCCAATACTGAGGTGTAAGAGACTTATAGTGTTGTACATAGTTGGATATTTACTTAAATTACCTATTATTACACTTTGAAAAACCATTATATTAAGGACTATATGGAATTTTATGATGCATTTAAATCCCATATGATTAATATAATTTATCAAAATGATTATTAACATACCACCATTATTGGTGCATAAAATCTTGATAACTTTACCTGACTATTTTTCTACAAGTGCCTTGAAGTCTTGAAAATGGTCAAATATATATAATTTATACCTAAGAGAATACACCCAAATATACATTGAATAGTCATCATTGAAATTAAGCATGTACTATGTATTATTGAATGAAGGTTTTGGAAATAGGCCAATAATGTCACTGTGAACAATCTCCAATATCTGTTTATCTCTCCGTGATTTTACCTTGTCATACTTATCTTATGGATGCTTATAAAGAATGAAAATCTATAAAACTCTATCATAAAACATAACTCATGATAACCCTAAAACCATGTCTTGATAAATGAGTTAGTCTAGGTAGAGATAATTGAGATGGAGAAAATGATCATGTCATAGTTTACTCACCTCATATAAATGAGTGAGCAATGTAGTAAAGGGTTGATGAAGAGAAAAATGTGAGAAAGTATACAATTTATATTGGTGATATAATTTCCCAAATGAAATAATGGAGTCGCTGTTAGCTTCCCTAATGACCAAGAAATTAGGTGTGAACTCGACTCTCTTTCCTAAACCAATGTGAGTGATCTAGTAAATAGATAAGAGAGTGGTGGATAAAGATGTAACACATAAAACATTATGAGATGTCCCATCATTCAATTTAATATATATAGTCCCACTAACTTTTAAAAAATTATAATCACCTAATATAATGGAAGGCATAGAATAAGGATCTAAGGATTCACACGTTTTGTGATGAATCCATGTGATGTGATGCACCAAAATTAGTAACCCATGAGGAAGGTTAAGATGTAACTATAAAAAGTGATTTTCCCTTATCTTTTCCCTTATTATATTTATCCTTAGAAGACCCCAATGTTGATGAACTCTGAGTGGAAGAATCATGGACACTGATATTATGCTTCTTAAGAAATTTTGTTAGTTGGTCAATCTACTTCTTCATATATTATCTTCATCATACCCATATTTATTGAAATAACCATAAGCGAGTCATTATTTCTTGGGATTCTCATCTAAAGAGGAAGACGCTTTTGATGCTTTTGGCTTGGCATCATGTTTTTTACAGTTTCTTTGCTCTAGGTCATTTTTATTCTATTTCTTATCTTTACTACTGGAAGCCTTCTATTTTTCATGACTCATAAATAAGGCATGAGATTTAGAGGACTTCAATGTACCCATTTGAATGAGCTTAAATTTATCTTGAGTCAAGTTAGAAGTAAAGTAATCAGAGGATGCCATTGTATATGTAGTTCTAAGGGCACTCTTAGTGGTATGGAAGGTAAAAATGAATACAAAATAGTTGGATCCAAATTTGGAAAGGATGAAAATAGTTAATCGATCATACTTTTTGTCAATGTCATGTAATTTCAACTATAACCTAAGTGATTTGGACTTAGTGAATAAGTCTTGTATCACATCAATGTTTTTTGGGATCAAACTAATGAGATCATTCTCTAACTCATGACCTCTCATTTTATTCTAATTTATAAAGATTTTATCCAATAAGTTCCACACTTAATTTGTATTTGGTATAGATTCAATATGAAAAATCAAGTTAGAAGCCATAGATAGGCATAATAGACTAGATACTTCATCACTTTAGTTTTAACACTTCACCTTCTCTATGCTAGGTCTTGGTTCTATTTATGTATGCATCATGATTTGGTGTAAGACTTTACTCCTTAAGAATATTTTCACTTTGAATTCCCACTCATGAAATTATAATGGTGTAATAACTAGAAATAAACAAAGATCCATGATACAAAAAACAAGTAATTACTAAACTATGTGTGCTATAGACTAGTAATGTAACACCCCCTTGAATCTGTATAAGTTCAAATTGACAAGGCATAAGAAGATAAATAATTCTAGGATTTTGATAAAACACACACATTAGAAAAATTGGCACCTTGAAAGGACCAATGGGCTGAAAGTTATGTTTGATTAAAGTTTAATATGGAAAGGTGATCCACCACATTACAAAATTTGAAAAAATGTTGAGTGTTCAAAACTTGGAGTTGGGTGCTAGAGTTAAGATCCCACTAGTAGGAATATAAATTTAATCCCATTTAATATGAACACACCATATAAATAGTGGGACAAGGGGTAGTTTGGATATGCTGTCAATGTTTTGCATTACCATAAAAAGGTTGGAAATTTCTTTAAGTCCTAGATTTTGCTAAAAAATACCAAAAACCAATTGAAAATGGCAAAAATTCATGTTAGGAGAACCTAGATCTTGGAAAATGTACATGTTTTTATTCAAATCTATAAAATACCTACTTTTTATTTTTCAAAACCTAGAAAAACCCAAAATACATTTCTATATTTGAGTACCGCATGGTACAAAATCTGTAGATTTTGAAAAAATGCCCTCAAACCCTTCAAAAAAGAAAAAAATTAATTGTGACAAAATTATGTCATGTTTAAATTCAATATTAAGGTTTTTATGCCTTTTTAATATAATGTTGCTATCAAATTTTCATTATGATATCTTGACTATATATACTTATGCATACTTTCAATAAATCCCACCAAACCCTTGAAAACTCAAATCAAGAAAAGCACCTAAACAAACTAAATGAAAGGTCTCACAATAATAAATATGGCATTCAAATACCATTAAATATATTATACCATGTCATCAAATCTACTATATATGATATAAATCATAGAGAAAACATGCATGGAGTAGTAAAACCTAAATAGAACAACTCAAAAGAGGAAGAAATAAAATATTCATAATAAATAAATTATATTAATAATCATTGGCATCATTATCTAAAAATTACATAGGAAGGTTTATTATATAGGTGTAAAATATACATTCCCAACATCATCTTTCATGTGTGATTATTTTCCCCTTAAGGACCTTTATTAAACCTAAGCAAGCTTGACTAGATATGTAAACAAAACACAGTTGGAAAAAAGTCTACACCAACAATAATCATAAGTGAAAAATTTAAACACAAGGGTATAAAACATTTATGAATGAAATGAATGAGAAAAATAAAGAGTTAAAATATAAAAAATATATTTTAAAATGATTGACCAAACATTAAGAGTATGTGGGTATGTAAAACCCTAGTTTGAATGCAAGGTATAACGAAACCATAGGTCAATTTTTTTTATGATTTAGGTACTAAAATATTAATTGGGGATTTTGAGAGAAAGCATGTAGAGAAGTAAAATCATAATATTTGATATATAATCAACCATTAGAGTGTAATAAAATAGGGTTATATAAATCCCTAGGTTGAGTGTTGGTAATATTTGGGGTTCACTATTTATATTTATCATAATTATGGTTTTTAAATAAAATATGTATAAATAAGCACAATTAAATATAACTAAGAATATATAACTCAAATTAAGAAATAACATTTATATAAGAGGCTATGTAATGAAAACAAGCCCAAGTGTCACAAAGGAAATTTAAAGTAAAGAAATGAATTGATAAAGAGGTTAACAAATGATCACACCTTGACTATTCTAGAAATCTGAGTCTGTATGCTAATTATGTTAAATTTACTTAACATATTATTAAATTTTTATACATGTCCAATAATTTGAGATGAACCTTTACCTTTATAGGTATATCATAGGTTAGTTTGGATATAAAAATATAGTACACTTTATCCATGTTCATGTTCAGTCAGGTATCTGTCTATGTTGTTAGGTGTTGCTTTTTAGGCATATAGGTTTTTTGGTCATTATGTTGCATGTCTTCCTGATTGTGATTGTACTTTCACTTTAAAAATATACAAGGCATATATGTTTTATGATTGAATTTTCAATTTTACCTATATTTCACACTCTAAATTAGAAATAAAAATAATGGAGTTAGGAAATTATCATAGAAACAATGCAAACTACATATAGCCCACATTTAAATTAGAGTTCCACATAGTTATTATGGTATGTGAATTAATAGATCAAATAAGGATTATAATATAATCTTACATAGAAGTTATCAATGCAAATACTGAGGTCTAATTACCTTTATTTATTTTTTATACCCAAATTTGAGTTTAAGTGAACATTTAGATATCTCAAGTATGATTCTTCATAATCAATCAAATTGAGTCAAGTTGAGAGTCATAAAAGTGTAATTTATTCTTGTATGAGTGATTTAGTCATATTTTTTTTGTTTTTAACAAGGAATCAGGATTTTAAAATCCTTTAATATTTCCCTAAAATAATTTAAAATCTAAAATATGTGTTGTATCCATCAAAACCCAACAAATACCTTTTAGCCATTAGATATTGACATTTTGTAAACACCTCCCAAATCTTGACATAAATGTAGTTAACACTTGCACATATAGAAGTATCTATATTTTTCTCTATTTAATTATCTTCCTCCATCATTATTTCCACTTTAATTCATTTTCCATCACACTCTTTCTGTATTGCCCATTTGATGTCCAAACCCTAACTTTAATTCCATTCCACCATTTTTCATGTTTGGGGCATAAATATTATAGCTTTTATTTTTATTCTGTAGAGTTTTTATCATCTATGGGGTTTTCATATTTGCCTTATTTTTTCATAGGATTTTTAATCTTGATCCTTGCTTCATCAAATCCTACCACCTGACTGATACTTCATCAGATATTGTTTGACCCAAACAACATTTTGACTTCACAATATATTCAATAGTTGTTAAAAGTTGAGACATGCATTTCAATCATTTGATCCCATGCCTTATAAAATAGGCATTATATCATGTAGTATACTCAATATAAATCATAACTTGAGACCTAAATTACAATCATTTGATCCCATGGTATGATCAATAGGAGTTAGAACTTGAGACTTTCATTACACTCATCATATCTTGTGTCCTATAAAACAAGCATCAGACTCTGTATACCAACTTATACTTTATAAGTTTACATGAACTACTCTATAAATCCATTTTTCACTTTTAGTTAAAATATGCCTCTATTTTCAACACTATCACTTCCAAATTCACATGTTAAGGACTCTAAAAAATAAATGTGATATGAAGTATCATTTTTAAGGGGTAAACCCATAATTTAATTTAGATTATAATGTTGACCACATTACTAACACATATCTAGGGCACACCAACATGATATACTTTTGGAATAGGATTAATAATACTAAAAATATGACTAGATATAGATCATATATGATAGTGGACTACCTCACATCATAGCTTTCCAAATATTAGTATAGTGTCATGAATTAGTTTTGACTCTAGCAGGTCGTTATGATAAGGTAAATAGGGAGGTTAAGAATTCAAGGGATTAGTATGTCCTTCCCTTGATGCAGAACATAATAAATATATTTTGAGAATACATAATCATGAATATTGTTGTGATATCTATCCTAATTCCGTTCAACAATTTTGGGATTTCAAATTTTTTTCCAAATCATTTTTAATAAACATTGGATAATAAAACCTAAGGCCATTTCAACTAGAATACCCAAGGTCATTACACACTCTTAGTTTAATATGTAAATCAATGATATTATCACACTCTTAAATAGAGTGGTATTCAAACCCATTAATAATTAATTATAGAATTATATGTATTTATATATTCATATCATCCATGATAATAAATAATTAATCAATTAGCCAATATTAATCAATGACTCTATCCATAATAAAATGTGCATGGTGCACCAATTAAGGAATTTATATAATACTTCTTATTTGGTCTACATGATTATTTGTAAGAGGATATGTAGTGGGTTAAACATATTTTTTTAGATTTCATCATCATGGACATATGAGTTTACCCTCAGTGCACATTGTATTCTAGTTTTAAACATTTTTGCACATTCAATGATTTAATTTTACACTATGTCATTCAAATGATTGAGCTAGATCCATATAATTTAAAATTATACATTAAAACTACCACTAATATCTCTATATGGGGTGTCTATTTCATATAATTTCCCGCTTCCTCATATATCAAAATTTTATATATTTTAGAATGCCCCTTACATGATGTTGAAGTTTTTTGGTGATAGGTGGACCCTAATGGACTTGGTGCATCAACTTATATAACCTCAAAATTTCCTATATACCAATCATAAGTCAAGAATTCATTTCCCAATCAATATTGGGAGATATACTTAAGCCTCACTTTACAAGGCAAAGTCAATTGATACATAAATTACTTAACTTACACTTTGGCTCTATCATAATAGACCTTATTTTAATGTTAGATGATTGGAATAAAATAGCCTTAGTTATTCATATCATCATGTTATATATTATGAATACTATTAGATGGATTGTGATAGTGAGAAAAAGGTCAAGATTTGGTATTATTATCACTTCACCCTTGAGTATTTGGTTTAGTAAAACATATAATATATTTTAGAATCAACTTAAAATGATGAAAATAATGTGGATCATAATTATCATAAACAAGATATATAAGTAAGACCCATATCTTGAGTTTATTAGATAAATATAGGTTCAAAATCCTTAGAGGATATGATTTAAGAGTTATTGAATATAACTATCTCATGGATTAAAGGTAAAGTTGATGTTAAAAATGATTGATTTCTGATACCATTAAAAACTATAGACATATGTTATGATCAACCATAATAACCTAAATATTTGATTGAAAGTTCCTCTTATTTTGTTGGTAAGATAAAAATTTTAATTGAAGAGGAAAAGGATAAAAAATCATAGGCCATAGAAGCTGGTCAAACTAAATATACACTAAATATAAATATCATGAAGTCAAGTTGAGGGGATAAAGTAACCCCTAAGATATCTATTGTTTCAAGTGACCCATATACAAATTTTATGTATTGGTCCCTTCATCCACTCTTCATCCACCCTCATTTTTTTGTCCCTTCATCCACTCTTCCAATAAGTGCATATCCTCAACCTACCCTAAATCACCTAATTTGCTTCCTATACCTTCATCAAAGGCTACCAATCCACCTCTACCTCATTTTGAAACTCAAAATTAAATATCCTAAGATATATTAGCTATTTTTTTCACATAAATTATCCCAACCTTTAATAATTATTCTTTATCTTGTTGAGACAAACATAGATGGATCGAGGACTTCTACAAGAATCTCCTAATGTAGAGATTCCAGACTGGTTGAATGAAGTAGTCAATAAGAACAAGATAGTTCAACTAGAGGAGGTTGAATTTATTATGATCATAAAAAATACTATTTGTGCATGAAATAATCCCAAGAAATTTTTTCCCATGGTCATGAATGAACATGAAAATAGGTATGCTAAGGTTATAGTTCCTCCTCAAAAATTAAAAAAATGAAATAAATGTTAAAGATTATCAAATATCCAAGGTAGACCTTGGCAAGGATACTCATGAATGGATAAAATGAGATGTGAAAATATACATTAGGATGTTGTGTTATATTTACAAAAAATATAAAGTGATCAAAGATAAATTAAAAGAAAGGTTCAAAAACCCTCATCACTAGTCTTGAAATTGGTGAATCTAGCTCAAACACATCCATGTGACTATGCACCTAATACCAAAATAATGAGAAAAATAAGGATATAGGAACTATGGGTAGGCAAACCAAGAAATTGTTAGAGATGTTTCTCATGCAATGAACCAAATCAATAAATGTATCCATATTAGTGTGTGTAACAATCGATAATGATTTAAATTATGATAGTAAAAACTAGGCTATATACAAAATATAAATTATCAAATGGAAATAATTTATACCAAATTTTTAATCCTTATCCAAAATAGATCCAAAAATTCTTGTCATAGAATTTTTTTTAACTCAATAATGATAGGGAGATCAAAATGAACTCTTAGGAACTTACATGTTTTGAATTTGTATGCTTGAATAATCATTGGAAATTTATAAAAGGTCTTGTTTAATGGAATTAGATTATACAAATGATATATAGGAAGTGATTAAAAAAAATTCATTTCTCTTTTATTGACAATAATGGAGTGGTACTTGTAGAAGAAACTATCCAAAATAATTTTAATCACTTAATGGATAAGGAGTCATGTCCAAGTTCAGCATTCAATTTTGAGTATACTCAAAGGTTCAATATATATCATAATGATTTTGATAAAATTTATAAATATTTGAATAAATTTATGTGTTCCAAATCAAATTATATATCTTTAGGATGAATGATAAATAAACTACCTTCATTCAGATGGTCTAGATGAAGGCATAGTTAAAGAGATAATGAATTTGAATTGTGACTACTAAAATAGGTTTTAGAAATAAAATAAGAAGGAATTTTAGGTTAACTATGATGAATTTATAAAACAAATTATTTTGGAAGATATTATTTAAAATTTATGTTTTAGAATTGTCTTTTTATGTACTCTCTTTCATAGTTCTCAAAACTATGTTTTGACATGTGCACTTTTGTAGTTTTTATGTTATGACATTTTCCTCTTCGTAAATGTTATTTTTGAATTAAAATATATTTCATTATATTTTTAGAGAAATTTTTATTATGGTTTATTGATCCAATGTGCCGAATTATTATTTGTAAATACCACCTTATATGCTATAAAAAGAGGCTTGCATGCATTCTACGGGGGATTTATAGCTTTGTGACTTGGGATAGGATACAAGACTTTGGAGAGAATAAAGGGAAATATAATAAAATTTGTGTCATTATTATAAATTAATGAAATGAGATAATTAGAGGACTATTGTTATTATGAAGCAATATTCTAATGTTCATAGATTCATCTTATTAATTTCTAAACTTTATTTCAGGCAAAATGCTTATGGTTAAATAGGAATGTGGAATATAATTGAAATAGGAATTTTTATATTATTCTTGTTCTTTCCTTTTTATTGATTTAAATATTATATATTTTTTATATTATTCTTATATCTTCCGCTCATTAAAATTCCTTTCTTCACACATGCAAAACCCCCAAAACAACAACATATATTTGTAAATACTTTATATTTTTCATTTTTATCTGATTTAAATAAAGGTATCTTGACCCACTAATATATGAGGGACTCTATCCTATCACACAATTATTTTTGATATGAAAACATTGTCCATATACTAAATTTATAGACAACATAAGCACAAAATAATTTGTAAAGAGTATAGAATAGATATGTTAGGGTTCGTTTTCAAATTAGGGTTGGGTAATAGATAATATTAAGTATATATGTATAAATTGATAAATTTTGTATAAGCACTAATGTTACATTAAATTCAACTAAAAATATATATATTTATGTGGGGTTGCATCCATCCAAGAAAAGGGTTAATATGTATATATTTTCAAAATAGGTTAAATTAGGAATAAAACATAGAAATAAGGGTTTTGTACCAAATTCAATTGTCTACATAAGGTTATAAACAAAAAAATATTAGATAATGTCAAATTAAATGCATCTAATCACATATAATTAAAGTACAAAAATCATATCTACCCAAGAGGTTAATTAACATAAATAATCCAAAGTGTCATAAATGAATGCTAAAATAAAGAAATGGATTGATAAAGAGGATATGAAATGATCACACCTTGATTGTTCTATAAATTTGTGTAGGTATTTTAACTGTGTTGATTGTACATGACCTAATCTTTAATTTATATACCTATGAATTTATGTAATATTAAACCATAATTATATGGGCATGTTCTATGTATATCTAACTACTTCATTCATATGTTTTTTCCATGGGGTGTATCTTTATACTTCCATGTTTGTCTCAATAGGTCAGGAAGACCTAGTTTTTTAGGGTAATCTATACTTCTTATTATTAATTTAAATTTTATATTTTATCTATTATATGTGCAATGCATAATTTACATAATGAATGAAACCTTTCCTTTAACCTAACTTCACATGATAATGTTAATTCAAAACAATATAAGGGATAAGTAGTTAGGTTTATAAACCAACACAATGGCATTACAATATACATATCTTGTATGGTCAAAATCATAACCCTTTTATTTAATGCAATGTGTAAATGAATATTAGAGTTAGGGATTGAACTTCCTCTCCCTAAATTGAGATGGAACTATAAATCAACCATCTAAGACTTCATTTGATGTAATATGTCATGAAATTTTAAATAATATTAGTATGCATGTTTTGAGGAGTGTTGTTATATTTTAGATCCTTACTCTTTTTATGATTAATTTTCTGTCACACCAAATGTAAATTATTTTTAGGACTCTTGTATATAAATCATTTAATTTATTTCAAATAATACATAATGGCGTGCAAGTTGAAATATCAAAATTGATTTAAACCTAACAAATCAAGCCTAAATAGGCATAAGAGAAGGGGCATGGCCAAAGGCCCCAAAAAATTTAAAAATGATAGACCCACAAAAGTTCAAGTATGTATAAAGCATACTTGTACAAACATGGATCCTTCTAAAAATTAAATTAAATGTAATTATTCCAAAGGATATAAGAATGACACCAATCAAAACAAGAAAAATAGATATGAAAAATATAGAAACATAAAAACATAATAAAATATAAGAATGAACATAATACTTGGTTTTACATAAAATAAGGGGTTAGCTCATCCATGAATGTATTACCAATTTTTTGAAGAAATGATAATAGACATGAATATAAATTTACACTCAAAAATATTCTAATAAATATATTTATGATAAATGTATGTGTGTACAACTTAAATCTAGTTTTTAAAAAAAAATAGGTATAACTAAGATGAAATTAAATATATCCAAGCATATAAAATTTAAATATATAAATAAAATATATCTAAGAGGCTATGTAATAGAAACAAGCCCAAGCATTTTAAATGAAATTAGAAGGAATGCAATAAATTAAAAAAAGGTTAAAAGGTGATCAAACCTTGATTATTTTATAAATATGAGTCTATATTTTAACATGTTTGAATGTTCTTTATGTACTCCTAAATTTGTGTACATAAAAAACAAGCCAATAATAATTACACTCCTATTATAAACATAGTTTTAAAAACACTCATTTTTTATTAGCTAATTTTTTGTAAAATGATCTCACACATTACATTTTATGTATTAAATAAACCCATTCAATCATAAAATATTAAATGTGTCATCTAATATTATTTTAGAGGTGGTTTAAGGCTAAGTTTAGTAATCTAAAAAAGTTATAATTTTAATTTGAAATCATAAGTATTATTATAATACATTCAAATTTATAAATAATAATAAACACTTGGAATACACTTGTTAAAATTATATTTTAATTTTAAAATGGGATTGGAATGTGGAATATTTTTCAATATTTTTAATATAAATTGATGATACCAAATATTTACTTGGTACTTACATGATATTTACAAGATATTTACTTGATACATACTTGATACTTACAATATATTTACTTGATACTTTCTTGATTATTACATGATAATATCCTCTCAAAAGCCAAATTAAACATATATTAGGTACATTTTATTTGTTTTTATTTTAGACACAATATAATTATCTTAATTTCATTCTAAGTTTTCATTATTGTTTCGTTATCACTTCACACAATTATCAAATATTTACTCAAAACCCTCACTTATCAATGTGCATTATATCTAATATGGTAAATGTTTTGAAACATATTACCAAATATTTATTCTTGCATATTTTTTTTTACAATAATGAGTTGAAAAAAAACGTTTTTATTGTCATTTATGTTCATTGGTTGGGTAATAAAAGCTCATTGTAATTTATGTTTTCTAGTAATCACACTCTTAATTATTGTTATTTATATTCTATAATTGGATGTTATTATCACAATAATTTGTGTTTACCTATAATATAATACATTAACACTATAATTAATGTTTTATACATGATTAATACAAGTACATTGTATTATTTTGTATTTTATTTTGAATTACCATAACATTCATATATATTTTTATTTAAATTCTATTACATTTTGATATAATTTAATCTATTTGATTTCTCTGTAATGGATGTTTCTATAAAACAAAATTAATCACACATTATTTTAAAAATAAGAGGAATACCTATGTCCAAAATTTTTATCACATTTAGTGTTGTCATTAACTTTGCTTAATATTGACACACTAAATCATATACCATCCTAAATTTGAATTCTATCCTAAAGTCCACTAACATCATTTTTGTCACTTTTTTGAATAATTAATTAATTAATCATGAATACATAATTCCACAAAACTAATTAAAAAATCAGAATTTATAAATCACCAAACATCTTCAACATTTCTCTCAGCCAAGGATTGAGTCATCCACCCACTTCCTCAACAAATTTTTGAGTCATCATTGAACCTTTCAAACCACATGGTTAGTCATCTAACCACATTGAATAATTCATGATAAAATTTCAACTAATAATTAAATCCCACCTTATCTCTTAAACACCTTAATAATTGGTATCTTCCACATGGATGAGGACTCAAATCCTCATGTCTAAAATTAACATAATGCAATAAATATGGATTTATCCTAATCATGAATCTTCTTACCTAAAATCCTCTAAATTTAGGTTTCATCTTCCATTATCAACATGTGTCATCAAGATATAGAAGTGATATTAAAACTATCTTGGGAATTGATTTGAGAATCATCAAATCAAACCCTTATGCTACTAAATTTTGATTTGCATCAGAGATTGAATTGAGAATCCACATACATGCTTGCAAGATCAAATCAAAGTCAATCAAAGGAGAAGGCACTCATTTTTTTTGTTAAGATGGAAGGTAAAATTCTTATTTGTCTTGTTCTTTTACTTTATCTCTTTATGAGGTTTTAGATTAGTCTTAAAATAGGTTTTCAATTATTT
The DNA here is from genome assembly GCA_037957365.1 of Torreya grandis. Lineage (NCBI taxonomy): Eukaryota > Viridiplantae > Streptophyta > Pinopsida > Cupressales > Taxaceae > Torreya > Torreya grandis. The sequence goes on along the minus strand of JARHVA010004766.1, from coordinate 825,998 downwards.
ATTTAGCTTCTTCATGTAATCTTCTAATTTATAAATATCACATTCTATAACTCCTAGTGTGGCTTTACCCAAATCTTTCTCATCTTATATGTTTTTTTAGATTTTTAGAGTTATTTTTTAATTATGTTGAAGTGTATAGAAACTTAATCTTGTTTTGGGAGGTTTTATTATTATTTCAAGTGCATTTTTGTAGGTTTCTATGTTTTCTATATGTTTTCTAAAGAATAGTTATTTTGTTATGAGGAACAATGGTTTCATTCTAAATATAAATGGTTTTGAATATAAGGAAAGGTTGTTTAATTATTTGGAATAATTATTTTTTCATGAAATTCATTGATTTTGTTTTTTAAAATGATGAATTCATTTCAAGTTATTTTTGGAATTTATTTTGATTTATCTCTATTTTCAATCATTTACACTTTGTTTTTTTTTGTTTTATGTTATTTTCATGGTTATGTTTTATTATTTTTATATTTATATGTTTTTTGTAGAGTGATAGTTATGTTTAGTGTGATTGTACTGAAATTTTGTAGTTATGTACAAAATTTTGGAATTTTTGTGTTGAAATTTGATAGTTTCATTCTGAACATTAGTAATTTTATAGTTTATAGATTTGACATTTTATGTAGTGAATTTATTATTTTTAACACTACATTTGTTATAGATTATTTTATTGTTATATTTTAGTCATCCTGATTGCTTTATTTTTGGTTAGTTTTCAAGATTTTCACTTTTCAAATTAATTGCATATAAACTATCAATAGTCTTATGTAGGACCACAGGATGAAGAATTAAGAAAGCTAAACTAAAGTGCATTTTTTTTCTAATCATTTCTTTCATTTTATTTTTTTATTAAGTTGGTTAATTAATTAATTAATTATACCTTTCTTGAAATTCCTTGTTTATGTGCATTCTAAGATGTTGTGCATACTCTTTCCTTACATCACATTGGTAATGATCGTTGGAAATCAGAAACACTTAATTAACTTTTTGTATCCCAATAAATTAATTAAATTGTTATCTTTTCTTCAAATTCATTGGTGGTGATCATTGTAAATCATAAATAGTCCGTGTCTTTTTATTTTTATTTTTCTAGGGGCTATATCAACTATAGATTTCACCACCACATGGTAGGCCAAACACCATATAACAATGACATATATAAAATAAGTATAAAATATTTCAATTTAATAAGAGGTTATTTTTTTAAGGACACTTTTACATAAGGGGGATTCATACTCTAATACTTAGGGTTTAAACATCTAATTTTTAGGTGACACTCTACCAGAATACCATTAATAAACTACTTAGATGGTATTGGGACTCATCAAACCAAAAGGTATATATAATGCATCCCCTAATTGATATTTTTATGTATTTAAGACTTTAGAAGCCATTTAATTTGTTTGAATTAAGATGCATCGAAGAGGCACATATCACCTAGGGAATTTACACTCAACATACCCTTGAAGCTGGGTTTATCAGGAAAAGGGTATGTCACTACCTCTATAGTTAGTGATTTTAGATATTGGGACAAGAATATTCAATAAGAAAGCAATTATACATGAGATACTAAAAGTCACTCAATACCCTTGCTTACTTTTATCCTTTTCTTATGGTTTTCATGTTACATGTTTAGTTTGAAATTTTTGATATTTTATTTTATCCCTTTATAAATTACCCATAATTGAATGTTTTCTTGTGTGTTTTAAATCAAAGATTTAAAATCTAGTTTATTAAGTTTAAAAAATCAAGCCCTTTTTTTAAATTAATCAAAACTTTGTCCATAATACCCAAATCCAAAAAAAATTGATTTCTTTTTCAAAATAATTGTATGTTTGGTTTGGATTCATAACCTCTTTTGTCAATAAAATAACATTCAATTCATGTCTATAATCACTAGGCATCAAACATATTTAGAAAATATTTAGTATAATTGAAATAGAGAATAACCCTTTGATAATGGCCCTTTCCATTTTTAGAATCAAGAAGAACATGTTGAGATAAATTATAATGATAGCCTACCTATCCAATAAAAAATTGAATATAATTTTAATATACATAAGGAACCACCATCTAAAGTTACTGAATACCTCATAGAAAATAAAAATTAAGTCTTGATATGCTTTCTAAACTTAGGAGTTATGTTCCCACCTGATTTTGATACTAAGAACTTACCTAGCCTTATTTATATAAGTAAAAAATAAACCTCCTAAACAACATAAAAACAAACCTAACACCTCCTTTGGTAATAATAAGGTCCTTATAAATTCATCCAATGAAAATTCTAAAAATATTTTTCATGCATATGAGGATATGGGAAAAAATGTTTTAGACAACACATCAAAACAAACTAATGCCTTTATAATAGAGGATAATGTTTAAATACTAATCAAAGAGATATTTTATCTTCTCTAGAACCTATCAAAAAATACCAAAATTAAATAACCCAATAAATAATCAAGGTTATCCTAATATCAATGTCAATAATCTAGGTTTAAGGTACTCCCATATAAATAAAAATCCAAATCCAAATCCAAATCCAAACCAAAATAAAAATATAATTAAAAATTAAATATCATCATTTCCACTTAAAGACATCATTTATCTAAGAATGACAAACCATGAAGGATAAAATCTAGGGATTTCAATATCAAAGTTAAACTTTGTCTATAACCATTTAACATAAACATGATGTAGGAAACTTTTTATAGTCATTTTGAACCTCTAAAATTTAATAAATACAAAGGGAAAGTATAACCTAAAGATAACATTAAATAGTTTTACATGGTTTTTCAAGTGGCGCTTATAGTGGAAATTATCTACTTAAACTCTTTCCATGTAGCCTAAGAGGTCAAGCCTTAGAATGGTTCCTATGTATACCTAAGGGTTCAATCACTAATTTTATATATATTTATAATAGTTTTTGAAACACTTTTATTATAATGTTAAATATGAGTTGACTATTCTAGACTTATTTAACACCAAACAATGTAATATGGAGAGATTTTATTTTTCCCTACAAATATGGTGTGCACTAGAAAATCAGTTTCCATGTTCACTTCCTAAATAAGAGATCACTATAATTTTCTTAGAAAATATCAATTCTAAAATGGACTTTCAAATGTAACTCCATTATGTCACTTAATTTTATGAAATAATTAATAAGGGATTTCAAATTGAAATGGCATTCACTGGAAAGGGCCTTGTTAATATTTTTACTACTGACTACCAAAATCAATTTAAAATTGATAACCCTCAGTTTTTCATCAAGAACAAGAATGTGGTAAAATATAATGTAACTAATGTTAAATGATTTCAAAATATCCAACCTATCAACACCATTAGTTTACCTAGTATCCAACCTAGATAATACTTTAGAAGAACAAATTATACACCCTTAGGAGTACCACTTGAAATAGTCTTCCACAAGTTGTTATATGATAATATGATCATGTTTCAAAACACAAAACACTTTGATAAACATACTCTAAAACCTAAACATTATAGATAAAATTAATATTGTGATTACCATAATATCAAAGGTAATCCAAAAACATATGTATGGGACTTGTTAATTATGTCCAAGACTTAATTGATCACGGTGATGTACAATTAGAGAAACATACATCCACATCCAATGGTCAAAATATAGGTATATATCAAGATCCATTCCTGAAACATGTGAAAAGTAATACTAAATAAACCTAAGATCAAAGGTAAACATATAATGTCAATCAAACTAGTCATCTATTTGACTATTTTGTCAATCATATCTGTAGACACCTAAAATTGGCCACAATTGGCCTTTTACCTAGAATTTAGATCAATTACTACCAACCATTAAAAATTAACCCTAGGAATCACTGAATGTCCCAAATTTGCTTGTGAATTATTCATCAAAGCTCAGAATCATGTTGAGACATCCATAATTGGGCTATCCTATTGTATGCAATAATAATATCTTACAAATTCATACCTAATCACCTTGCAACATTAAAACTATCAATTTGTATTATGGACCTAGTAAGTGGGGCACTTACACACTTAAATCAAACCTTGAAAGAGATAAAAGGATAATCTAACTCAATTAACAAACTAAATAATATTAAATGCCTAGTTGAGTTATCTATTTGAAATTAGTGAATATCTAAAAAAGGAAATTTAAATTTTTTAAATATTCTAACCTTTCATAATTTCCTTTATGAGTTGTCAGCTATTCCTAGTAATTATAAATCACAATTACTTGAAAACTATTAACTTTAATAGAGTTAATTTTTAACTCACCTAGGGTTAGTTTGAACCCATTCCAAGCCTAAAGTCAACCTTAAATCACCCTGAGTGAGATTTAATTCCTAAGGTTATAAATAAAAGGACACACCCCTACATTTCTAAGCTTGGATATTATAGACATTATGCAGGATTTGCTCCATAAGACTCATGTAAGTAGTGTTATAATTTCCAAATCTTAAGCTAAGAAATCACAATCCAAGGTTACAATGAGAGAAGGAGATAATCAACCTCCATTATGAAAGACTTCTTGATGTAAAATCTGAGCAAACCACTAAACAAAGCCTTTTATATCTCTGAAAGAAGTTAAAATAGTTATTAGATTTTATGTTTTTGTTGTGATTTCATTTATCTTTTGTTATTAATCTTTCCCTAGTTCCTAGGCTAGGAGTGTAAGTGTTAGTGTATTTATTGAGGTTATATTTATTGAACTAACACTATACTAACCTCCCTTCATGGATTCTTTCATCAAATAATGGCATGCCCGGTGGGACCTTCAAGCATCCTATACAAGAAAGGATATTAATCTACACCTCTTAGTTTTATAATAAATGATTAACAATATTTAAAATTTAAGTTTTAACTTTATTTTTCACATAATTATATTGTTTAGCAACACACAAGTGGTATAGAGACTGATGTTGATTCTCCTAAGATTGATGTCAATTCTCCCAAGATGACATCAATTCTCCTAGAGTCTACATCAATCCCTATGTGAAAAATAGGGAACAATAGAAACAAGACCAAGTTGAGTTTTTCATGAGTTTTTTAATCTTCATTTTGTGTTTTATGTCCTTAATAATATTTGTTTAATCATTTTCATGTAATATATAGTGAGAATTTATTAGTTTTAAGCTCATTTTACTAATAATATTTTTATTAAAAATCATATTATATGTTTTTTGTGTTTTTATAGGAATCGACATCAAGTTTTATATTGACATTGATCCCTTTATGGATTGACTAATGTAAATATCTATAAATTGACATTGATCCCTACATGGATCAACATCTATATCTCTAAGATATAAAAATAGGAAACTCGAGAGCTCATTTCAAAATGGTTTTTTTCTCAGTAAATTTTGGGCTTTAAGCAAGCAAACCCTCTAACAAGTTGTAGGTCTTAAGTGGAAAAAAACAAGTTTGAACATGATTAAATCTTGAACACTTTTTTTTTATGTTTAAAATGAACTTAGTTATTTTCAATAGGTTAGTTTTATATTAAGGTAAAAATAGGTTTTGAAGGGGCCCTGAAACCCTATACAGATCATGAAAGATAAAACATTACAAACTACCAAGGATGGCATACCCACTGAAAAATAATAACAAGACCAAGTTTTACAAGGACCTGAAACCTCAACAAGACCAAGTTTAACAACCTAAAACCATGCTAAAAAAAATATAACATTATCATCAAGCATTAACCATGACAAAAAACCCTAGAATCTTAAGTTCTTAGTCACCAAGAAAAATGAAAACACCGTCAGATCTAGCAATAGTGATGGCCAAATGTGACCAGCCAAAAAATGACACTCTATGCAGCTCTCCCACAGGGGTTTCCCTGTACAAAACCAACCTCTGGACCCATTGCCACCACTGCCCCACCCATCCACCCTTCTATCTACAAATATCACCTCCTCACCACCATGGCATACCAAATATCTCTAATAAACAAACATCGATCTACTCAGACCAGGGTAATGGTCAGCACAGCAGCCACAAAATAGAAATCTGAGGCAACAAAATAGATCAACACAATAAAAAGATCTTTTGGCACCTCACCCCAACACAATGGAACCTATTATCCTCAGACCAAGAATAGGTCTCCATTGACCTAGGAAATAGCCTCAAAGGAAAGGGATACAATAGGACCGTATCCACGTCTGCATCTGTACTCCCTTCCCCCCGTGCTCCCTATTTAAAACATTAGCAACAGAAGGCTAGGGTTTTTGCATTAGGCACTGCCTCACTGCCACCAAAACCCAGCTCTGCCATCCAAACCATCCACCCCAATAGCTGCATTATCAACTTGCTACCTTGGCATGCATGAATATCTTCATTGAAACAACTTCCTACATAGATCGGGGTTTAGGTCTGCATGGCGACCTCCATCTGCCTCACAGCGTCCTCCTCCCAATGTCATTTTACAAGTTTTTCAATAGGTTAGTTGTTTTTTGAAGTTTTTACAAGATTTTTGACTAAAGATAAGGGGCCAAATTTTCACAACATGTCTCATTTTGGTGCAATAAAATGGAATTTCACACTTAGTTACATAATATTAAGAATTCTATTTTATCTATGTTTGTTGAAATTTATTTATTTTAGCAACAAAAATTATGTGTGTATGCTCTCCCCCCATCTCCTTTATGGAACTTGGGTAAAATAAAGTGCTCATTATTTTCCATGGTCACTATAGTCCAAAAATGAAAAAAGAAATCGTTAAGGTCCTCCCAAAATCCATATGGTTTGGGTGACCCAAATACGACCCTAAATTTTTTTTACTTGTCTTCATTTTTCATACCTTTTAGCTTGTGAGCAGGATTTCATCACCTCCTCATAGGTTCTTTAGGGAATTTTTGACCCAATAATTCATTTCCCAACATATTCTCAACCCCACTCCATGATTGGGTATACAAATTACGATAGTGAATCACTGGGATGGTAGTTTAAGTAGTTAAACTACCTCCATTAGTGATTACTACCCTTAGAACATATGATCAAATTAGACATCTCACTAGAATGAGAAAGTGATATATGTATTGGTTGTGAAAAATAAAATACATTTTCACAAGACAATTTATGAAAATCCAATTTATGTGAGCACCTCTTGTGTTAGCCACACTTGGGATCATATAGAAATGTAGGAAAATTGATAGTTTAGAATAACCCCACTTAACATGGGCATATTATTGATATAGGTTGAGTATCTCAAATTTACATTTATTAGTGAAAAATATTGATATAATATCAGGCATAAAAACCCTATTTTTCATGCACTTTTAATTTTTGGATTAAAAATTAAAATCCTCACAAAAGTGAGTATATTGATGGAATTTAGTAGTACTATGCAACCTTGTCAATTTTAGGATTTAAAATGTTACAATTAAGTTTTTGTGTCATTTTTATACTTTTTTACATGATATTTAGTTGAAATATCTATTTTTTGTAAAGCATTGTTCTTATTATTGAGGTTTGGCATTGATTTCATCATTGATGTCAAAAGTTCTTGAGATAGGTCTTCATGAGTTCCTTGAAGAATGTATCAATGAGAGAGGATATTGATCAGTGTTGTAGTGATTCTGAGAGTGTAAGAAATTTTTATTATATGTTATTATTATTTTATTATTAATGTGAAGGTCATCATGGAATTTCCTTCTTGTCAAAGTTGTCAAGTGCTTGAACCTAGTAAGTGACTTGAGAAGGTATGTGCATAGGATGCCTAGTCTTGTACATGAAGGGTCATAATGGCTTAGTGAGATGAATGAACATAGGTATGAAATTTTTTATGAAATTTAATAATCATTTATATTATACACCAAATCACTAACGTGAGCTTATAAGGGTAGGAGCTACAGACCTAGTCTATACCTAGACCACTTCTACACCTTGCATGGCCTAATGAGGTATAATGGTCTATTGTCAAGGCATGCTAAGGATGAATGGTTATGTATAATAATGATATAGTTTTATTAAGTATTTCATTGAGGTGTATATCCTATTTAAATAGTCACGAAGGTTAGTTTTAAGGCCTAATATGGTTTATAGGTCAAGGTCTAAGCAAGAAACAAGAGAGAGTATGACCTAATGGGGTATGAGGTTATATTTAAAATGAAATTATGGAAAGGTGAGTGTTTTAAGAGGTATAATATATTATTTAAATAATTTTCACAATTTTTTAGGTCATGGTTTACAATAAAAGGCATGAAAAATGGTTTTGAGGTCTCTCAAGTGCATATAATGAAGGGTTCTAAATTTGAGAAGGGTTTTCTTGTGCTTGTTAGCTCATAAAACTTATACATTGGAACATAATATATTCATGGTATATGGTGAAGGTTCCTAGATCAAATTTATATGAATTAGGTTTTGGAATGAGGGGCTAAGTTTTATGAATGATTAATAAAAGTGTAAGATGGTTTAAACCCTCAAAGAACCCTAATAGTGACCTGATATGAAAGAAGTTGTTATAAAGTTATAAAAATTGATTGGTATGGATATTTTATTAATTTTAGGTTTTATTAAAATCCCCAAATAATATATTTTTTTGATTAAGTCTTCAGGTGAGTGAATGGACCCTATAGGGAAGGCCTTGTTAAGTGGATTTTTTTGTAAAAATCAGAGTTGACCAAGTTAAAGTTGCTAAATGAATGGAGGAAAAAGTTTTATACTTTTAGTTTGTGACCATGAATGTTTCTAGACAATTTTAAAGTCTCAAGTGTGGTAAATTAGTCATCTAAGTTAGGTAGTTGTTAATAGGTATAATGGTGAAAATAGTGAGAAACCCAAGTAGTAGTGAGAAGATGATTAGGGATGTGTTATTATATAATAGGGATGAAACCAATTACATGAATAAATTGTTCAATACTTTTAATAAATGTTCATGTTGGATATAATTTTTTTAGGTTATTTAATATGATGAAAATGTTGCTCATAAGTTGACATGTCTGGTTTAGATGAGATAGTGAGGTACACGATTATGAGATTGATATAGAAGACCAATATTGTCATTCTACCATATTATGCTTATACCTTATAATTTCAAAATAATCTCATATGATCATGTAAATTTATCATAAGTATCTGTAAATGGTTATTTATATGTTGATGGTCATTTTCACCATGATTGTGCTTTAAGGTAAACTAGTAGTTTTGAGGTAACAAGTTGTAGGAGTATTTTTTAGTCCTTTTACCATGTGTAATGAAGTGTAATGAACTTGGTGAATTTTTTGAGGTATTTGAGGCTCTATGAATATTTTTTTTCATTATTGTGTGGCTAAACATTGTGTTATCTTTAGTTGTTCAAAATAGACCTTTTTATGTGTGTGAAGGCATAATGGGAATAGTACAAATGATGTGCTTCAAGTGGTGATTGGAGATCAAAGGTTTAATAGACATAATATGAGATTATTATGGGTCTATTTTATTGGAATGTGGAGTGTTAGTACTATGTATTAATTTTTAAAGTGTTTTAAGAAGATAAAATGGTAACGTGTACTAATGAAGGCCTAATTGAATTAGGTCTCCTTAAGGCCTAAAAAGGATATGGTATATTTGAGCTACGTATGACCTAATTTAATGTTTGATTAATGTTTTTGAAATTAAATAAGGAATATTATGTTAAAATATAATTTGGAAACTATGTATGTCTTACTAATAGGTGTATGAGCAAGAGCCTAGTATAAGAACAAGGCTTAATAGGCCTAATTATCTAGTTAAACAAGGAGTGTGTTGAAGAAGAAGATATAAAACTTTGAAGAGTTAAATGAGGTATTATATACAATAAAAAGGAAGTATAAAAACTATCATTAATATATAATATGGGTACTATATATGAATATTAAGGTCAAATTACCTAAGCTATCTTGAAGAGACCTAGTTGAGTGAAGGAGCTTAGAAGGCAATTTGAGAGGGATAAAAGAATGTGAAGTGATGAAGAGGTGGTCATCATCAATTGGTAAAGAAATAATTTTTCCTTAATGTGATAAAAATAATTAGGTGGTTAAATTGGTGTTGAGTCATCTAGGGGTTGGTGTCTCCTTACAATTTGATGCCTGTTAAAGCCTAGTTGAGTTGGTGCTTAGCTAGTTAAGATTGGTTCTCCATGTGGAGTTGGTGATTCAATAAATCTTGGTGTTTGTATCATATTAGTATAGTATTTTTTTCATATATTAGTGGTTTTTATTCCCCTTGAGGTTTTTCAACTTAAATAAGTTTTCTAGGTGTTATGCTCTTGTTTCATGCTCATATAAATAGTTCTTGATGTGTTGTTAGTTTACTATATTGATTTGATAGTTAATGAAATATAAATTAAAGTTGTAATTTTTTTGGAAGACTAATTCACTACCCACTTATTCATTGTTCTTCCAACATTTTTATCTATCTTACCACATCAAAATGAGTCTGGTTTACACATCACTCATTTTTTTAAGGAGGCATTGCATTACCCATTTGACACCATACCTTTGCCTTAGTATTTTAAAAAATCTTGTTTTTTTGTGTGAATTTATTTAAAATGGTGTCATTACATTGCCCGATTCATTTCAAATCTTCTACCTTTTAGTCTTGAAACAACCATTTGTTATATCGTTAGAGCATGATAACATCATTATGATGCACAAATCATTTCAAAGACTTATCTTTATTGTGTCTAAAATGCCACTTTATAAACCAAAACCACATGTATATTTTGGGATCCTTAGCTAGTACCATTATACTATTCATTCTTCTCTAGCTTGTTGTCTATTTTGAGAAGCCTAATTTTCTACATTGAGTTCAAAATTAATCTTTCCAAGTTAAAATCAAAACATTAACATATTTATGCTTATGCCTTCTATAATTTTGGCCTATACATTTATCTTTCTCTTTTGGGTTGTGTAACTGAGGTTAATTCTTAATTCAATTAGAAAACTATTTTTTGTGCCTAGATTTGAAGAAAATAGCCTATCTTCCATATGCCTAGAGTTTCATGCCTTATAATAATTTACCAAGTTCATATTTAAATATAAATTCCTAATTTATGCCAAAGTGTTTAAAATTTGGTAGATTAAAAATCATACCTTATTTTGCTTAAAGTATAGATTTTGTACATTTTCTAAAAGACCTAGCACATGCTTATTTTGAGCCTAGCTTTTCTTCCTTCTCTAAAAGACCGAAAAACTTTTGATTTCTTTATATTAGACTTATTTGAAGCAATTTGTACCTATAGTTTCTGATTTCAATTTTATTTCATCCACTTGATTTTTTTGTGTAAGACATTTAACATTAGACATTTGATGTTATACTATTTTAGACCAAGTTTTAGCATGGACCTTTTTGGAGATACAACTCCAATTTTAGACCGAGTTAGATCATGTTCAAACCATTTGTCTATTAGACACTATTTTTTATAATAAATATAACTCTATAAATCTTTTTTTAAATTTTTATCATTGATTTGAATATATCTTGTGATACTCATAACAGAGCCATGTACAATCCAAGATATGATAATATGGTCAAATAAGAAGAATTTGTTCAAGACCTTGATGTTAGGGTGTGGAGCTAAAAGCTTCACCAAGGAGCATACTTAAACAGGTTCGGGTCTACACAGACGCCGGCGTCGGTCAGGAGCGACCGACGTCGGTTAGTAGCAGTTGCAGAGGCGCCGACGTCGGCGATATGGTCGACTGGCGACGGTCACAGGTGAACAGGCAGGAACCGATGTCGGTTACCTGCGTGTCCAGAAATCTATTTTCGTGGATGGCAGCGAGTGTTTGCATGATAAGTTTGAGTCGTGGACTCAAGCTTGCGTCTCTATTGTTAGCAATACTATCTTTAGAGCCCTTGTTCAAGAGGCTTAACTGTTTGTTGTAAGAGCATGCTCAAGTTTCCCTATTTCTATATGTAGGAAGATCTTCTTAGCTTAGAATTTGTAGAGTGTGTGTAGAACTGTAAGAGTAGAACATTGTGAATGTTTGAAGGACAGTATAGAGTTGCATTAATCCAGGTTGTTGGATTTGAATGTACTTGAGAGTGAGCTCTTGAGGAATAGAGATCTAGTGAGAGATCTTGTGCGCATCTGAGAGAGGTGTGGAAGAACGAAGCTTCTTCATATTGTATTCCTATTGTAAAGAGTTTCAATACAAGTTTTCAGGGTGTTTTCTTGTATATCTTGTTCTGTGCTATTTATCATTTCAGTTACTTATCTATCTGATTTATTTCTGCGTTTATTGCTTTCACAAGTGTAATCTATTGTTGGTTTGATCCCCCAACAAGTGGTATCAGAGCCTTGGTTACAGGTTACAGGTTACAGGTTACAGATTACAGGTTGCTCACAGGTGTTTCTGCAGGAATTTCTGTTTGAGTGGGAGAAGCAATGGCAGAAGAAAGTAAGCTGAGAATGGAAAAGTTTAATGGCAAGAACTACCAACATTGGAGAATGCAGATAGAGGACTATCTGTATCAGAAGGATCTCTACTTACCGTTAGGTGGGATAGCAAAGAAGCCCAAGGACATGGAGGATGAAGAATGGGAAGTTCTTGACAGAAAGGCTCTTGGGTCTATAAGACTGAGTCTGGCCTCCACTGTGATATGTAATTTGTCACAGGCAAAAACAACGGTAGAGTTGATGACCACGTTAGCAAATATGTATGAAAAACCCTCAGCTTCAAATAAGGTATATCTTATGAAGCAATTATTTAATTTGCATATGAATGAAGGTGGATCTGTTTCTACTCATCTGAATGATTTCAATGGAATTGTTAATCAGTTAAGTTCTGTCAATATTGTATTTGAAGATGAAATAAAAGCTCTTTTGATATTATGTTCTTTGCCCGAAAGCTGGCATGGCTTAGTAATGGCAGTTTCTAATACTGCATCTGCATCAAATATTTTGAAAGTAGAAGATGTGGTTAGCATTATCTTGAATGAGGAAATACGCAGAAAAAGCACAGAAGAGACATCTGGGAATGCTTTAAATTTTGAGAGCAGGGGAAGGCAAAAAGAAAAGAGCAAGAGGAGATCAAGATCTAAGTCTAAGGTGAGAGGAAGATCCAAATCCAGGAATGGCAGGAAGCCACAATGCTGGAACTGTGGAAAGATGGGGCACATAAGCAGAGATTGTTGGTCAAAGCCCAAGGAGGACAACCAACACGAAGGAAAGGAAGAAGCCAAGGTTGCAGGTATTGCACAGGATGCTTTAATTTTCTCTTTGCATAATAACATAGAATCTTGGGTATTAGATTCTGGTGCTTCTTTCCATGCTACCCCTAACAGAGAGTATTTCAGTGACTATATCCATGGAGATTTTGGAATAGTATACTTAGGGGATGATGAGCCTTGTAAGATTATTGGCAAAGGTAAAGTGCAGCTGAAGATGCAGAATGGCAACACATGGGTGTTGAGAGAAGTGATGCATGTTCCTATTTTGAAGAGAAATTTGATTTCTGCAGGTAAGCTAGGTGATGAGGGTTGTACAGTAACTCTCACAGCAGATTCTTGGAAGGTGACCAAGGGTGCACTAGTTATGGCCAGAGGTAAGAGAGAAGGTACTCTCTACTTGTGTAATTGTGTTACTAACAAATCTCCTTCAGTTTTATCTACTTCAGGTGTGGATTGTAAATTGTGGCACTCAAGGCTTGGCCACATGAGTGAGAAGGGGATGTCAATACTTAAGTCTAAAGGTATGCTTTCAGATTTGAAAAGTATGGATCTAGAGTTTTGTGAGCACTGTGTATTTGGGAAACAAAAAAGGGTTAGTTTTCTCAAGACCGGGTCTACTAAGAAAAGGCAGAAGTTGCAGCTTGTTCACACAGACGTGTGGGGACTGGCTCAGGTAGCCTCTATTGGCGGATCACGATACTATGTTACATTCATAGATGACGCCACAAGAAAGGTATGGATCTACTGTATTAAAAAGAAATCTGATGTTTTTGAGACTTTTAAGTTTTGGAAAGCCATGGTTGAGAATGAAACAGGCAGAAAGTTAAAGTGCTTGAGATCTGATAATGGCGGTGAGTTCTGCAGTCTTAAGTTCAAATTGTATTGTTATACACAAGGAATCCGTAGGCAAAGGACGGTTCCAAGGACACCTCAGCAGAATGGTATTGCTGAAAGGATGAACAGAACTATCATGGAGCGTGCAAGATGTATGAGATTGCATGCAGGGTTGCCCTTAGAGTTTTGGGCAGAAGCAGTTGACACCGTAGTGTACCTGATTAACAGAGGACCTTCTACAGCTCTGGATGGTGGAATTCCAGAAGAGGCATGGACAGGTAAAAAGGTAGATCTTTCATATCTCAAAGTTTTTGGTAGTGAAGCCTTTGTGCATATAGATAAGGAAAATAGAAAGAAGCTTGATCCTAAGTCTATGAGGTGCACGTTTATAGGCTATGGCTCAGATGATTTTGGTTTTAGATTTTGGAATCTAGGAACTAACAAGGTAATCAAGAGCCGTGATGTTGTTTTCAATGAAAGAGTGATGTACAATGATCAGATAAGGAAGCTGGATCAATCTGGGCAGAGCAATAGTGAATTGGATGAAGTTTTGGTCCAAAATGAGCTCGCGGGAAAAAGAAATAATCACTTGCAGGAAAACACAGAGACCGACGTCGGCAGGGTTGTAACCGGCGTCGGCAGTACAGAAACCGATGTCGGTCATACAGAGACCGACGTCGGCAGACCAGCCACCGAGGTCGGTCAGGAAGAACCGACGACGGCGAGTGACAGGTCTACAGGTGGCCGAGGTCGGTCACTGTCAGAAAAATTGGGTGGACAGATTGTTGAAAACAAGTCCAAGACACCCACCAGGAGGTCTGAAAGGGTAAGTAAGCCTCCAATTAGATATTCTCCTTCCTTATATTATTTATTGCTAACCGATGGTGGAGAACCAGAAAGTTTTGAAGAAGCATTACAGGTGGAGTCCAGGAGTAAGTGGGAGCGTGGCATGGTTGAGGAGATGGAGTCCTTAAGAGAGAACCAAACATGGGATTTGGTTGAATTGCCAGCTGGTAAGAGAACACTGAAGAACAGATGGACCTACAGGTTAAAGGAAAGTGAGGATGGTCAGATGCGATATAAGGCCAGATTAGTGGTAAAAGGATTTGCACAAAATCCAGGTATTGACTTTGGTGAAATTTTTTCTCCTGTTGTTAAGATGACTTCAATAAGGGTTGTATTGTCTTTGGTTGCTTTTGAGGATTTGCATCTCGAGCAGCTAGATGTTAAGACAGCATTTCTTCATGGAGATTTGGATGAGGAAATTTATATGGAACAGCCAGAAGGTTTCGAGGTCAAGGGTAAGGAGAAATTTGTGTGCAGGTTAAAGAAAAGCTTGTATGGCCTCAAGCAAGCTCCAAGGCAATGGTATTTGAAATTTGACAGGTTTATGACTGAGCATGGCTACAGTAGGTGTCAATCAGACCATTGTGTATATTTCAAGAGATTTGATAACGGTAGATATATTATTCTATTGTTGTATGTAGATGACACGCTGGTTGCAGGGTCTCACATGCAGGATATCTCTGAGCTCAAGGAGAAGTTAGCTCAAAAGTTTGCCATGAAGGATTTGGGAGCAGCTAAGAAGATCCTTGGCATGAGCATTAGGAGAGACAGGAAAAATCACAGGTTGATATTGTCTCAAGAAGATTATGTGAACAAGGTGTTGGAGAGGTTTAATATGCAGGATGCAAAACCGGTGAGTACACCTATGGCTGGACATTTTAAGCTAAGCAAAGAACAATGTCCCAATTCACATGATGAGGTAGATTACATGAGTACAGTTCCATATTCTTCCGCAGTAGGGAGTTTGATGTATGCAATGGTATGTACTAGACCAGATATTGCCCAAGCAGTGGGAGTAGTAAGCAAGTATATGGCCAATCCAGGTAAGGAACATTGGAAAGCGGTTCAATGGATCCTTAGATATCTGAGAGGAACCAGCAGCAAGCACCTATGCTATGGAGGTTCAGATACTTCTCTACATGGCTATGTAGATTCAGATATGGCAGGGGATTTGGATGGCAGGAGGAGCACCACAGGTTATGTTTTTACTGTAGGTGGATCGGCAGTTAGTTGGATATCTAAGTTGCAGAAGGTTGTAGCCTTGTCAACTACAGAAGCAGAATACATTGCAGCTACAAAAGCTAGCAAGGAGATGATATGGATGACACGGTTCATGGAAGAGCTTGGAAGGGAGCATGGGAGTTGCAGATTGTACAGTGACAGTCAGTGTGCAATCCATTTGGCCAAGAACTCAGCGTTTCACTCTAGAACCAAGCACATACAGCTAAGGTACCACTTCATATGGCAGGTATTGGAAGATGGTGAGTTGAAGCTGGAGAAAATTCATACAGACAAGAATCCTGCTGATATGCTAACAAAGCCGGTTACGATGGAGAAGTTGAATCTTCATTCAACTTCTATTGGTCTTCATGATTGAGTTGAAGATGGAGGAGCAAGAAGATGATGCTGTACAGGTTGGTGCAGCTGGTTTATCTCCAAGTGGGAGATTGTTAGGGTGTGGAGCTAAAAGCTTCACCAAGGAGCATACTTAAACAGGTTCGGGTCTACACAGATGCCGGCGTCGGTCAGGAGCGACCGACGTCGGTTAGTAGCAGTTGTAGAGGCGCCGACGTCGGCGATATGGTCGACCGGCGACGGTCACAGGCGAACAGGCAAGAACCGATGTCGGTTACCTGCGTGTCCAGAAATCTATTTTCGTGGATGGCAGCGAGTGTTTGCATGATAAGTTTGAGTCGTGGACTCAAGCTTGCGTCTCTATTGTTAGCAATACTATCTTTAGAGCCCTTGTTCAAGAGGCTTAACTGTTTGTTGTAAGAGCATGCTCAAGTTTCCCTATTTCTATATGTAGGAAGATCTTCTTAGCTTAGAATTTGTAGAGTGTGTGTAGAACTGTAAGAGTAGAACATTGTGAATGTTTGAAGGACAGTATAGAGTTGCATTAATCCAGGTTGTTGGATTTGAATGTACTTGAGAGTGAGCTCTTGAGGAATAGAGATCTAGTGAGAGATCTTGTGCGCATCTGAGAGAGGTGTGGAAGAACGAAGCTTCTTCATATTGTATTCCTATTGTAAAGAGTTTCAATACAAGTTTTCAGGGTGTTTTCTTGTATAGCTTGTTCTGTGCTATTTATCATTTCAGTTACTTATCTATCTGATTTATTTCTGCGTTTATTGCTTTCACAAGTGTAATCTATTGTTGGTTTGATCCCCCAACACTTGATGGTGATGATGCATTTTATGAGATGAATCCTTATCTACCTTAAAACACTCAATTAAGGAAATAAGTCCAAGATCCTCTAGCATGGTATCTAGTTAACATGCCTCCATACTTAAAGTAGAACCAAGAACAAACAACATAGAACCTAGCTATCATACCTTTGGTTGTAGATCAAGTTCAACAAAAACCATACTATGTTATGATGCCATCAATATATGATCCCTATTTGTTTTATCATCACTTGATTTCAAATAAGGATGAATTTTTAATTAGATCCTTAGAGCTCGGGCCCAAGTTTCCATCAAACTTCCCCCAAATTTTTTTCCAAGTCTATTTATAATGCCTTCAACTGTGACTTATAACAAAACCAATGAACAAGCCTCTTCTAGTAATCCTCAATTTCTCATACCAATGTTTTACCATGACAAACATATGATCTTCATAGTAAAGGGTCTCATGGAGGACCACATTATTCAAATGAATATAACATACCAAACATATGTAAACTTAGCATGTAATTTAATTAACATGACCATGTCAAATGCTCCACTTATTGAGATAACTCATTTAATAAAAGTCTTAATCAAATTAACTAGATAATAAAATTTGGGTATATACGTAGTCACATAAATCACTTCAATTGGTGACATGTTCAATGCCCCAGATATCAAAGAATTTTATACTACTTTTATGTAAATGAATGTGCCAAATGCATTGGATAACATGCAAGTGTCATCCACTCCAGGCCAATGTGGTGTAATTTCATAAATAACTAGTCCACAACAAGTGACTTTATTTAACACCATGAGTGGTTTGAAAAAATAGGGGGTAAGAGATTACACCTCCCAACTACAACAAGCTACCTCTAATCCTCAAGTTTTTACTTCTTCAATTATGCAATCTTAAGGATTAAGTAGTCAAATTCCAACTAGTGTCTTGACTCAACCAAACATGAAGAATGTTACTCCACCTTAAAAAGTGATGACTAACATTCCACAATAAAAGGCATATTCCAATTTACCAATGTAGTAGAGGAAAAAGACTTTTCCACCTCAATATGGGCAATTAATGTTCCACATCATTAGGGGGTGACAAGTATAGCTTAGTAGTCACAGACCAGCATGGCTTCACAAACATTGTCTATCAACAACATATTTCTATCGGTTAGTGAAAAATGTTGAGCCTCCAACAAGAATCTACTTCAAAAGTGTTCATTCAAACAAGAATTAATATGTTACAATAAGTACTAATTAGGCAATAATTACCTTTCATTACAAACATGCCAAAAATTCAATGACATGGCCTTGCTTCACAATAAGTTCCCCTCCATTACCCAAGATTGACTAGTTAGTAGCATGTCCCTGCTCAACCTTAGTAGGAATAATAATTCACCTAGAGCCATATCTTTCCATCTTAGCCACAATTACCTCAAAATTATATGTATATACTAAATCCAAACTGAAATATTATACCATACTATGTGTAGTTCCAATAATCACATCCCAATTTTCATATGTATATTCCTAGTCAATTCCCAAACAAAATGAACATTCCACAACAAACCATGCCTCCACTATACCCTAGTCAAAGTAATCCACCTTTGAAAACATAACCTCCACCTCAATCCAATGTTTCATTTAGATTATTAGCATAAGAGCTAGAACAAATGAAGGATGTAATTTCCACCATCTAGGCTGAGAAGCAGACCAAAAAGTTTAAATTAGATGATGTGTGTTCCTACCCACTTAACATGGAGTATCTAAAAATACCATTTACTCCAAGGTACAAACCACTAAAATTTGACAAATATAATGGTAAAAGAGACCCTAAGGCCCATTTTACGAAATTATTTCTTTCTTTCCAGCAGGTGACTTACAGTGACATATACCTCCTACTTTTGTTTCCTTGGAGTGTAGCATGATAATAATTGGAGTGGTTCTTTAAATTGTTAAATAACTCAGCATCTAATTTTGATGACCTTTTGGATAAGTTTATGAAACATTTCTCTTATAATATTGAACATGAGATTTCATTGGTATATCTGATTCAATCCAAATAAAACCTATCTAAAATGACTGAGATCACTTGCTATCCACTTCACCCATAGCTTACCAAACAAGTAATTAGCCACTATGTTTACCAAGAATATGAGTAATGAGATAAATTACCATTTGCAGTTAGAATTTGCACATACCTTTAAGGAAATCATTGGCAAAGGTTTGTTGATTGAAAAGGCCCTTCTTAACAAACGTATTATCAAGCATACCTCATCTAATCAAAACTAGAATCAAAACAAAGGAAATGGCCAAAATTAGAACCATAACCAAGTCTAAATGTGAGCATCAGTACCAACCTAGGGCAATAATTATGAAAAATATAAGAATTTTAACCATAACAATAATGTTGTTGGGAATGGAGTAACTAAGTCACAACATGTCCAAATGGTGAAAACACCATATGATCAACCCACACAATAAATGCAAATTACTCCTCACTAATAACCGATTCAATAAGTTTACCCTTCACATTATCCTAGACCCAATTAATATATGTATCAACCTTTGCCTTTGAAAACCCCTCTTTTAAGGAGAAATGTTCTTACTCTTCAAGTTTTTAGTGACCTTGGATAACCCATTGAAGCCATGATTTTGAATTTAGCCACTATTAATTTTATTATTTGGACAATTATGAAGCACTATCCAGAGGGAATTCCTTATCGATATTGGTATAGGGAGAATGAGTTTTGAAAATATCATTATATTAATGGACGTAATATACATCATTGTGTATAAATTAAACATCTCATTCAAAATATGTTAGAAAATGGTGAGATAACATTAGATAATAGAGCATCTACATCCAATCAGAACTTGAGTATCTATCAAAACCCTTTTCTACAATATCACAATAACAACCAATAATAACAAAGTATGGAACAAAAATAACAATAGTATCAATAGCCAAAACAACAAAAACAATATCAACTGAATGGATGGAACCAAGGACAAAATAATTCCAACAACTAATAACTTACCACACAGTTTCCCATGACTAAAACAAATTTTTAGGTCATCTTGTGTGAGGTCACATTTCTACCATCTCCATCAATCTAAGACAAATTATTAACCAAAAAAGATCATTGATAACTAATTCCAATCAAACCATATATGCTAATGGTCCTTCCTTCACCTAGGCCAATATATAGGTATACTATCAAGCAAGGATTTCTACTTTTGGACCTTATATTGATATCTTTTCCTTGCCCCATGACCATATAAAAGTGCACTAGTAATCGAGACTTATCCTATTTGGCCCTTCGTCACCATCATTTTTTAGAAATAATGGTTTTATATCTAATCCAAATTATGCAATCACAAATTGATGGTAAAATATTACCATTCCCATCCCACAAACATTTTCCACTACACCCATCCAATCCACCATTATGACTAGGGACAAGCCATATACTAATATGTTCTAAAAGACATTTGATATTATGCAATAGTTTCAGAATGTTCCCACACAAATTTCCATTTTATATTTTTTGCCTATTTCTACCATACACAAGAACATCATAACAGAGTTCTTAGGCCAATAATAAGTTCCCTAGGACATATCCCTAGATAAATTCTAAGATTTGATTAGGCATTTATCCCCAAGCCATCAGTTATCCTTTGACCAAAGTGATATGTCATCCCTTGGTCCTCTCTATAACAATCAATTATACATTAAAGATGTCATCATATGGCACAAATTGAAGTGTGTCCTCCTAGAAGATAGATTGGGCCTAAATATTATGTCTCTAAAACTCATCAAGCTTATTGGATACACAACAACCAATCTCTATCTATAAAAGATCATAATCAAGGCCTACAACAATGAAGAGTGAGAATCACAAGGCACTATCAACTTACTAGTAATTGTTGGTAATTTGACCCATGATACATTATGCCATGTGTTAGACCTATATTTGTCATAAAATTTTCTCTTAGGTATATTTTGGATACATTATATTCATTCAATCTCTTTAAGTTATGAGTTTCTCTCATTTTGTTATGGAGGTCACCATTCACAGACATTTTTATCCCTATAAACACTACAAGCATTTCTAGGCTGAGTATGAAAGCTATAAATATGGTTTTGGCTTGAATCTAGCTCTCAAAAAGGACAAAGGGAAAGAAATACTTTTTGATTTACTAGAGGCTAATTGCATCAACCTAGATAGCCTTGATTCATCTTCCCATAGACCAGCTTTTGAAATATCCAATCATTTTACCATTATAGCTAATGGCCCAAGAGAATACTTGACCCAAGATACATTCCACATGTCCAAGCTTCCATAGAACCTTGAATATAATGGAAGACCTAAATCCAAACCACCTTGCATGCAATAAAAATTAAAAGGAAAATGTAAACTACATAGTCTAACACCTATCATTGTCATACCAACCATTGGCCAAGAATAAGACCTACTTAAAAATGATGAATCATGGTTATACAATGACAAACTCGTTGATTTTTATAAAAATACCAAGTATCCTATTGCTAATAGGATCATGGAGAAGCATGCCTATCAAAGTGGAGGCATCAAGCCAAATCAACAAAGAACACTTGAGCCAATATCCATGACTTGGTACAAAATAACCTATTGTATCAGATTTAAACTACCTGGGGTAACCCCAAATATCTTATTTGTGTTCCAAGGACAATGACTAGTGACAATGATGCCAATAATAAAATATAGTTTGTTCACAACCTTTACAAAGACCTTGCCAATACCAATCTATTTGACACCCATGCCATTTGTAATCTTAGCCCAATTAGCTAACACAATTTATTTCCTCTATATCACCCTCAACTTATAGCTTGGGACCAATAAGAATCCATAGTGACTATAGACAAGTTTGATAATGATGAGTTATTTTATAATTTTCTAGGCCTAAGAGACCATAAATAAGGGTTATCAATCAAACTTGATCTTGTAGCCTATTCTAGAGAATGCGTGAACACCCTTAGCCATAAATGATTAAATATAATATTTATGTCCCAAATCAAAAACATCTTTAAGGCACTTTTAGACTAGGGTAAAAGTAAAGAGAAAGGCCAATCATCTAGTGAAAACCTATTTTAGGTGCTATTAGATGGGGGTGTTCACCTTTCCTCAAACATATCTCAGGAGACTACCAGTAATAAATCTTGCCTATGGGTCCAAGTTCCGTTATAATGAATATCATGCTTGCAAACAAATTGTTCAAGACCTTATAATAGTATTTGTCACATTTCCACATTTACCATTGTGAGATTTTGATTCATCTTTTGTAGGGAAACTTGAAGAGCCAGTCCAAATAGAGAACTTTACAAATTTAGACCAATTCCAATCATTAACAACCATTCTAGAGGATGGTTTGACTCTTCTTCTAGAGGACACTAAAAAATTCAACATTAGGACTCCAAATGACCTAAAGTGGATAAAATTAGGTGCATCCCTCATTGATGAGGAAGCTAACATCTTTACATCCCTTTTGAGGGAATTTTTTGACATATTTTCTTGGGCATACTCTTACATTTCAAGTTTTTAACCCACCTTGGTTATAAACCACCTTTTTATAAATCTTCATGCCAATCTTGTGAAGCCTAAATTATGCAAGATTCATCCTCATATTACTATATTAAGAAATGAAGAGTTATAAAAAATCTTAGAAGTGAGATGTATTTGAACTATTGACTACTTAGAATGGATCTCAATTGTTGTGCCAGTTAGTAAGAATCCACAAGGAATAAAAATATACAATGATTTATTAGATATAAATAATGCCTACCCCAAGGATGACTTTCCTCTACCAAATATTGACATGATAGCTCACTCCATAACTGGATATGAAATGATTTCATTGACGGATGGATTTTTAGGATATAACTAGATTAGGATTGTGTTAGAAGACCAACATAAAACAACATTCACCACTCTATGGGTAATGTTTTATTATTAGTTTATGCCATTTGGTCTCAAAAATGATAGGGAAATATATCAAAGAGCCACGACCATAATATTTCATGATATGATGACTGACATTATTGAAGACTATGTTAATGACATATTAGGTAAATCAAAAACCTATGATGATCATCTAATAGAACTACAAAGAATAATTGAGAGACTATGTGAATACAAGGTTAGAAGCAGTCCTAAGAAGCATGTTTTTGGAATTAATTTAATAAAATTACTTGGATATATTGTGTTTCACATAGGTGTTAACTTTGATCCAGCCAAAGTATAGTCCATTATCTATATTCCACCACCTTTAAATTTGAAGTAGCTTCATAGTTTTTAGGGAAATATTTAGTCTATTCTATGCTTCACTTCTTAGTTGGCTAACAAATTCCATCCATTTACACACTTTTTGAAGAAATGCATTGCATTTTATTAGGATGATAAATTCTAGAAAGCCTTTTAGGACATGAAATAATATCTTGCTAATCCACCTATTTTGTTGCCACCTATGCTAGGAAAGTCAATTTTACTGTATCTATCTACCATAGATAAATCCCTAGGGCAACTTCTATCTCAGTATGATGATAATGGAAAATAACATGCTATGTAATATATAATTTATACACTGGTTGCATATGAACACAATTATATGCCCATTTAAAAAGCATGTTTAGCTATGGTCTTTATAGCTCAAAAAATATGGCATTACATATTAAAAAATAATACCATAGTTATTTAAAAAGTATATCTACTCAAGTATCTACCATCCAAGATAGATTTACAAGGTCTTATGGATAAATGGATCATACTTCTAAGTGAGTTTGAGATCTAATACATAAACTAAAAGGCCATGAAGGGATAAGTACTTATAGATCAAATTTTTGAAGCACCCCTTACAAATAATAAACCATTAACATTATAATTCTTAGATGAGTCCATTACATCCATTGGTGAAACACCTCTTGAGGAACAACATTAGAATCTACATTTTTATGGATCATTCATAACACATGGATTGGGGACATGCTTATTTTCTATTACACTACAAAGGGATCTAGTCCATAATCATTTTTTAACAAGTTTCTTTATACTAACAACATGTCCAAATATTAAACACTCATTGCAAGGATTTTCTAATTTTTACAATAGAATATTGCACATCTCAAGGTTTATGCTGATTTTTAGTTAATCATTAATTAGGTTACAAACCACTTTCAAACCAGGGATGACAAACTAGTGCCATACAAGGCCATGGTTGACACTCAAAAAAAATAGATTGCTGATGTATAATGTGAAAAATACCAATGGATAGTAACTAAATAATGGATGTCAATGCCACCATTGGATCTTTGATGCACCACATAGATATGACAAAAGCCTTAATTATTCATTAAAAATATTATATCATTGGCTCATGAACCTTCAACCATTGTAATGATCTATGATATTTTTGGTCCCATCTCTATATGATATTTAGACCTTTTTACCTACCTTTATGACCATATTTTTCCACCTAACCTATCATTTAAACAATCCAAAGCCTTTATACACCATGCTTTATGACATACCTTACTTGGACCGACCCTTTACACTGTAGCTTTGATGAAACTCTACTTCATTGTTTAAAATTGATATAATCAACATATTTTTATGTGAAGTTCATGATGAGTATGTGTATCCCACACTAGTGGGGCCATACTACGCAAAAATATCCTATGTACCAGGTATTATTGACCAACGATGGGTGAAAATGTAGCTTCTTATGTCAAAAGGTGTGAAAAATGTCAAAGGCATGCCAATCTAATTCATGCCCTAGCCAATAATATCAAACAAATGATTATTCCTTGGATAATTTCCACATGGGGTCTTGATATCTTTGGTAATATTAGCCTACCTCATATGATGGCCATAAACACATCGTCACCACTACCATTATTTCACTAAGTGGGTTAAAACTATACTCCTCACGTGACTAGAAAATAAATTTCCAAATTCATATTCAACCATCTCATTTTCTAATATGGTATCCCATATAATATTATATTTGATAATGGTGGATCATTTAAGAATAATTATGTCAAATCATTGTGTGTCAAGTAAAACATTACTCATTAATTTTTTACTACCTATTACCCATAAGGTAATGTCCAAGTAGAACCATCAAACAAAACCATTGTCAACATCCTTACAAATATTGTCAATGATGTTTTCCATGATTAACACCTTCAAATATTCTACACCATCTAGGTATACCACACTAATTACCATACCCCAACATGAGCCACTCCATATTCCATAGTTTATGGCAATGAGGTCATTTTTCTCATTGAGGTTGGGTTACGTTATCTTTAGATCTCTTTGAAACATGTCCTAGATTATGAAGACTATAGATTTTCTCGTTTGAAATAGATAGAGTTACTTGACAAAAAATGCATGGACACTGTCAACAACCTTCAAGCATACCATAACTAAATTTATGGCCACTATAACTAATGGGTAAAACATAAATAATTTGAGCTTGGTAGTCTTATTCTTAAATAAAACCAACAAAATACCATGGCCAAGAACAAGCACAAGGGAAAGTTCAAACCTAATTAGATAATCCTATATATCATTGTTGCAAATTATGGATCTAGAGAATAAAGGATCATTACACTAGACGGGGATGAACTTGATGAGCTGATGAACATTATATACCTTAATCATTACTTCTCTTGAGAGACATGAAGTATTGTCTATGAGGCACATTTATATTTTATCATAATATCAATATTCTTCTTTATACCATATCACTCTATCATATACCATTCTACCATACCTTTCCTATCAACTAGGGTTATTTTTTACCCTCCCTCCCTAATCCTTTGACCTTGATTCCATTCAATTGGTTTCATGAACAATTTCATCTAGAAGATTTAGATCAATTTTTAGTAGTTGATTCAATATTTTAGACAAAGGTTATTTTTTGGATTAGTATGATAGTGGTTTGGTAATTTCATCCTTCATTTCTTATTTTTTTCATTTGAAGTGCTTATGATTATAACTGTCTTTGGGAAAATTAGAGTGACACTATCATGCTACTAATTATAACTACCTATGATAAAATTACTATCATTAACCTATTTTGTTGTTTCATAATTATAACTTCTTATGGGTAAATTAGGAATAACACATGTTATCATGCCTTGAGGTACCACCTTGCCATTCCTTTGTTGTATTATTCCCTTACTAATTTGCCTATTTTGATAATTTTATACTACCTAGTCAAATTCTTCCACTATAAGGTAGAACTATAATGACTTGAAATCCTATTGGGATTATGTATCTAGTGCTCAATTAACATTAAGGTCAACTTAATCGCCCTTTTCCACACTCTCTATTTTGTGAGCAATTTCAATTTTGAAAGCTCTCACCATTTTTTTAGCTTCAACCATTTAGTATCTCATCATCCTCTATTGAGTTGAGATGATTTTAAAAATCTTGAAACATTTGAAAAATATCATACAAAATCTAAAAAAAATCACCTCATCGACCACTTCTTTACCTTAAGTATTATGAGATCCATAGATATTTCATAAGAAACAACTTATCATTTAATTTTCCCCACCCTATTGTCTTGATGTCCCATGTTCTTGCCATATTGTGAGCCTATTCCCATATTCCTCTATCACACAATCACATTTATCTTCTCATCATTTTTGTCTTATTCTATCACATATCTTGAGATAACTACATTTGGCCCAATGTTTATGTTGGACCTTGCATCCATTGAACTAGGTATGTAATGTCCACTTATCTAAAGCATCAAGAGTTAGCTCATTTACCCCTTCCTTTTATTCTATTCCCTCATTATGCTTGTTTGTTTTTTTTGTCTCTTATAGCCTCAAGGAAATGATTATTGTCTTGTTTATTCTTTGTTTGTGCTAACATTATGATAACCATTATTTGTTTCCTTTTATTTTTTTTGTTTTATTTTGTTTTATCTTTATTTTCCATTTTTTTTTTTTTTTGTATTTTTGTCTTCTTGTTTGCATGTTTGTTTCCTTTCTTATTGTGACTTGATTTAGTCTATGTGCATTTATTGGATGATTCCTTGTGCATTATTATTGAATCCATCCATATTGATATGATAAAATTTTCATCATATTTTTTATGATTGGTACATTATTTTCAATTCTTTATTATATCTTCTGTTAGTCATTATGCATATTTTGGCTAATTTCTCATGGTTTTTATATCATGATGCCTATTGTTACATGTTATAGAAAAAATTAGCTTAGGAAGTCATACAAGTAATGTGGCAATGATATATTTCTTTGAAATCTAACCAATTATTGATCTACACAAATAATTTTTCACATAAAGAGTGATTAAATCACAAAATAATTTTAACCCTTGCTAATTAAGATGTGCATCTCCATACTAGCAGGTAGGTTAAACTATGAAATACTTGACGTATTATAGCCTATGATCCTAGACTTTGTATAGATAGATCAAGATTACTTATCCTGCATAGAAGTGTGGACAAAAGAAGAGGAGGAGAAGAAAACAAGGCAACAACATCAAGCTGGCACACATCCTCCTTTAGTACCATAAGGAATATTCATTTGTGTTTTGTAATTTTGAATTGAGAATATTCCATTATATGTGTGAAATTTAACCACTTTACTATATGTGGGTGCCTTTCATGGGCCCACTTGAACTTTATTGGGAAATTCTAAAGCCTATAAATAGGGGTGTCCCCCCTCATTAGTAATAATAAATATTTTTTATAATAATTAATACAAGAGAGCCAAGAATTTGAGAGTTTGTCTAAAGTGTTTGATTGTGTATTTCTATAGTTTTTATTCCTCATGATTTTATATGACTAATATTTTCATTAGTATTTAATAATTTATCAATAATACATTATATATGCATCTAAGCTTGATTTTAACACTAGGCTGACAATTTTGCTAATATACATGCTCTATTTTCATCTTATTTACAACTAAATGTGCTACGCAATTTACTATTAATGGTTAATATTTATGCAATGTATGTTTATATATATTATTTAATTTTACATTAAGGATTCAAATCCATCTATTTAGCTTTGATAATTATGCTAGAGTTAGTAAATGCTAGTTTTATGTGTTGTTGTCATAAATTATAAAAGAACTAATACTTTTTATCATCTTAAGAAAATTATCTTTTCTGCCTTACCCTTCTCTCCTTTGGATTTACCCATGACTCAATTTAGTTTAGTTCATCATCTAAATAGCCATTATTTTTTTGCGTTTAGGAAATAATTTTAAAAACTTAGTGTGATTTCACAAAGATTAGTAATAATAAAATGTCACTATGTAACATTTATTGTCCATACAATAGGGTCTACTTTTAGACTTCTAAGTGGTAACCATATCTCTATTATTTTTTATATTTACATTATTAATTGTGTTAAAAACTCAAGACTTGAGTGTTTTAGGACTCAAAATTGAGTTTCTTACTTTCCCCTTGTTCCTTAGTGATATAGGGAGCACATTAAGTGCATCAATAAGAAGGGAAAAGTTGGTGCTAGAAGGAGGTCCTTTATGTAATTACTTTCATGTATTTTTGTATAATTGTAGTATACTTCATTGAATATATGATTATTTGTTTCAAATTATGTAAATATTATTAAAGAATACCAAGTATCTACACTATTTACATGAATCTTTACATTATTTGAAAGATTTCATCAAAAAGTAGTGTTCATTTGTATAAATTTGGTAAATAACCTAGATATTTGTCTAAAATTGTATAAATATAGGTGAAATGCCCCATTATTTAAGTATATTAAAGGTTATTTTAGTCATATTTTCAAACATTGGCATATATTTTGTAAATAATCTTGATATTTTTAAGAAATAATGAAAATATCAACCACTAAAACTTTGCTTGTATTCGATGTATATGTTTAAGATCTTAATTGCTCTAAATCGTTTGGGATTAACTGAACCTTTGCATAATTTTGCATCTAAATATTTCTTGAGATGCTTAAACACCCTTAGATTTCTAAACTATTCATGGAAATGTTTTAAAATATTGATCTAACATTGATCTTTATAAGCTAACATGTAGGACTAATGATATTTATGTAGGTATTGAGAACTTTGAGTTTCCAAGGCCTAGATCCTCAAAGATCATGATAAATATACTTGATCTAAAGCTCTTCTATAAATATTGATTTATCTTTACAAAATTTTGTCACTTTTGAGGCTATATTTTATGTTTCTTTTCTCTTAGTACCAATTCTCCATCCTAGAGTTTCCTTACATCTAATGATAACTATCTTCTTAATAAGGGCCTTTAATATTTACATGGTGCCTTTAGCATATGTTGAGGCAATCCATATTGATGAGAAAATACACCCTTAGGGGAATCCTACATTTACTATACCAAACTTTGATTCGATGATGTTTTCTCTAAATATCATACCCAACATGATCCAGAATATGCCTGGATTAAACCAACTGCCAGTGATCAACCAATTATCATTGACCCATGATACACCTAACCAAAAAATAAGATTATTTTAAAAAGTAAATTCTAAATCACATCCCCATAATAATGTCAATTAGATGATAGTGATTTAAAAAAAAATTAATGTTCAAAATTCAACCCAAAATAAGAACCTAGAGCCCCCAAAGGGATAGTTAAATTCAATTCAAAGAACCATTGAGAAACTCACTAATGATTTCTTAGATCTCAATAAATATATGGGAAACAGTGGTGAGAGTTACAATAGAAACTATTATTTATAGAGATATAAGAAAAATTTAATAGGTTTAATAATAATAGTGAGCCCCATTTGAGCAAGTTGCCTAAGATCAAAGTTGGTGTAATGGCCTTGCCTAATTTGTGTTGAGTGCACAATACATACTAACATGGAGAACTAGATTGTGTTGAATTCTACCATTTATTCAAAGCCATATATAGCCAAATGCGGAGGTTCAAGATGAATCCCCCTCATCAAATCAATGTCTAAGGCTTTGAGAATATTAATGACACCTATATAACTTCATAAATAGTCCTTATGGTTGAGACCTATGACTTTACCAATCAAGATGAATATGATATTGAAGATAGTGTTGAGGAAATACATGCTTTCTAGCAATACTAGAGGAGCAATTATGCCTTCAGAAGTAAAGTTCATAACCCACCTTTGATAAATTCCACCCCATCTAATAAACAAAGATAACCCCCTAATGGTAGGATAGATAATAATCCTCCACACTCTAAAGGTAAGGAGATTCATCATCCAACAAAAACTCCTTGTACAACACCAAAAAGTGGATACAACATAGTGGAAGACATGAAGAAGATCAAAGGAAAAATAAATTTGCATGAGCTCACTCAAATCATTAGATAATTTGATTTGGTTTTTAAATCATTGAATGAAAAGCCTATCTCCAATAAAGTGAAATAGGCTCATGAAAATGTGGTAATGTATAAGAGTAAGCATGAAGTTATACTTTTTCTATTGATTTGAAGAATCTTTGGTAAAATTATTCATAATTTATTACTTGAATCTAGTGCTTTAGCTAACATTATGACTTTAAGAATATATGAAAAGATAGGATTAAATGTAGTTAAGTCAAAAAAGGTAGTGGTGTAGTTGGAAAAGTCAAGAGTGAAAGTGGTAGGCAAATTTTCTAATATTCACATGAATCTTGACTATGACTCTTGAATCTAATAGCTTATCTACATTAAAGTCATTGACATAATTGAAGCTTATGGATTGTTATTGAGTTATAATTAGACTAAATCCTTGAATGTATATATTTCCATAGATTGTTCCCACATGTGGTTATCTTGGTGTGGGATTTACAATTAAATCAAGATTGATCCATAACCAAAAACTAAATATACGATCATTGAATATAATGCTAAGAATGAAAATATAAATTACCAATCCTCTGACTTAGGTGTTTACACTCTAGAAACCACTACAGTTGTTATAGATGAAAAGGTGAAAGAAGAAAGAAAAAGTCCTTGGACATTTAATTTTGATGGTATACAAGCTAAGCAAGGTTTTGATGTTGGAATTATTTTGATAAATCTAAAAGGGAAACAATATCTAGCCTCTTATAGATTACAGTTCTCTTACACTAATAATTTATCAGAATATGAAGCTCTTAATTTAAGACTTCAATTTACAATTAAACATAAGGTTAAATAAATGTTAGTATATGGTGATTTAGAATTATTTGTTTACCAAGTCAAGAGTAAATATAATTGTAATATTTCTTGTCTAATAAAGTATAAATTTAGAGATTGGGATTTAATTTAGTGTTTTGACTCATTTAATATTGTTTCCTTTCTTAGGGATCATAACCAATTAGTAGATGCTCTAACTTTAATAGAAACAAACCTAGTTCCTTTAGAGAATTTTAACTTGCAAGAGTTTACTATGGAGATAATTTAATTCCCCTCTATGCTAGATAAAATCAATCACTTCTAATTTTTTTATGATGATAATTAGATAATTGACTCCTTGTGTAGTGTTGATATATTTTAGTCTCACATAATTGATGAACAAGATGAGAGTTTTATTGAAATTTTAAAGGAAAATGATGATGGAGTGATGAAAATCAAGCATAATTTAATACCCAAGGGCATGATATCCTTATAAAATATGTTTTATCTAGATAAATAAAGGATAGAAGATAAACAACCCAAGGTGAGCAAAAAATATTACAAAAGTCAACTTGGGAAGTCCAGGGAATGAACAAAGTGTTATTATTGGTTTAGTTTACATTTATGAAGAGATAAAGAAAGACACTACCCTTATAAACAAGTTTAAATATGTTATTTCTTGGTCCTTTGATGACCTTAATATATTTTATACTAGTGTGATTACTCACATTATCCCTTTAAAAGAGGCCTAAAAACCCTTTAGGCAAAGATAGAGAATAGTGAATCTAGTGATAAAACCTTTGATTTATAAGAAAGTAAATAAATTTATATATGAATGGATAATATTTACTATATTTCACTTGACATGGGTTTCTAATCTTGTGCCTATCCAAAATAAGAACAAAGAAATCCAACTCTATGTCGATTTTAAAAATCTAAATAGATCCTTGAAGAAGGATAATTAACCCTTGCCATATTTAGATGAGGTCATTTAGTTGGTGAGTGTGTCTGTAATGATGTCATTCCTTGATGATTTTTAGGTTATAACCATGTCCTAGTGAATAATAATGATAGAATGAAAACTACCTTCACCACCAAGTGGGAAATGTTTATGTACAAATGAATGTTATTTGGATTGATCAATGTAGAATTAAATTTAAAATGAATGATGGACTATTCATTCAATATATTAATTGGTAAGTGAATAATTATATACATGGATTATCTAATAGTTTTCTCCAAAAAAGGGGAGATCACATGATACATTTAAAACAAATGTTGGAGAAGTGTAGGAGGTATGGCATTTCTTTAAATCCCAAGAAAATTATCGTCTATCTAACTGAAGGCAAATTTTTATGACATGTAATCACCCAAGAAGGTATGAATATTTCAATTGATAGGATAAATTAAATTTAAAAGGTATAATTACCTAACATCAAAAAAATTTGAAATCTTTCTTTAGCAAGATCAATTTTGTAAGAAAAATTATCTCTAGTTTTGTAGAAATTGTAAGGCCACTCAACATAATATTGAAGAAACATGATAAGATAGAATGGATCACTAAAGAAAATAATGCTTTACAAGACATAATGTATGCTATTGTTCAATCTCCTGTTTTGATAAGTCCTAATTTTAGTAAAAAATATATCTATAATTATTTGTTTATGATTACACTATTAATGTTTTCTTCAAATAGAAATAAGATGCAAAGAGAACACCATAGTCTTCATGAGCACCAATCTAAAAATGAATAATTGAATTATCCTATTTTGGATAAGCAGTATTACACATTGATAAAGTTTTTCAATAAGTTTAGACACTACATCCTAATAAATAAGACATGCCATAGTGTTTGATCCAACTATAAAATTAATGCTTGGATAGAATGAACTTGAAAAATGAAGAGGGAAGTAGATGATCAAAATCCAAGAATATGATATAGAAATAAAATCAACTAAGTTAGTTAGAGGGAAAAGTCTAATCCAATTTATTGTAAATACTATTCCACACAGAGATGTTTTTGTAAGTTGAAGTAAATCAAGTGTCTTATGATGATTGGTACAAGGAGATTGTTCACTATTTTCTTTATGGAGTGTGTCCCCTATGCCTTAAAAGGGATCATAGAAGGGTCCTTAGGCTAAGATAATCTCATTTTATGATCAAAATATGAGTCCTCTATATAAAAAATTATGAGGAAGACTATCTAAGGTTTGTCTATAGAGATAAAGCAATAGAGATCATCAATAATTTCCATGATAAACTGGGAAGTGGTCTCCCTTTACGTCATATCATAATACACAAGATATTGAAAGTTAGATACTACTAGCCAACTATATTCAATTACACCCATGCTCATGTGTGAACATGTCACTAATGTCAAGTGTTTGATCAAAACAAGATAAAGGCATCCATGCCTTTGTAACTAGTGATTGAAGTGAATCTATTATCACAATGGGGCCTTGACTTTGTATGAATGATTAATCTAATCTCCTTAGTTGGACATAATTTTATACTCACTAACACATATTATTTCACTAGGTAGACTAAAGTAGTGGCCACCAAGAACAATAATGTGATTTATGTCATCAAATTCCTAGAAGATAATTTAATTACTTGGTTTGGGATGCCCTTATCTTTAGTATGTGATAATGGCATAGCCTTTGCATTAGTAAAATTCACTAAATGGGCATATGAAAATTAGATAGTCATCAATTTTGCTTCAAACTAATAACTTTAGGGTAATGGAGTTGATGATTACACCAATAAAAATTTGATGAATGCCATCAGGAAGTATATATAAAATAAACCTAGAGAATGGCAATCCTTTCTAAAATATGCTTTATGGGAAGATAGAACTAGATATAAACAAGTGCTCAAGTCATCCCCATTCTTACTAGTCTATTGGAAATAACCTATTTTTCTTATCATGTTAAAGATGACCACCTATGATTTCATGGTTAAGTGCATGGAATATGATGAAAGAGTGCAATCCTAAATAATAAACATCATCCAAATGGAATAATCTAGAGATGAAGCACTCAATAATTTTAACAGGCATCAAGATGTTGTTAAGAGATGATTCGATACGAAAGCCAATGTTAAAGTATTTCAAATATCAGACTTGGTCCTATAGTGGGACAAGGGTGATGATAAGAAAGGATAACATGAAAAGCTCACTCCTCTCTATATTATACCATATTAAGTGGTATAAATACTAAGTAAAAATTCATTCAAACTCAAGTACCTACTAGGGAATGACTTAGTCTTTCCAGTCAATGGGAAATACTTGAAGCATTATTTCTTCATCTCTTTATCATAAATTTTAGAAGGATAATAAGATTTTTTAAAATTAGAGTAGGTAAGGGTAAATTAGTATGCTTTCCTATTTTACTATTTTCTATCTCACTTTCACTTTTATTTCTTACTTTGATTTCCTATTATTTCCTTTCTCATTTTGATTTTTGCTTGTCATTTGTTTTCTATGGTGTGCTATAGTTTAGTAATAAGTCCATTGGACAAGAATTATTTGGTTCAATCTATGATAATTTGATCCTATAAATGGGGAAAGGGGATGTCATTTTTAACATTAGTTTTCCAAATTTTGGAAACCTCTAGTAGTGTTCCAATCTAAAAAAACTTGGTATGGTTAATGAGAAGTTAGTTTTATTATGAAAACCATAAGTCATTTTAAAAATCTAATATAGTTAAGATGATTGATATTTTACTTGAACAAGAGTTGGAATCTATGTGGACCATCATAATGTCACTTAAATTCACTAAATAAATTTCTAGGGAAGAGTTTGATATCTGAAAGTGAATCACATTCAAACTATGTCTTGACAAAACCCTACACCTCACTAATTATGGTTCCTAACCATTCTATTTTATGAATGCAAACATATAAAGAGAGAGATGATACACCAATGAAGTGAAATCATAAAATACCTTCATAATCCATAAATTTTTATTTAGATAATCTCTATTAGGGATATGGATGCCTATTTGGTAGTAAAACAAGTCCTAGAGTAGAGCCAAATGTATCTTTTTTAGGGTTATGAACATCTGGTTGGTAGTAGAGAAATGCCCAAGCGATCCCTAACTAGGAAAATCATAGTTATATAAAATATAAATAATTCTTAATTCATTTCGTGTTTGATATTTTGAAGCTTGAAATTTATCATTTTTGAACCAAATGGAAATGGTTAATGAACCTCAAATAACACACATATTATGATTATCTACAAGGTTTAAACTCTATTTCTAGTTTGTGGGATTTCATTAGTTCTGAAAAACAATTTTGATACTAACTAAAGATCACAATGAGACAACTAATTTTTTATTCATCTTTGAACAAAAGATCTAGATTCTAACATTTTGTGATGTTTCCCCACATAGGTTTCCATATGGTAATGATCAACTACCCCCTATTCCTAGAATGGGGACCCTCCTTTCTTCAAATTTCAAAATTCCCAAAATGTCAAACTTTCTAAGTCATTTGAATGCATATAGATTTGGTTTAATTTACCAATGCTTGTGCTTATGCAATTTCTAGTTAATTATTCATTTTTTCAAGAGAGATTGACACTTAGAAGTATTCAAATTATTGTAAAGTCTTCTTTAAGTTTATGTAGCAATGGATTCTAAACCATTGATGGTCCAATAATGTGTAGATAGGCCTTCTCCAAGGAAGTATGACTTTGATCTTTAACATAAATGAACACAAAAATATTTGGTGGAATTTATTAAACTAACATCATGTTGTGTTTCATTAATTTTGTTGGGAAATTTTGAATTAAAAATTTTCAAGTTTACTTATGATGGGTTATGACATATTCAAAAAGTTGACTTAGTTTTGTCCAAGACCTCATAGGACATAAAGTTTAAAGTAGTAGTTTATGATGCCTCTTAGGATGTTAAAGTTTTTAATGTAGCTTTAAAGGATATGTGTCCACATCATCAAGATTCATAATACATTAAGGATTTTATAAAATCTATCAATTCCAAAATCTATGTGGTATCATCTTAGCTATTGAAATTAAAATCCAAAGGCTACATGTCAAGATCTTATCCCCTACAAATACACCCATTAAATTTGATCCATCATGTGTCCCACCATAATGCCAAAGTTCATGAGATGCCACCACATGTCTCAATCATGACCATTCAAACCCAAAAACATTTTAAAATGATGCATGTTCCCTTCAAGTTCATCTAAGATCAACACATGTCCACACCAAATTTCATCTATCAAAATCTCATGAGAGTTCACAAGGTAGACATCTCGGTTACACCTAGGCTATCTGATTAAGGCATAATGACATATAGCTATTCAAGTTTCCTTCTAAGAATGACACTTGATAAAAGAACCAGTAAAAGCCCATGAAAATGAAAAATGTCTCATTTGAACCCACATAATGATTCCATGTGTCATTTTCATAATGATTTTATTCAAGATCCACTAGGTTCATCTTAAAGTGATGCATGTCCACCTTGGGCCCATGCGATGATGCCACATGCCATTCTTATGAAGCTTCTTTCCAAGATTAACTAAATTACATTTGAGAGAGATTCATGTCTTCACACAAGACATGTGATTAACACCAATTTGTTGATATTTATCTAAAATCCTTTCAAAGGTGAAACTTAGTAAATCAAATCCATGATTGACCATAAGAGAGACACTTAGCAAATAATAGATATGATTACCTATTAAAGAAACATATGGCACTCTCTCAACCAATTAAAACTAAAAGGCCATCGAAGAGGTTGCAACAAATTAAAATATTCCACATGGTAAGATACAAATGATTCATCATGTGAGGATACATTCTAATAATCCATGAGGCAATCGAATTATGCCACATGTCAAAAATTTAAGCCAACAAAGAAACCTAGTCATATTTAGGCCCCATGAGTGCCTAAATAGATCCAAGGTGGCAACCACATGTTAAAAGGTGGAAATATTTAGGTTTAAAGATAAAATTGATGGTGATTCAAATCGATATTAGAACTGAATTTCAATTCTAATTTTATTAAATGTCAAAATCAATAGTTTGAAGTGTTTCAAATGTAAAGATGACAAGCTCACCATTAATATGGAACAAACTAGGATCACCATCAACATTGTGTTAATCAAAGTAATATTTTAAAAGGATATTCAACTCAGATATTGTTACCTATATTTTCATTTGAATCTATATACATTTTCTTTCTCTACTATCTATGTTCTCCCAGTATGCCAAAGATCGAGCTATTCACAAATTTTACCCCGGCCACCATTGTTGGAGCTCAAAAGTCATAGAGATATAAAGGATGTTGGTTGATACCTAGAATATTCTAGAGATGGAACATATAGGTCCCTCCATTCTAGGTAAGAGCATTTATTTTGGAAATGATGACTTCCTATTCTAGTATGGAAATTTAGTTAGTTTTAAAGACACCAAATTCATTCACAAGGAAATAACATTAGGGGACATACAATACAACACCATATACTTCAATGTAAAATAATTTAAGATAGTGGATTATGTTGAGACCATGACTCACATAATAAGACTAGCTTTAAGCATCCTTGTAATCAATACTTCTAGTCTCCGAAAGGCCACAACCAAACTAGAGGTCATGCCATGCACTAATGTAGTATATTGTATATTTGGGTGGTTGAGATGAAAATATGGGTTGCTCAAGTAAATTTCCAAAGGGATACCCATTGATTTAATCATAGGTATAACCTTTGAGAAATATTATGACCTCCCTTCCCTATAGATTAAGTACACCAAGGCCATTATTGACAACTAGTATGAGGTGCATTCCCCAAAAAATGTCTTGGAATCATGGGTAACTAACCCAATAGAATCCATTCTAATGGATGACCAAGTGAAATTACCTATTCAAAAATTTAGGAAGGGATTCAAGATTTTCCTCTCTCCTCAATAAAATATTTTTAAATCCACATTGGCTATGTGGACATAAAAACTCTTTCATTGCTACAAATATTCCTAGAGGATCAATAGATTCCCCCACTTGGGGAGATCATTATAAATAACCTTTTATATGATATGAGTGATACTTGAAAGAATGGTTCCCTATTAATCATGATGATTTAATTTTTTGATGCATTTTATGTAACATCTCAACTAGGCTATAATTCATGGTCTCCTAAATGAAATGAAGATGTGCCCCAATTATTCTCCATAATGCACATCCACCACATTAGATGAAACATTAGAATAATTATAGAAGACTTATACATAATTATCTATAAATTAATCATTGAGTTTGAGATGCCAAGTGTTCCCCAAGAGGTTAGGCAAACACTGAGAGACATAGTTAGCTCTTGGATATACCCTAATTGCATATTCATCAAAGTATAAGGGATGATGGTAGATCCCCTTAGGTTACCATGATATGTGCATATGAATTTGGGAAAGGAAGAGATGGTTTATCAACTACTATATGAAGTTGATGGCATCTTTAAAAATAAGAAAAAAATAGTCCCCCATAAGGTGACATATAAGTTATGGAGGACCATAATTATCAAGTGCCATGATATCATTGTGGCTATAAGGAATAGTGACTCATACCTATTACCTAAGGATTATTTTAGACCTTGGGACCCAAACATTATCATTACCAAAAAAAAATTGAAGTTTAAAATGGATATAGTTATGGAGTAGAAGCATCAGTAAGAATTGAATGAATGGATATAAAAATATGTGACGAATGATGACGTAGTTATAAAAAATGTAGTAAGGAAAGGTATTGAGATGAAAATGAGACTAGATAGAGAGAAGAAGAAAGAAGACATTATAAATGGTCAACTATGACTAGCTCATAAATTCATGCTTGATGATGATTATAAGGAAGGGTGAGAAGAAGAGGAAGAAGATAACATTCCTATCATTAGGATCAGACCATACAAACCTCTACTTCTTCCCACTTCAAGTAGTCAGGGCATGCCTCCAAGTTTTGATAAAGAATAATTTAGTAGCCAACATAACCCCTCCTAAGGTCTTATGTTCATCTTAACATCTACTATGGGAGTTTCCTTAGAGATCCTATGTCAACCTGACCCTGACATCATATCATGAATAATTACAGTAGGGCATTAAGCTCTCAATGGAGGAATTACAAGCATGAGCTGGGAGGAGCATTGAAAATTTATACAAGAGGAAGAAGGATATTATAACCATCATGAGAGGAGAAATAAACCCTCAATCATCTCCTTAATCTCCAACTATAAATACTTTCCCATTACATTATTCCCTAATTACAACTACTTCTATGTCTTCTTCCACTTTCATGTTTTCTCACCCCATTATTACCCCTCCATTGGATTCATTATCTCTAGATGTTATAGCCACATATGCCCAGTCCTAAATGGATACTAGAATGAGCCAAGTTATTAATTTCTTTGGATTCACCTTCACATATTTTATTTCTCATGTAACTACACATATTGCTTCTTCCTAGGCAATCACAACAAGTGCCTCACTCACTATTGGTTCCCGTACATCTATGAAGCCATTAAAGAACATATCAAAGCAATTCACCTTTCAAAATCCACTCAACATTACTACAATTACTAAGATGAGTATGAATTCAAAGTTGACTTCATTAATTCTTGACATGGGCCCTAAAAAATCTATATTTGACATAATTCGGCAATTAACCCAACAAACTTATACATCCGTACTATAGCATTGGACTCTTCCTCAACCCAAACACCTCCATTATAGCCACCTCCCACAAATTCAACACTTACTGCTGCCCCAAGTTAGGTTAGATACATCATACATGCAATAAGATATGAGAGGCCCTAGGTAGTCCTTTCTTTCCCTCAAATTAGAATGAGGTTTTATTCTACCACAAACATGATGAAGAGGGTAATCAAGAAGCAAGTTGAGAAGCCATAATCTAGCTCAATTATGGCACATGATAGTGAATATTGCCTCTTCACTTTGATAAAGAAGAGGAAGATCAATCCTAGAGAGGTAAATAAATATGTAGAAGACATCTTGTCCATAGTTCAACCCTAGGTAGAGTCCATAATAGCCTTAATGAAGTGGATGTAACAAGAGTTATAAAAACTAAAAGAGCAAACATTACCTATAGTACTTAATAACTCCACTATTTAGGTGATAAATGTAGTTATCAATGTATTTAATTTGTATGAATTCATGAAGAAGAGGTAATAATATGAGTGATTGTAATCCAAGATGGTCAATAAATTGACCAGAAGCTTGTACTCTATGATGTCAAGTTAGAAAACATGGCTAGAGTTATAATAAATAATAAGTTCCCAGACCTCAATGTTTTTCCACTTAAGGATATCATTTCTAGATAGGCCATCCTAATGAATAGGAGAAGGATATTTAAGTGGTGGTTGTATCAGGTCAAGGATGCAACTACACCCTTAGAGAAGATTGAATTCAAGATTGCTGTCATATTGAAATATGTCGTGGTCATTAGGGTGACCAATCTTGATGGCACCTTTATGAATGATCATTAATTTATGGCTTATATGAAGGTGTTTTTATCCAAATTCTTGTAGTAAATTTCCAGAGAAAATATTTCTACTAAGGTGATGAATATTGTTGCATTTGTCAATCATAAGTTGGAGAGAGTAGAGGCTAATGAAGAAGCATTGAAGTTAATACTTGTAGAACTTGACAAGCTAATTCAAGTACCTAACTTGTTCTAGCCTATGATCCTAGAATTCTCCCACATAGATTAGGATTACTTATCTTATTCATAGGTTTGGACAAAGGAAGAGGTGAATAATAAATAAAGGCAAAAATAGTAAACTAACTAATAACCTCCTTCAGGATCATGAGGAATATTCAGTTATGTTTTGTAATTTTTAGTTGAGAATATTCCATTATATGTGTTTTATTCTAACCACTTGAGTATATCTGGGCACCTTCAATGGGCCAATTTAAACTTGTATAGGAAATTATAAAGCCTATAGATAGGGGTGTTCCCCCTCGTTTGTAATCTAAAATAGTTGTTATAAGAACTAATACAAGAGAACCAAGAATTTGAGAGTTTCTTAAAAGTGCTTGATTGTTTATTTTTGTAGTTTATATTTCTCATGATTTTATATGACTAATGGTTTATTTATTATTGACTAATTTTTCAATAATACATGTTATATACATTTGTTAAATTGAGTTGAACACTAGGATGACAATTTTGCTAGTATATATGCTCTATTTTCATCTTATTTTCAACTAAATAAGTTATGCAATTTACTATGAATGAGTAATATTTGTAAAATATATGCTTTTAGATATATGTATTTATTTTCCTTTGAATATTTAACCCATTTTTTTTTAGGTTTTAGAATTATACTAGAGTTAATAACTACCAGTTTTATGTGTTGTTGTAGAAGTTAAAAAAACTCGTACTTTTGATCATCTTAAGAAAATTCTCTTTTTTGCTTTACCCTTATCTCCTTTAGATCTAATCATGACTCACTTTAGTTTAGTTTATTCTATAAATATCCATTATTTATCTATGTTTGGGAAATAATCGGTAAAACTTGGAACAATTTTACAATGATTAGAAATAATAAAATGTCACTATATAACATTTTTTGTATTTACAATAGGGTCTACTTGCAGACTTCTATGTGGTGACCATATATCTACTATTTTTTATATTTCTAGTAGTAATTGTGTTTAAAACATAATCTTTGAGTCTTACAGGACTTAAAATTAATATTTTTACTTTCCCCTTGTTCCCTATTGACACAGGATGCATATTAAGTGCATCAATAGTTATTTCTCTTAATCATGAAGAATAGACAACAATAACTCTCCTACTAAAATAATTTTTAAATGTGTTTTCCTATTCATATTATGATATCACTAGGTTAAATACATCACTTTTATTCCATCAGCTTGTTGTTCACAGGCATGCCAAACTTATTAATAAAAATATAATAAAAACATATCCTAAAGTGGTTTTATTTGTAAATGAGGAATCATAAAAAAATGTTGGAATTTGGCTTCATTAGACCCATAAATTATGTTAGATTTCATCTCCAACATAGTGTCAAACAAAAATAAACTAGTATGGATTATAATTTGTATATATTTTTGAGACATTAATCAATCTTGTCTTAAATATGACATTCCCCTTCAAACTATACACATGTTTATGAATGGTTTTGAAATATATAACTACATAAAAATTTCACCTAAATACCAACACAAAACAACATTCATCACACCTTGGGGCACATTTTTTATCAATTAAAGCCATTTGGTCTAAAATATGTCATATCCACATATCATCATGTGATGATAGTAATTTTTTATGACATTCTTCATGATATTTTCAAAGATTATGCAAATGAAATTTTGAACAAATATAGATCAAAAGAAAAACATCCCCTAGTGATACACAAGATATTTGAGAGGTTAAGGGAATACAATTTTTGTATAAATTCAAATAAATTAGTTTTTATTATTACTTCAGGGAATATTTTGGGTTTTATTGTATCATGGATAGGCATGAAAGTGGATCCAATAAAGTTCATAGGTATAACATAAATGCCTTTACTTAATAATCTCAAACAATTTCATATTTTGAAAGGGAAAATTTA
Source organism: Torreya grandis (assembly GCA_037957365.1). Taxonomy (NCBI): domain Eukaryota; kingdom Viridiplantae; phylum Streptophyta; class Pinopsida; order Cupressales; family Taxaceae; genus Torreya; species Torreya grandis. The sequence goes on along the minus strand of JARHVA010004766.1, from coordinate 783,012 downwards.
AAATGTCTACATATTCATATCTCAATTTTTAGACATATGCCACCCATTCAAATATATAATTTTAATTTTTTTCTTTTAACTAAAATGAAGAATGCAAACAAGCATTCAAAAATCTCAAAAAATATTAATTTAACCTTTTAGGGTTAAATATGCAAATCATTTATGGATTTTAAACTTTTTTGAATTTATTAAAATAATAATAAATATGTTGAAATAAAAACTTATCTAGAAATTGAATATTGAAAGTGATATGGGTTTTAAAAACTAAGTTCTGAATAGTTCTAAGTGTCATCAATAGGGTCCCAAGATCTATTTTCTCATTGGATAGTAGTACCGCACTTGGATAGTAACACCATGTTATTATAGTGTCCTCAAAGTGGCCCTAGTATCCTCTTTATAGGATTATTCCTATTTTTTGGGAGTAAGTGCACCCATGTTATTAGGACTTATTCCTGCATGCACAAAATCTAGAGCTCTATTTTGTGCCTAGAAAACATAGATTAGTGTACAAACCCTAATCCTCCTTGCATGTATAGAATGAGAAATAATTGTGTGTTAATTAGTAGTATATGATAGACATACTCAAAAATATGATGTGAAGAGAGATTCATACATACCAATACTCCAAATAGGGATCAAACTTGATGTATTTCTCCCACCTAGTGCTTGATGCATGTACAAGTGAATGCTAGAATGAGAGTGGACTTGGGTACCTTAAAAGTGTTTGAGATTTAAAATATCTGAAATCTTAGTTTATGGATGCTACGAATGGTAGTATGTATAATTAGGGAATAAAATGGATCAAAAACCTTAACTTTTCTCAACTTATCTTTTGTTTGAATAGGCTTTTACATATATTTTCCATCTAGTGAATAAAATTCCAATAGACTTGTATTTATAGAGATATTTAGCTTGTGAAGATAATAAAATTCATTTATGATATCCTTCATATGGGAACACATTTTAAAAACTTTACATTAAATAAGGTTACATCAAATAATAGTAGCACCCAGTTGGGGACACTAAAGCCATGTGGTTGTAGTGTCCTAAATGTGGTACTAATGTCCACCTAGTACACTGCTGGAAAACCTAGTTTAGGATTTGGGAAAGCTATCTTAGTACTATGTTTGTGATATATGTAGATGTATGTGGTATGAACATGACTATAAAAGTGTTTCTAAGGATCTAGGTAGTCCTATGGCCAATCTAGGATTAGGCTAACTCAAGAAACACTCTTATCATCTAATTACCACTTTTAGGTTATTAAATTTCACCCACTTTATGTTATAAATGAAAAAAATAAAATTTACTAATATAAATGAAAAATAAGTGTATCTATACTTATCTTAGAAGTGAATTCCATATAGCTAACTATAATTATGTGAATCTAAGTCTACGTATATGAAACATGAAAAAATCATTCCTTACATAAGAGATTATAAAAATCAAAATACTATGTTGAAATAAAGTAATTGAGTAAAGCTAAGTAAAGAGAGAGGAAAGGAATCAATACACCTTGCTGGGTATGTTAACAATGTATGACCCTAGTGACATTTTATGTGTGTGTGAGTGATTATAGTGATCATATAATTGAATAGATTGGATTGATTTGATGGCTTGTTAAATCCTCATATGGGTAGTTCAAGAACTCAATTTGGTTTTGACTCCATCATTGCCCACCCCTACTCAATGGATCTTGATGTGTGAATAGCTTGAATAAGATTGTACATGTGTCTAATCCTCTTGTGTAGGTGGATCAACAAATCAAGTAGGCCATGACTCTATCATTTCCCACCCATGTGAAGTATATTCATATGTAATTTAATTATACAAAGTGTTGAAATTATCTAACTAAATTAAACTAATTGTGTATGTTATCTTCATGACCACTCATGTATATTAGGCAGCTCTATGCCACTCGAGAATGCCAACCACTACAAATAGTGTAAGGCATGAATATGGTGATGAACTATAATTTGATATAAAGTTTGTAAAATGTATAGAATGACATGTAATTTTCCATTCTATATGATCAACCTATGTGTAGATAACTATATGTAAACTATGTGCCACATGCATGCCCCTAATCTAGTATCTAAGTTTATTGAATCCAAATTGAGTATGTAATAACTAAACTTGTGTGACCAAACTAAATTTGGGAGTGATCATACTTCACATGATGCCCAAAAATATAAGAAACTAGTATGATACTAAGCTGAAATGGGTATATCTAAGAATTTTTTTAACATAATTGTTGAACTTATGATTATATCTATGTAAATCTATATTATACTTGGTGTAGTAGCTTGAATAATTTAGACTATCATAAAGCTAGGGTTGTTAGACAATACTTACATATGGAATTAGTGTCATAATATGTGTACCAATACCTACCTAGTCTAAAATATAGGTGATTTGAACTAACTTATGAGTCTCTATTTTTTTATCTACCCTGTGCCTAATTTCTAAAACTAAACCTGTGTGTAAAAATTTATCTATGAATAGTTAATTAGGAGCCTAATATCGATGACAAGCCCATGTTAATTCACCCTCTTTTGAGGGTAGTTTTGAAATATGTGTAAGAATTATCCTTGGAAGAATTAGCTCTATATAATGTGTTAGAAGGATCATGTACATGATATTATAATACAATGTACAAACATAACATCAAAATGTAAATGAATCTAGGCATAAATAGGTAATGTAAGATGTATGTTGTAATATATCATTACACAAGGGTGTCAAGATAGATTTAATAAATTTATATATCAAAAAATATAAGTAAATACCTATGGGGATGGGGTATGATCCCCATCACAACACCCAAGAAGGAAGGGTAAATGCATGAGTTCCCTCATGGAATTAAAACTTGGTGTGTGTGTAACAAGAACATACAAGTGTCATGGTGAATAATCATATAAATAACCATACATGAAATCACATGAGGCATGCAAAGGTAGGCCAAGGGGCATAATGAAAGGGTCATGGGAATATGTCTGTAAATTTGAGATTGAATAAATACAAGGACAAGTTCAAATGTCCACATATAGAATATAAATAACACACACAAGGGACATGGTCACATGTCCTAGGTATATAAACAAATAAGTGGCATATATACCAAAAAAATGGAATAGTAAAATGGCTTTGAATATAGAGGAAGCATAGGAAACACAATCAAGTCTAATATAGGAAAACTAGAAATGAAAGCATGTATAATTATGTAGTAAAAATCTATGTAGATTCTAAGATGTTTATATATTGATTCTAGCTAGTGATAGTTGGCAAGAAATATGAGTAATAAATATAAATGCTCAATGTCAAGATATAACAATGCATAAATTGTAATGTAAATTATGTAAATATAGAACCTAGTAGTAGAAACTATGTATGAGATGTTCCCAAGTGGGCAGATATATCAAATATATAAACGTGGATTAGTGTATATTCCCCTAGTGGGTAGATGATAAATATGGATCAATGTATTAGACTAGAGTTCTATCTAAAATATATAATCACTCATAAGAACAAGTGAAGCATCTTTGTATAATAAAACTAACTAAACTAGGATAGATAATAATATACAATACCTCAAAATTAGTATAAATATAAACATATCAATGCATACAATCTATCAATTTTATGTTTTTGAAATATTCTAATGTTTTTGTATTTTGACATGTTATATTTTATTTTATTGTTTTATAAGTATAAGCTATGTATAATTAAATTAAAATAAACTATGTACAAGAGAAAGGAAGAGAAATAAGTATGTACAAGAATAGGAACCATACTAACTAATGAATCTCATGGGAGAGTCATTATAAATATGAACTATGTTGAATAGGGTAAATCTAATTGTGCATGTAGTGTGAAAGGGAAACCATGAGGCCATAATCCATTGTGTTATATAATATGATCCTAAAGCTACCTATGTAGTGATGTTATGATGATGTGGCAATGATTATGATCCCTTATAAACTATAGGAATCTTAGGGACCCATATGGTAGAAGAAGAAGTTGTAGGTGATGTGTTTTTATTATGATGAGAACCCCTAAAACCTAATAAAGTTGATATTGGAAAGAATTGAGTATAGGTGTATCTCCTAGATTTTATGACATATCTCTTACACAGGGGTCTCCCTAGTAATGATCTTCATGGGAGAGTATGTGTAGTAGATACTATAAAAATAGACCTAGCCTGCACTGATGACTCTATGTATGCATATAATATATGCTCTCTAAATTAATTTATAATCAATAAATATTTGGTAATGGTGCTGGAATTGTAATTGGTGTTTATGCTAGAACTGCCTATTAGATGAGTAAAGGATACTCATATGGGACACTCTCAGCCTAAAAATATGATTAGCATGTATCTATTTTAGGCATTAGTTTATTATAAATGGGATGGTTCATATCTACTATAATCATGGCCTACCTAATAATATATCAAATACACCTGCACTAGGTACTACTAGGAATTGAATGGCAATGTGTGTTGGTCTAACATGTAGTTGAAGCACAATCTCCGTGATGGAGCTCTAAACATTGACACTAAAACCACTAATTATTATATCTATGGGGAATATATCCGACTCTATGTATCCCAAGTGTTGTAATAGTGTCATGGTGTACATGATTATGCTTGACCTATTGTCAACCATAACACTATGAATAGGATGGAGGTCTATGTATGGTCATATGAAGAGTGCATATAAATTTATGTCATTTCCCATAATATCCTAGTTTAAAAATGTGATAATTTGTCTAGGTGGTATTGTATCATGATACTAACCAATAATTTTATGTTATGGATGTGTCTCCTCTATAACTATGTGATACAAATCTATTGGTGGATGTGCCTAGTATGTATAGTGAACAACTGATGTGCCCCTACCTCATTTATTATATAATTTGGGAAAGGATCTAAAAATATAATTAGTTCCTTAGCCTCTATTTTCTATTTTTTTGGCTCCACTAGGGGTATGACTGCATCAATAATGCTAGCCTTGATGAGATCTTGAATCTTGAGTTTTAGGGTAATGCATTTGTTTGTTGTGTATCTTGGTAGCCTATGATACTCATAAAATGCATTTGAGTCATAAATATTTGTAAGACGCTGTTTCATATCAACCTATTTAATGGGAGGGAGAGATATGACATTGAATTCTAATTTTTATTAAATAACTTGTGCTAATGACTCTAAAATATTAGTGAAGACTCTACACTTAGAAGATAAAACCAATATGGGAGATGGCTCACAAGATACATTTACTATGGCATTTTCATCAATTTTATTTTGTATGCCCCTTACATTGTATAGATGTTTTTTAGAACTCTTAATAACTGATTATGATCCAATTGTGTACATGAGTTTTCCCATTAATAAGATCTTAAACTTTATTTCCTTGATTATGTGGCACAAATTGGTAAATGTAGGAAACTTCTAAAATAAGATAGATTCATACAATTTTGGTAGTAGAATTTGTTTAATTATTTCCTAAATCTCTCTATTTGACATGGGGATAGTTAATTTGGATAATAATATCTTATATCATAAGACATAATTAGCAATAGGCTTAATTGAATTTTTCAACTATCCCACTTGTGTTTATGATATCTTATCACTAATGTTGATAGAGAATTGTAATGGGAACATTTCAAATAAAAGATTTAATTCCATGATAGATTTATTTTGAAAATAATAAAACCATTTTAGGTCATAATCCTCAAGACTACATGAAAATAACTTCATGATAAGCTCATCATTAGACACAGAATTCAAGCATACTATATGAAAGGCTCTAAGGTGATGCTTCAGGTCACCCTCACCATCATATATGTGATATGGGGTACCATGATAATGTGACTATCATAGATGACCAAGGTTATAAAAATTAAGTTTTAGATATATCTGAGTGTCATCAAAAGGGTCTTAGGATCTATTTTCTCACTAAATAGTAACACCTCACCTAAAAATTAGTACCATGTTATTAGAGTGTCCTCAAATTTGCATTAGTTCCCTCTTTATAAGTTTATTCCTATTTTTATGTAGTACATGCACCTACGTTTTTAGGTCTTATTCTTGTATGAATAATATATAGAGCTTTGTGTTATGCATGGAAAACTTGAATTAATATGCAAACCCAAATCCTTCTTGAAAGTATGTCATCAAAAATGATTTTATGTTCATTATTAGGATAGGATAGACATACTCAACACTCTAGTATGAACAGAATTACCTACCTACTAATAATCTTAAGAGGGATCAAGCTCGATGTATTTCTCCCACCTAGTGTTTGATGCAAGTGCAAGTGATTGCTATAATGAGAGTGGACTTGGATGCCTTGAATGTGCTTGAGATTTTAAATATTTGAAATCTAGGTTTAGGGTTGTTATGATTGGTAGTATGTAAAATTAGGGTAGAATAGGGATAAAATACATTAATTTGTTTCAAATTTTATTTTTTTAATAGGATTTTACATCTATTTTCCATATAGTGAATAAATTTAAAATAGACTTGTATTTATAGAGATTTATAACTTGTGCAGATAAGAAAATGTACATAGGGTGAGTTTAGGAGGGGCACACATTTTAAAATTAATTAGTTGAGGATAGTTAGGATAAAGGAAAATAATTTGAAGTTGGTACACTATCACCATGTGGTTTTAGTGTCCCAAATATGGCACTAATGTCCATGTAATAAAATGCTATAAAAACTATGTCAAGATCTGGGAAAGCTATCTTGGACTATGTTTGAGTGCACTATAGATGTATATGGTCTCCCGAATGACTATAAAAGTGTGTCTAAGGCTCTAGGTTAGGTATATGGCCAAGATAGGAATAGGATAACTCAAGCAACACTCTTAGCATCTAAATACCACTTTCTAACGATTACAAATATCTATCAAATCCACCAGTATTAATTCCACCTACCTAGGTAAAGCTTTATTGTTATACATATTAGATACACAACATGCCTTGCAAAAATTATAGGTACAAAATGATGATCATGGGATAAAAATATCAATGAAATATTTAAGCAAAACCTTGGTATCTTATGAATTAAATAACTCTATAATTAAAAATGCATGTCTAGTAGTTGTTTTTTATTTATTAAAAAATCATCATCATAAGCTTAACAATCAAACTAAAATCACTAAAAAATGATAAATACCTTATTTAAATGTAACTCTAATAGGGAGGATAGTTACATGGGTTATGTTATTAAATGAGTTGTATATTGATTAAATTAATTAGAAGGTTATCAAAGCGAAAATTATTGTAGACACATTAGTAGAGGCATCATTAACATATATATGTCCATTAACCATGGATTTTCTTGGTGAAGTTATTTTTTCCTTAGATGAATCATTATAGGGTTGTATATATTTTTATGGATCCTTAACCAACCATGGCTTTGGGGCATGTATTTTACTTATTACTCCATTAGGTGATCTTATCCATAAATCATTTTAATAGAATTCTCATTCACCAATAACATAGAAAAATATTAATCCCATGTTTCTTGTATATAACTAATTATTCAATTAGGCATCCAACATATCTTAGTTTATGGGGATTAAAAGCTTATTATAAATCAATTCAATAATTAATACCATGAAAATATGATAAGTTCAATCCTTATAAAATAATGGTCGACAACTTGAAGAAATAATTAATGTACATACAATCTAAGTAGTTTTTTAATGTAAATAATAGATCATTTGATGATATGTAAATAATTAGTTCTCTTCTTTACATGCATCCTGATATTGGTCATAATCACATATTTGTTGAAAATTTGATGTTTCTAACCAAGGATGTTCCTAAATTTGAGATGATTTGTGATATTATGGCTCTTGATTCCCCTTGGTATAAATACATTTATGCATACCTTCATGACATAATTATCCCTCCAAACATTTCTCACAACCTTAATAAATCATTCATCCAACAAGCTTCCTAATACAAAATCCTTGGCAATACTTTATACCATAGAGGTTATGCTATAACATTATTAAAGTGTCTAAACTATGATGAGGTGGACATATTTATTAAATAGGTTAATGATGGTATATGTGGTGTACACAAGTGGGATAGTCATTTCTGATAAAATTCATAGAATCATATATTATTGGACTACAATGGCAAAATTTCTATCAATGCATCAAAAAGTGCATCTCGTGTCAAAAACATGATGATATTATCCATGCTCCATCCCAATAACTTCAATCCATTTCCATGCCATGGCCCTTTTACACATGGGGGTTAGATCTCGTTATTAAAACCCATACTAATTCTTATGATGTCCATAAGCACATAATTATTGTTATTGAGTATTTCACCAATTAAATGGATGCCATTCCCCTTACCTACATAACAAGAAAAAAATATCTAAGTTTATCTCAAACCATATCATTTTTCTATTATGGAATTTGATCCACAATAATTTTTTATAGCAGTAAGTGTTTCAATAATAAATATGTAAAATCCATTTTCAAAATAAACCACATGAAGCATAAATATTATACACCATATTATCCCAAAGGAAACAATCAAGAAGAGGCATACAATAATAGCATTATCAAAATACTTAAATGAGTTGTCAATGATGTTGGTCATGATTGACATTTATAGTTTTATCCTATTTGATGGGCTTACCATATAAGCATCTACATAGCCACAAGGGAGACACTATATCCCCTTATCTATGACACTAAATCTATATTACCAGTTGAAATTAAGATCCCTTAATTATGCATCTCCTTTCAAAACTTAGTTGATGATGAAGAATACCACACATATTTATTACATGAGCTTGACCTCTTAGATTAGAAATAAATATGTGCCTTGAATAGCTTATGTTCCTATCAATACCATATTATTCATAGTCATAACAAAAATATCATAACCAAGGAGTTTTAAGTTGGAGGTCTTGTTATAAATGAAAATCAACATAATGTAAATGTTGATCATGAAAATAAGGTAAAATTTTAATCTAATTGGTTTGGTCCTTATTTTATCATTGAATAGTATAGATCAAGTTCTTATAAACTAGAGATTGAATATGGTGAATATATTAATGAGACAATGAACATAATGCATACCAAGTACATCCATGTGTAAACTTCTCTAGTTTTGTAGATATGTATAAATGTGTGTGTGTGTGTGTGTGTGTGTGTGTGTGTGTGTGTGTGTGTGTGTGTATTTATGTACATACATACATACATATTTATTTATGTATGTATGTATATTTATACATATATATACACCACTAGATAGATTTTTGACAAGTATAGATCAGGTTAATATAAACTAGAGATTGAATATGGTGAATATATTAATGAGACAATGAACATCATGTATAAAAAGTAAGAAGTACACACACACACACACACACACACACACACACACACACACACACACACACACACACACACACACACACACACACACACACACACACACACATGCCTAAATTTATCTAGTGTTTTGTGTTTGTGTGTGTGTGTGTGTGTGTGTGTGTGTGTACATATGTATAGATACACACACACACATAATTTCATCCAAAAGTTAAAACTATTCTTATGGTACTTTAGGAAAGTACCATAGTGAAAACCATGTTTTTGTGTCATGTGTAAACCGTAATATATACGCACCCTTGTTACTTATGGGCATATCCAAATACATACTCATCTTTCATATATATCATTGTATAAATTCCATTTAAATTTTTTCACCCATGAAATGTTGGTCTAGCTTTTGATCTTGGTGGTCATTTCTATAACAATTTGACCAGTGTCTCAAAAATATATTTTATATGTGTGACTTCCATGTCACAATCCTTGGATCACCACTCATTCATACATAATAAAACCCCCCTTCCTTTAATTTTAGAACTATAGAATTGGATTTACTTTATGTACCTATCTTAGTTATCCATCTTAAAAAACCAAACAAAACTAAAAAGATTACAAAAATAATTTGTAAGACCAGTATCCTTATCCTACCTTATTGATTTAACCTTTTAGGTTTAACTATGTAAATCCTATGTTTAGATTAAATGGGTGAGATCTATAAATCATATAAATAAAATTTAAATAATTAAGTACTGATTTTTAATAGCATTTTAAATTCTTTGAATTTCTAAAAGAAGTAATAAATAGGTATAAATATAGACTTATCTGAAAAGTGACTATCATGGATGATCTACATTCTAAAAAATAGGTTTTGAATAGTTTTGAGTGCTATCAATAAGATATTGGAGTTTGTTTGCTCACTACATAATAGTGCTCCATATGGAAAGTAATTTCATGTTACTGTAGTGTCATCAAAGTGGTGGTAGCATCCCCTTTACATCATTATTCCAATTTCTTAGGAGCACTTATGCCAGTCTTTTTAGGTCTTATTCCTACGTGCACAAAACTTAAAACTTTTTATTATGCCTAAAAAACCTAATTTAGTGTGCAAACCCTAATCCTCCTTGAAATTATGACATGAGCAAAAGTTTTATGGTCATTATTAGGATAGGTTGGACATACTCAACACCCTATTATGAATAGAGATTCTTGCATACCAATACTCTAAAGAGAGATCAAGACTAATGTAGTTCTCCTAATTAGTGCTTGATGCAAGTGTAAGTGAATGATACAATGAGAGTGGACTTGGATTCCTTAAATGGTCTTGAAATTTTAAATATTTGAAAATTGGGATTAGGGCCATTATAGATGGTAGTATGCATAGCTAGGGAAGAATAGGGATCAAATACCTTAGTTTTGCTCAACTCATCTATGGTTTGAATGTGTTTTTGCTTATATTTTCCACCTAGTGAATAGAGGTCAATTAGATTTGTATTTATAAAGTTATATAGCTTGTGTGGATAAGAAAATATGTTTAGGTTATCCTTAGGAGGGTAAAGCATTTGATAAAATATCCATTGTGAAGAGTTAGGTCTAAGGACAATAGTGCCTAGTTTTTGAACACTAGCATCATGTGCTTGTAGTGTCCCAAATGTGGCATTATTGTTGATTTATAAGAATTTTGATCAAGTTGGGTTGGGATTTGAGAAGATAGTTTTTGGACTATGTTTTGTATGACTGTGGTTTTCTCAATGACTAAAAAATTGTGTATAAGGCTCTAGGATAGGTCTAGGACTAAGATAGGAATAGTGTAACTCAAGTGACACTCTTAGCATACAATTGCCACTTTTAGGTGATTAAATCCCCCCCAATTTATTATAGTAATGAAATAAATATAAATGGATAGCATAAAGGAAAAAATAAGTGTAACTAAACTTACCTCAAAAATGAAGACCACATAACTAATTCTGAGTATGTGAATCTAGGTCTACATATGTGAAACATGATCTAAAGCAATGACTTGCAAAGAAACATGAAAAAATCAATCCTTAAGAGATGATCAAAATCAAAAGACTATACTAAAATAACATAAATGATTAAATTTGAGTAAATAAAGAGGAAATAAATGAATACACCTCATTGGGCATGTGAACTACTGCATGAACCTTATGATAAGCTATGTGTGTGAGTGTATATAGTGACCATATCATTTAATAGTTTGGAATGAACTAATGGCTTTCTAAATCCTCATATGGGTTTGTCAAGAACTCAATCCTTTTTTACTCCATCATTTTCCACCCTTTCTTAGTGGATATTTATATGTCAATATATTGCATAAGACTGTAAGTGTGTTTAACTCTTTAATGTGGGTAGATCAAGAGCTCAAGTAGGCTAGGAATCCATCATTAATCACCTATGTTAAGTAGATGCATCATTAACTAAACTATGAAAATTTCTAAAAGTATATTACTGAGTAAATCTAATTGTGTATGTTGGCTCTGTAGCCACTCAAGTATATTAGGCAACTTTGGGCCACTCAAGAATGCCAACCACTATATATGGATGAATGCATGAATCTAGTGATAACCTCAAATGTGATAGCAAGTGCGTATATAAAAATAATGACATAGATTTTTCCATTCCATTTGATCAACTTGTGTGTAGTTGATTATATGGAAACTATGTGCCATGCACATGCCCCCAATATGGTATCTAAGTTAATAAATTTGAATTATGTAATAATTGAATTAGTGTAATTAAATTGAATGGGGAAGTGATCATGTTTCACATGATGCCCTCAAATATGAGAAAATGGTAAGAATTTGAGTTAAAATTAATTTATCATTCAAAATATGAATAAATTATCAAACCTATGATTATATCTTTGAAACTCTATACTATACCTAGTTTACTCGTTTCAATGATTTTACTATCCTAAAGCTAGGGCTAATAGATAGTATTGTCCTATAGTGGATATTAGTACCCTATGGTGGTAGTGTCCCAATTTGGGCACTAATGTCTACCTAATCTAAAATCTAAGTGATCTAAACTATTTTCTAAGTCTAATTTTTCCTTTGTCTACCCTATGTCTGATTTCTAAATCTAAGTCTGTGTGCTGAAATTTTCCTATGAATAACCAAGTACGAGCCTGATCTTTATGACAAACCCCTGTGAATGCCCCCTCTTTTGAGGGTAGTTGTGAAATCTATGTAATAACTATCCTATAAATAATTATCTCTATAAAATGTTTTATTTATAGTATGTGCATGATATTTCAATACAATGTACAAACATAACATCATAATGTAAATGAATATGAGCATAAATAGGTAATGTAAGATGTATGTTATAATCTATCATTTCACAACGGTGTTAAGATAGATGTATTTTATAATCTATCATTTCACAAGTGTGTTAAGATAGATGTAATCAATGTGTATATTATAAAATCTTAGTAATTACCTATAGGGATGTGATGTCTATCATGGCTCCCAAGTAGGAAGGGTAGATGCATGAGGTCCCTCATGGCATAAAAAACTAGTGTTTGTGTGTAACAAGAAAATACAAGTGTCATGGTTTAAAATCATGCAATGAAGCATACATTCAATCACATGAGGCATGGAAAATATAGGCCAAGGGGACATAATACAAGGGACATGGGCACATGTCAATAAATTTGAGAGTGAATAAATACAAGGACATGTTCAAATGTATGCATATATAAGCAATAAACTATTTGGATTAGAGCCACATAGAAGGACATGTTGAAATGTCTACATATATTAAAAATAAAACACACACAAGGCATACAAATAGATAAGTAGCATAGATCCAAATAATAATGACATATTCAAATTCCCTTAAAAATGGACAAAGCATAGGAACACAATCAAGTCTAATCTAGGAAACCGAAAAATGAAATCATGTATAACTATGTAGTAAAAATCTATGTAGATTCTAAGATATATAAACTAAGTCTAATAAGTGCTATGATTTTTTTTTTTGAGATATAATCAATAATGATCAATATCAAGATAAATCAATGTGTAAACTATAATGTATAGTATGTAAAGATAACCTAGTAGTATCAATATGTATGAGATGCCCCCAAGTGGATGGATGTATTAAATATGTAAACCTAGATTAGTGTACATGTACCTAATGGGTATTTCAGAGCTGGTTTGGATTAGTATAATAGACTGGAGTCTAGTTAAAAATTTGGAAAAACTCAACAAGAACAAGTGAAGCATGTGTGTATGATAAACCTGACTATACTAGGATAGCTAGCAATATGCAATATATGGAAAGTAGTAGAAAGTAAACATAGCAATTACAATCTATTAAATTGTTTTTTTTAATATTTGAATGATTTTGTATTTTTACATGTTATATTGTTTTTGTTTTGGTTTTTTAGTATAATTTATGTACAAGTAAATGAAAATAAACTGTGTATAAAGAGAAAGAGAGAGAAGTAAGTATGTGAAAGTGTGGTAACTATTCTAATGTTAATTTTCACCCTTAGAGAGGGTTTTTTAGGATCTCTCCAATTGAGATACACTATGGGAACAACTCTAGGCTATTGCTCACCTATGGTGAGGTTGGACCTCTGAAAAAGGCCAACTTCCTCTTGATGGATCACCTATAGTAATGTTTTCACTAATAAAAGGGTTAAAAATGGGAAAAGGGATCCCAATAATGTTAACCAAGTGATGCACAAAATTTAAATGAGAACCTACATAAGCATGAAGTAAATAATGAGGGAGCATAAAACAATAGTAGCTCAGACAATCTCATAAAACTAGATAGTTGCATAAGTGTTTCACAAACTAGGTTTAGGAATCAATAAATGAAGGTAAATATGAGGTATAAGACTCACTAAGATTTTACATCAATGATAGAAAGAACACTAACTTAGACCTGAAACTAACTTGAAAAAACCTAGAAATGAGCAAGAAAGAAGGAAAATGGGCATGGAAGATTATCCTTCACAATGCCATCATGCATAAGCTTTGTTACATGCAATTCAGATGGAAAGATAGATAAAGAAAGTCTTTATTGATTCAAGAGGTCTTTCATATAAGTTTTGAATACATCTAGCCTTATCAAATGAGAGTCTATACTCTCATATAATTTAGAGAGTCATAAAAATTGAGAGAGTTACAATGTGTCAGAAAATGAAAGATATAGAGAAAGGGGAGAAGAATGGGAGCACACCATCTAAGAGCATTAATTGATATACCATCCTTATTTATGAAACATATTTTATCTAAAAAATACTTTGAGAAGAAATAAATTATCCATTACATCTCTAACCACCATACATCTTTGCTTTGATCTTCTACATCACTTCCCACTTGCTCTTGATATAAGGACAAATCACTCATATCATGAATCTCGATAAAACCATGCCATGTCTTCTTTGAGTAGATATTTGTTAGAGATATGACTATGTTGAAGTTTAGATACTCCACCATATCTCATTTATGTTTTCATCTACTCCAACTTGAATATAGGTCTTTACTATAGATTTTAAACCAATATAATTATTGGTTTTCCTATAGTCAATATATCAAAGAGCTTATAGACTAAATAGAATAATTCCTAAACTATACTAGTTCTAAACAAACCTATTATACCTATAAAAATTATATAAGCCAAGGAATTACTATACATGATGTTGAAAACTGCTCTGGATCATCTTATAGAGGTCTTCATTGAGATTTAATGGTGTCCTTTAAAATATTTCGCTACTTTGACCCTTGGTTAAATTTGATCTACATTGAAGTCCCTTAGCTTTCAATATTTAATTTTAGTCATTGATCTTAATCTGTGCTCTTAGAATTATGCCATCTATCAGCTCTTCACTCATTTGGTGGATATATTGATTCTTTTGACCTCCTATGTACCATTGATCTCCCTTTGTGTAAATGAACATGAGCCATAGATCTTCTACCAGTCTAATGTAGTTGAGACACTTGACAACTTCTCATTTGTCTTTGAGAGTCACTAACTTGTTGACCCATTTCTCATTGTTGATCTACTTTGTACAATGGATTGTGCACCATCAATAAACTTTGGCCCATTCTCTCTATCAATCATCATGCATCACTAGATATTTATAAGGGTACCTAATATCTTTCCACTTGTTAGCTTCCCACTTATACTAACCTTTTAACTTAATTCTCACTATTAATCTTTGATCTCATGATTAAATGTGCATCATAGATTTATTTGGGCCCACTAACATCACTGATCACCCACTCACCATTAGATCTTGACTTGAGGTTATACAATCTTGGCATTTTTTAGCTCCACATTCATCCTTCAAACTTTTGAATCCAAATATCTATTTTACAAAGCTTAAACTTGACGTCCCCATGCATATTTCACTCTAAAAATCTAAATTTAATGATTTATATATTGAGATAGAAAAGACATCAAGATATGAAATTTTTAGATCATGATCAAGGAATGAAAAACATCATGTCTATGCACCAATTATATTTATCAAATGTTTAATTAGATTGACCTACTTTTTTCTACATGATGTGTTGATGACAGTCTACCTCTTATAGGCTTGTGAAATAAATTGTTGTTTATTTAAAATGTTATAACAAACTTCTAAGACTTTTTTCAAATTAATTCATGCCCTTGAATGCTTGAAACACTATGAGAACCTACTATTTTTCTTCCCTTACAACTCTAGACTTGTTTCAATACTTTCTTCACAAAGATCAATAAAACACACTTTAAGATTTGCTTAAAGTGTTTCAAAATATTTGTAAGCAATATGAGATCCAATTATTTTAATTTTGGTCCACACATTGCATTTGAAACTCTGTTCTTCTATTTAAACCATTTCCAAGCAAAATATCCATATGTGGGCTAAATTTGGCCAACATTTTTGGTCACATCCTGGGGTTGCATGCCTGTTATGCAAAGACTAGTAGCCTTGAATTGATCCATTGGGAAAATAGAGTCTTTTTATTTCTTCCCAACTAGAACTATCATGAGATTGATAGAAGGTTGACCCTTTCTAAAACCTCTTCCTGAAGCAAAAGGGGATAAGAGAGAAAAGTAAACAATTTTGCCACATACACTTATTAAAAATGAAACACATAATTGAAAAGAAATTCGCACAATGCACTTAGAAGAAAGCATAGAAAACTAATCTATTATGTTACAATATCATACAATAGCTACAAAATTTTCTAATAAAAAGGCTTTAAATGAATGACATTGACTAATATGGGTAATACCTCTTCATCTAGTTGGCCAAGATAAAAAGCATTCTATTATTTACATCCATGGATCAAATAAGGATCACTCCACAAGATATCAAACCTAGTATGGCTACCTAACTTGGCCTTATTTGAATCACATTGGAGGACTATATCCCCTTCCTTGAAGTCCCTTATTATCGATCTCTTATCAAAGGATTTATTGACTTGATCTAGATGTGACTCTAATGTCTTCACTACAAGTTCCTAGTTTCTTCAAGCTCCATAAGCTTTGTCATCCTCATGTTCATAGGCTCACTCTCCATCAACTCAAGCTAATGGGCTAACTCCAACATAGGTAGTTAAAGAGAAATTGGCAATTTGGATTCCCTTCCATATATAAGGACATATGGATAATTGATAATGGTAGCTTTGGGAGTCACTCTATCAGCTTATAAAGCTATTCTTAACTTTATATGCCATACTCTTTGATTCTCTTCCATGGTCTTCTTGATAATCCTTAGAAAGTTATTATTTATGGACTCTACCATTCTATTCCATTTTGGGTCCTAAATGGAGTATGTATTGAGGTATATGCCTAATTTAAGTGCCCATTTACTTGTCTTCATGCCTACAAATGCTAAGACATTATCTAAAATTATAGTAGTTGGGACACCAAACCTAGTCACTATGATGTCATTGAAGTCAAATATTTTTGTTTCATTGGCTTCTTTCAAGGAAATTACTTCCACCCATTTGGTGAAGTAGTCAGTTTTAGTGAGCACCCATTTATGTCCTATACTTAAAGGTGGATTTATCATTTCTATGATGTCCAATCCCCATTGCATGAAGGGTTACTCCACCTGGTTTGGGTTGAGTGGAAGAGCTACTAATTCTTGTTTTCTTCCAAATAAAACACACTTCTGACATTAGATAACCTATGTATAGGCATCCTTGAAGAGACTAAGCACATAATAACCAGCCCTCATTATTTTTGTTGCTATTGTTCTTGGAGAAAAATGGCCTCATATAGGTCAATCATGAAACTGCTCCTAAAGATTTGTCAATTTATTGCCATTAATGTACCTAAAACTTAACCCATTAAGGTCCCTTATAGAAATAACACAATCAACAAAATCACAAGGTATGAATTGATGCTTGAAATACCTTTTTTTTCTCTATCACCTTGAAGGCATTCTTTTATCATTAATAAATGTGTCATATCTTGGAACTAGCTATTATGAAGTAGAGGTGCATATTTTTGTGAGTTATCTTATGTGACAAAAATAAATTCTTTGTCTTCTTGAAGGTCATCCACTACATGCTCACACAAGCCTTTGCCTCTTATCAGCTTGGTGACTTTGATTTCCACATCATACTCCATGACCTTGGTAATCTATCCTACTCTTTTATCACTCAAATATTTGCTAAGGAGAATGTCCCTCACTCCAAGATGAGACATGATAAGATGAAGCTTACTATTGGATATCATTAGAATGAACTTTTTGAGGAATGTTAAATCTATAAAAACTTTTTTTATATATAAAAATATACCTCACCTCATATCCCTCCAGCCCTTGATTGAAAAACGTAATTGGTTGCTCAAGTCCTTTACCATTATTCTACATCAACATAGTTGATATGTTGGCAAAATTGTAAAAGGTGTAAAATATGAGATATTTTGATAAATTAGGATTCATAAGTGAGCATTTTTTGGGTAATGGCTTGATTACTGGACTCAAATTCTACTTTACCTTCATTTAACTAGGAAAACCTTTAGTTCTTCTTTATGATGGTAGTGATGGGTTTGAATAGGTTTTCAAAACTAGGTATAAACCTTCTCACATAGTTTATCTTCCCAAGGAAACTTTGGATTCCTTTCTTGTGTTTGGTTAGAGATAGTTCTAAGATAACACTTAATATGTTAGGGTCAATAGATATTCCCTCCTTTAAAACAATGTGACCTTAAAGTTTGTCTTTATGAGTAGAAAACACACATTTATTTGGATTTAAGGAGATCCCATACTCTTTACATATTTGTAAGATAAACCTTAGATGGTCGATATGCTCACTAGACTTCTTGGAGAAAACTATGATGGCATCTAAGTAAACTAGCACCATCTGATTTAGCAACCCTTGGAAAGCCATGTCTATGGATCTTTAGAAACTGGCCCCAGTATTTAAAATTTAAAATGTATCTTTTGGTAAACATATGTGCCCCACTTCTTGGTGAATTATTCTTATATTGATCTTCCTCTCTTCCTAGTACTTGGTGGTAGCCTGAATACCCATCTAAAAGGGAAAAACATTCTAAACCAGTAACTATCTGAAGGAGTTACTCTATAGATGGTAAAGGGTAATGATATTTCAAAGAGACCCTATTCACATCCTTGAAGTCAACACACAATCTGATTTCCCCACTCTTATTCCTCACAGGTACCAAATTAGCTACCCATGAGGAGTTCTTAATGGTAAACATGATCTTAGATTTAATTAATTTGGTCAATTATTTCTTAATAAGCTCTCTAATTTTGGGGATTATAGGCATCTAATTCTACCCAATAGTATTTGCATTAACATCTAGTTCTATATTGTGTTGGGCTTGCTTTAAATCAAAGCCTCTAAAGTCACTATATTCTCAAGCAAAGATGTTTGCATATTCTTTACAAAGTTCTATGAAATCATGCTTTCAACTTTAGTGCTTAACTTTCCAAGATTAAAGAATCTATCCTTGAAGATAATGAATCTCCCATAATTTTATTCACTTGTTGACATCACTACCTTGTATTTTATCATATGATATCCCTCATGGAAAATACCTTCAAGGGTGACAATCCCTTTAGGAAGCTTGTTAGATCTCAACTAAATAATTTATTCCTCATACTGATGTTGAATATTTTCCTAGTTTATAAAGGAGAACTCTACTTCCTATTACAAGAAATAGGTAATTTTATTATCATTCTTAAATACCTACCATTGATATTTATTTTCTATCATTGATGGTCTCACCACCACTTTGACATGTGGTTGTACCTTGGTTTTTGTTAACACATTTTGGATATCAAATTGAGCTCCCATAGTTGCCAACCTATTAGCATGGCCATTATAGTTCCTTGGCATTACTTGGATGTTAAAGGCATCAAAATCCTCAATTAGGTCCCACACTCTATGTTTTTAAGACATCATCATGGGATTCTTGGTGATATTATGGCCTCTAACTTGGAGCAATATTAGCTCATAGTCCCCATAAACTTGTAATTATCTGATTCCTATATTACTAGCCCATTGCAGACCAAGGATAAGGACATAATACTTTGAGACATTAAAAGAGAAACTAAATTATAACTTTTAAGAAGAGAAATACTTGTCATTGGATGGGGAAAACTAGCATTACACTTGTACCCACTCCATGTTTGTTCCTTGAACCATCAAAGAATAATTATTGTAAGCCACTAGGATATTCTTAAGGTCAAATGAAGGATTGCATGGAGTAATTATATTCATGTAATTAGTATACACCCATGTACATATCTTAAACTCCTTCTAAGGGATTGACCAAATGATTATCATTCCATAGTTCATCCAAGAACATGTCTAGTATCTCCTGAGGGTGAGTGTTTAATTTTTGACTAACTGTAAATTCATCCTCATCAAAGATGGTGAAATTGAGGTTTATGATTTATATCCCATAGTTTTATATATGTAATTATGTAATGGGCTCAACCTTAATAGATACCTTAGTTTTATATCTTATTTTGAATGCCATGAATAACCAATCTTCTAGAAGATAACCTCCAGTATTTTTAATAAATTCCTTGGATAGGCATAGGGAAAAATGATGAGGTACATATAGGATCAAAAAATATTGAGACACTAAGACAAGCATTTAGGGTTAAGTTGAGATATCTAATGATGTTAGATGGCTTACTAGAGGAACCATCAAGTTGTAGAAATCCTTTAGAATGGGGCTTAAATTTTAGACCAAGCTGATCATCTATGGACTTTGGCATTATTGAGGGGCTAGCCCCATTTTATACCAAAAAATTATGCACTAAAGAGTCATCAATGATTAATTAAATGTATACGGGAGGAGGTTTGACCACATTACTTGATTTCCCTTCACTAGGTCCTTTGCTTCCATTAGTTAGAACCACATTCTCCTTGATTAGTGGTTTCTTAGAAACATTGATTATTATCAACCCTTCTTGGAGTATGTGTACCTAGCTAGGAATAGATATAATATACTAAATTAGCACACTCACATTATACCTTTTCATTTATTCCACAACGTTGATGGGTTAACCACCAACCTTTGGTTGTGCTTTGGGAGCCATAACTACACCTTGAGTTTGTGATCTTTTAGGGATAAAGACATTCCCATAATTTTGATTCCTTAGAGATATTTGAACCTTTGGAATAGTATTAGGTTCGTTTGGTTTTTATATTAAAGGAGTAATGGTAAGAGGTTCCTTGACTACTTTTTTATTACCATCAATGTTCCTTATTTTAAACCTTGTATTTCTTGCCATTAAAATGTATGCCTAGCTAGAAATATCCTATTGATGAAGTGAATAACACTCTTATTTCTCATAATTCACCATTATATAACCCAATTAGATTGGTACTTGATCAATGTTTTAACCTTGTTGATACCCCTATGGTTATGTCATTATGGGTACCTTTGTGTTATAAGCAATTAGAACTTGATTGTACCCATAATTAGTAGCTTGCTACTATTGATCATTGAAAGGTTGAGTGAAATCAGTGGTTGGGATAATGGATTTCCAAAAAAAATGATTCCAAGGCATGATACCCTTATCTTCTTGATAAATTTTATTTTTGATGGGGACCAAATTAATGTAAGTTATTACAACATTTAGATTATAGTTGTTTTACCTAACATAGTTATGCTTCCCTTGTCCTTGTCTTTGACCTTGGCCTTGGCCTTAGAATTTTCCTTTGTAGGGTGGACTATTTGATTTATGATATTGTTGTTGAATTTTATATGAGGATTGGTAAGGCCTATTGAAAATTTTTTACCTCTTAACATTCAATATTTCATTTCCTAAAGATTAGAACATGCTCATAAGCTCTTGAAAGTTATTTTGTTCTTGGGAATCAGTAGACTAACTAGTGAAAGCCTTTTCTTAATTAGGTGAGATTA
Source organism: Torreya grandis (assembly GCA_037957365.1). Taxonomy (NCBI): domain Eukaryota; kingdom Viridiplantae; phylum Streptophyta; class Pinopsida; order Cupressales; family Taxaceae; genus Torreya; species Torreya grandis. The sequence continues at coordinate 761,263 of JARHVA010004766.1, read as the reverse complement.
TCATAAAAAATTTATACATAGGTGGAATGACAACAAGGGGGTTAATGGAAATAGGGGTTGGTTTGTTTCTAGGGAACAAAGGCATTGGTGGTCTAGGTGTAAGCTTACCATCCTACACCAGATAATTTTTTACTCTGATTGCCACCTCATATGTATTTGGAAATGTGTTTACTATCATGTATTATATCATTACTAAAATGTCACTAAATAGGGACTCCAAATAGTAAATAAAGGCAAAGTGAAGGTTAGGCCTAATAGAGACTAGGATTCTATACCACATTTTTTAGAACTTTGCATTGAAGTCATGCGTGACTTCATGAGGGGATATTTGAATTGTCATCAACTATTTTGCAAGTGAAAAATGGTCAATTTTATCTTCAAATATATTAAATAATTCATCTCCTAATTGATCCCATGATGTAATAAAATTATCAGTGAGGATTTTATACCAATATAGGGATTTAACTTTGAATGAGATGGATAATAACCTTATTTTTATATTTTCCTCATTATTATCATGAATGTTGTAGAAGTTGGATATATCCATGAGGTATTTAGAAGGGGTTTTAGGTTTGTATCTAGTGAAATAAGTGACACTTTTGAGAGCGTCTACTAGAATAATATCATATTGAGGGAGGTCCAGAGGACTTTAGACATTAAAATACATAAAGGGGAAAATTCTAGGGGTTTCCATGGTAATGAAAGGGTTTAAAAATATATATTCATGTAGGGGTAGGCCTTAGAATTGACTTAGGAACAAAGTTGACTTTATATGGGTGTGTATTAGCAAACCCTAAAATTTTAACTAAATTTAAAGGAAGTTCAACAAATTCAAAGGGAATACCTGTAGAAGTTCACCTTTGGTAGAATATGTAGTCACTAATCTACTACAAAAATGTTGGATCTTATTTTGGAGTTACTATATGTTGATATTTAGAAGCTATAACTATAGAAAATTGATCAAATTAGCGTCAAACTTTGACCAATCTTCTTTGAAATTGGTCCCACCATATGTGATAGAAACTATTATAGCATCAATTTACACACTTGGAGATGGTTTTTCAGTATCTTTCCAATTTATATATACTATGGGAACAACACTAGGATATGGGTCACCTATGGTGGGGTTAGACCTCTAGAGAAGGATAGCTTCCTCTTGATGGATCACCTATACTAATATTTGCACTAAGAAAAGGGTTAGAAAGGGGGAAAGGGATCATAACAAGTTTAACTAGGTGATACACAAAATTTAGATGATAACTCACATAAGCATGAAGTAAACATTGAGGGAACATAAGACAATATTAGCTCACACAATCTCTAAAAACTAGTTAGTTACATAAGTGTTTCATAAACTAGGTTCAAGAAGTAATGAATGAAGTAAGAGAGGAGTTATAAGACTCAGTAATATATTTCATAAATGATATAAAGAACACTAATTTAAGCCTTAAAATATCTTTAATACACCTATAAATGAACAAGAAAGAAGGACAATGGGTACATAAGATTCTCCTTCATAATGCCATCACACACAATCTTTATTACACACAATTTAGAGGGAGAGATAGGTAAATAAAGTCTTTATTACTTCAAGAGATATTTCATACAAAATTTTATAGGATTTACCCTTATCAAACGAGATTCTCTATTCTTCTAGAATTGAGAGATAATTTATTATAAAAAATGAGAGATTCCTTCTAAAAATTGAGATATGGTTACAATGTGTCAAAAAATGAAAGATATAGAGAAAGGGGAGGAGAGGCAGAGCACACCATCTAAAATCACTAATTGATCTACCATCCTTATTTATTTTTAAATGATATTTTATCCAAAAAAGGCTTTAAGAAAAAAAAATTATTCATTACTTCTCTAACCACTAGATCTCTTTGCTCTGATCTTATACACCACTTCCCATTTGATCTCATTATAAGGACAAAGCCCTCATATCCTAAATCCAAATAGAGCCATGCCATGTATGATTTGAGTGGCTATTTATTGGAGTTATGATTTTGTTGAAGGATGAGGTACTCCACCATATCTCATTTATGTCTGCATCTACTCTAACTTGAATACAGGTCATTACAATAGATTAAAAACCAATCTAATTATTGTTTTTCATATAGTCAATATGTCAAAGAGATTATATACTACATAGTATTATTATTGAACTAAATAGGTATAAACATACCTATTATACCTCTAAAAATTATGGAATCCAAGGAATTACTATACATGACGTTGAAAACACAATAAAATTGACTCTACATGCTCTAGATCCTCTAACAAATGTCTCAACTAAAATTTAATGACATCCTTCGAAATATTTTCCCTGGTTATACCCTCGTTTTCATTTTCTCTCAATTTAATTCCCTTATCTTTTGACTTTTAATTTTATTTTTTGATCTTAATCGATGCTCCCAAAATTGTGCCACCTATCATCTCCTCATTCATTCATGGGATATGATAACTTTTTGACCTCTTTTACACCATCAATCTTCCTTTTTACATATGAACATGACCCATACTACCAATCTAATGTTTTTGAGACACTTGGTAGCTTCTCATTTATCTTCAAGATTCACTAATTTATTGACCCATTGCTCACCATTGATCTTCTTTGTATGATGGATTGTGCACCATCAATCAGCTTGGGCTAGCTATCTTTGTCAGTCACCATATACTGCTAAATCTCATTAAGGTCACTTGAGATATTTTCACTTGTTAGCTTCATTCTTATTCTAACATTTTGACTTGATGCTCACCATTGATCTTTGATTGCATGATTAAAAATGCAACATAATATGTTAGGGCCCACTGACACCATTAATCACCTACTCATCATTGGATCTTGACTTGAGATCTTAAGATCTTGACACTTTTCAACTACACATTCATCCTTGTAACTTTTGAATCCTAATTTCTATTTTATGAGGCTTAAACTTTGCATCCCCATGCATGTTTCACTCTACAAGTCTAACTTTGAAGCTTTACATCTTAAGATAGAAAAGGCATAAATATATAAAATTTTCAAAGGATGATCAAGGAATGAAAAACATCATGTTCATGTGATATTTTGACTTGAGAGGCTTTCCAAGTGAATTTATTAATGTTCAATCAGATTGACCTGCTTGTTTTTGCATGACATGTTGATGATGGTCTATCTCTTTTAGGCTTGTATAAGAAACTATAATATCTTTAGAAGGATCCAAAATTTTATAAGACTATGTTAAACATGATTCATGCCCTTTAATTCTTGAAAAACTATGATAACTTATTGGTTTTCTTCCCTTGTAACTCTAGACCCATTTCAAGACTTGTCTCTCAAAGATCAATAATACACACTTTAAGCATTGCCTAAATTATTTCAAAATATTTATAAGTAATATGAGATATTTTTATTTTTATTTTGGTCCACTCATTCCATCCATAACTCTTCTCATCTATTTTAACCATTTCTAGTAAAAATATCCTCATGTGGGCCAAATTTGGCCAATAGTAGCCATACTAACCAATGAGTCTCATGAGATACTCATTATCACTATGACCTATGTAGAATAAGGTGTTTATGATTGTTTTTAGTGTGAAAGGGAAAATATTAGCCTATTCTCTATTATGATATATAATTTGAACTTAAAGCTACATGTGTAGTGATGCTATGATGTTGGGACACTAACTAAGATGCCCTATGAACTATAGGGGTCTTAGGCACCCATCTAGTAGAATTAGAAGCTATAGATGATGTATGTTTGATGTGCTGAGAACCCTTAATACTTGATAAAACTAATATAAGTATAAATTGAGTAGAGTAATGTCCTCTAAAATTTATGACATATCATTGATGGAGGGGTCTCTTTAGTAATGGTATCTAAGGGAGAGTATGCATACATGTAGATACCATAGGAGTAGACCTACCCTAATCTGAAGAATCTATTGAACACTATGATGTATGCATAGGAGTTTTATTCTCTACTATACTGATAACCATACAATATTTGGTAGTGGTTATGGAACTACAAATGGCATATATAGTTGGAAACTATGCTAGAACTAATTATGAGATGGGTAGAGGGTACTCATATGGGACATCCTCAACCTTAACCAACTTATTAGTATGTATATACTTCAAGCATCAATGTACTATGAATTAGATGGGTTTGAGATAATGTAACCATGTCTACCTAATAATATGTCTAATACACCTACATTAGGTACTACTATGAACTAAATGGCTATGTGTTGGTCCAACCTATAATGGAAGCATAATCTCCCTGATGGAGATTTGAACATCATCACTAAAACCAATCATGATTGTATCTATAGGTAATGTATCATGTTATATTTATCTCAAGCTTTTTAAGAGTAACATGGTGCATATGCTTATGCTTGACCCATTTTCAACCATAAACTATGAATAGGATGGTGGTTTATATATGTTCATATGAAGAACACATGTGAATCTATATCATCTTCTATAATCTCCTACTTTGAAAAGGTGATAATTATTATAGGTGGAAATATAGTGTGATAGATGCCAATAATGTTATGTAATGGTTGTGACTCTATAATTGTGTGATATGAATATGGTAGCAGATGTATCTAGTATATATAGTGAACACCTAATGTGTCCCCTACCTTATTTGTTATATGTTTTAGGAAAGGATATATAAATATATTAAGTGATTTTTCCTCTATTTTATATTGTTTTGCTCACTCTTTAGGTGTGTCCACATCAATAATATTATCCTCAATGAGATATTATATCTTATGATTTAGGATAATACATTTGTTTGTCATGTGTGTTGGTGCCCTATGATACTCATAGAATACATTTGAATCATAATTCTTTATAAGAATTCATGTTGTATCAACATATTTTAATGGAAGGGAGAGATATGACATTTCATTCCACTAGTTTCTATACAACTTGTGTTGGTGACTTTGGAAGATTAGTGAAGTCTTTGTATTGAGGAGCAGATAAAACCAATCTAGGAGAAGGCTCAGAAGATACATTAACTATGGCCTTTTGATATTTTTTTATATGGAATTTATCTTATATGGAGGTTTCTTTAAACTCTTAATACTTGATTTTGATCCATTTTTGTACTTGAGTTTTCCCATTGATAAGGGATTAACCTCTCTTTCCTTGACTATGTGGCACATATCAGTAAATATGGGAAATTCTTGAATATGATAGCTTCATGCAGTATTATTAATAAGCATTATTTAAACATATCCTAGAGCTCTATATTTTCCATGTGGCTAGTCAATTTAGATAATATTACCTTGTATCATATGACATAATTGGGAATGGGCTCTTTTGACTTTTTCTTTAATTATGGAATTTTTGTATATGATATTTTATCACCAATGCTAATAGAGAAATAGGTATAAAACATGTTAGTTAATGGACTGAATGCCATGATATATTGATTTGGAAAATAATAGAACCATTATAGGGCATAATCCTTGAGATTGTGTGGAAATAGATTTGTAATAAGCCAATTGTTAGACACATAGTCCAAACACATTTCATGAATGGCTATAAGGTGATACTTTGGGTCACCCTTGCCTTCATATAATGTGAGATTAGGTCCCATGAAACTAAGTGGAAAAGGATTTTCCACTATGTGATATGCCAAATGTGTATGGAAGTTAATGTTGGAATCCAAGCTATGTGATGGCCTAGTTGCTCCCTTCTCAAGATGTAACACCTTAGACTGTAGAGTAATAACCTCATGTATAAGGGATCATACATTTAGAGTATATGTCCTAGACATAATTGGTGTAGCTATCACTAATGTTTGAATAACAATATTAGTTTTGCTATCTGAGTTGGTTGAGTTGGGCCCCTCGTAGGTGTAGAAACATTATTATTTTGAGGGGTTGAATATTGACCATTATTTGTCTTATTATTTATTTCTAGTATGGCTTTTAGAATTTGTGCATGATAAATGCGTTGTTCATGAATTTTATATTCTAATCCTTGTAATACCTCATCTTTGTTCATAATTATGTCATTACAATTAAGTGGAGGTAGTGTGTCTTGATTCTTAATGTGGACATCATCTTTCTTTTAATTATATTATTCATCTTCAGATGTATTGTCATTTAATTCCACATAATTAGGGAGTGAAAGATTCATAACTAGAGTTGTAATAGGTTCATTATCCTTGTTATGGGTTAGGATAATATCAATCTGAATATTTTCTATAAAATTACCACCTAGTCTAGCACTTCTTCTTAATAAAAGAGAGATTTTTTTTATGGCATACCATAAACAAATTTAAATAGAGCTACTACGATAGAATATATGAATTCTAAAAAATTGACAGTATTGAATGAAAATATAAGAATAAAGATACAAAACCTAAGAGTATCTAGGGTTAGGGTTTTTTTGAATCTAGGGTTTATTTTCACAAATTTAAATTATATGTAAAACAAATTAAAACCTTAATGTAAACATGATATAATTATCTACATTTTCTAAAAAAATTCAAAAAGAAGTAGGCTACTATAAATTATTTCACAAAAATTTGGATTAATGTAATCTAGATTTTTAATTAATATTAAAAGTAAGATAGGATCACTAGATGATTTAACCTTTTATGGATTAACTATGTAAATCCTATGTTTAGATAAAAGGGTTCAGATGTTTAAATCAAATAGATAAATTGTAATGATTAATAATTGATTTATAATAGAATTTTACCTTATTTGAATTTATAAAAATAATAATGAGTAGGAATAATTATATACTTATCTAAAAATTTACTATCATGGATAATGTAGGTCTAAAAACTGGGTTCTAGACAGTTCTGAGTGTCATGAATAGGATTCTACAGTCTATTTTCTCACTAGATGGTAGTGTCCCATATGGATAGTAATTCCATATTGTTGTAGTTTACTCGAAGTGGTGGTAGTCTCCCCTTTGTGAAATTATTCCTATTTTATAGGAACACATGTTCCTATGTTTTTAGGTCCTATTCCTGCACACACAAAACCTAGAGCTCTATGTTGTTCTTGAAAAACTGTATTTAGTGTATAAACCAAAATTTTCTTTACAAGTATGGCATAATTGATAATTATGTTTTCATTAATAGGATATGATAGAAATATTCAACACCCCACTATGAATAGAGATTCCTACATATTAGTACTTCAAAGAGGGATCAATCCTACTGTAGTTTTGCCATCTAGTTCTTGATGCCAATACAAGTGAATTATAGAAGGAGAGTGGACTTGGATGACTTGAGTGTGCTTGAGATTTTAAATCCTTAAAAAAATGGGATTATGGATATTGTAGATGGTAGTATACATAATTAGGTAAAATAGGGAACCTATACCTTAATTTTTCTCAATTTGTCTTTTGTTTGAATGTGTTTTTGCATCTATTTTTCATCCAGTGAATATGTGTCAATTAGACTTGTATTTATAGAGTTATATAGCTTTTGAAAATAATAAAATATGCTTAGGCTGACCATAAAAGGGGAAAACATTTAAAAAATTATCTACTAGGAAGAGTTAGGGATAAGGATAGTAGTGTCCATTTGGTGGCAGTGGTGCCATGTGGTTGTATTATCCTAAATGTGGTGTTAATGTCCACTTGGTAGATTGCTAAACAAGTTGGGTTAGGATTTGAGAAGATAGTTTTAGGACTATGTTTTGCCTAATTGTGGGTGAGTGTGTTCTGATCAATGAATAAAAAAGTGTGTTTAAAGCTCTATGATAGGTGTAAGGCTAAGTTAGGAATAGGGTAAATAAAGAAATGCTCTTAGCATCCAATTACCAGTTTTAGGTGTTTGCACTTATGAAGATTATACTTCACAAGTTTATCATTATAGAAAATCTTATATTGAAAAATATTTATATTCTAGTAAACATAAATAAAAATAATAATTTTTTTACCTATTTGTATAGTTATTTTACTTGGTTTGTGTAAAAGTTTTTAGATTTTTTCACTTATTTGATTATACAATAATTTACTAGATTTACTTGCTTCACACATCTAATATTTTTATCACCTTTTTTTAATCATTATTCATTTGTTTTATCTTTTTTATTGTTGATTTGAGTCAAAATTCACTATACGCATTAGAAATTATGTTATTATGATCTTTTATGTCATGATGCATTATGTCTTCCAATTGTGAAAATCTTAGTCCCTATGTTTATTATAAAAAATTCATCATTTTTTACCATGCCATTGGTGCATAATTTCATATGTAATATAAAAAATAATGTTGCTCAATTCATGTTTGAAATTATGTTGGGAATCATGTTGGAACTCCATTAAATGCCTATGTAAAGTAACTACCATCTTATCTTAATTTCATAAAACACATTTTCACATCCATTTCGTATCATTATGATAATAGAAAGACTAACATGTGTCAAATATAAAATGTAGAAGAGACAAATTCATAACATGTACATCCATATATCCATATAAAAATTTAAATATACCATCTGAAAACATACATAAAACATAAATGATGATCATATCCATATAAATTAAAATCTTTAATGAATCGTGTGTGTGTGTGTGTGTGTGTGTGTGTGTGTGTGTGTGTGTGTGTGTGTGTGTGTGTGTGTGTGTGTGTGTGTGTTTGTGTGTGTGTGTGTGTGTGTGTGTGTGTGTGTGTGTGTGTGTGTGTGTGTGTGTGTGTGTGTGTGTGTGTGTGTGTGTGTGTGTGTGTGTGTGTGTGTGTGCATGTGTCTATATATATACATACATACATATATAGTTATGCTAACACACATGGCCCAAAATAAAATTATGTATAACTATTCAACATATATATAATCATGTCTAGTAGTAATGAAATAAATAACCTCCCATTCATGTCTGGTAAATTAATTCCACTGATAAGATCCATCATCACTAATGCCAATAAAATTTTATCCTCTAAATCCATGCATATATCCAAATCTATCCCATGATCAATCATCAAAATGATCACATCATCAAACACTCTAGCTAGTGATATCACACATGATGTCTTCCTCTAATATACCTTCATAGTCCATATTAGTATGTGAAGTATATGCCACACATCCTCTAGTTTTAAAATCATATTGCATATCGATAGGTGAAATGTGCTAGTATCTAAATGTTAGTACTCAAATAATGCCACAAAAAATCACTATATGCATAGATCTGAAACATATATACAAAATGTGATAGTCCCACCACCAATAATACATCCACCTAATAATATATGAATATACTAATCAAATTTAGTATCCTCAATCTCCTCTATCATGTGACTAATTATAAACAATATTTTTATGATTATATAACACCTTATAATTATACACTTAGCAAATTCATACCTTGGTTATTCATATAAGTTCTTTACCTTTCCCACTTTTTTGAATCTCACATTTGATCTTATATTTTATAAATTTAATCTATATATTTTATTCTAAATAGTATTATGTTGATGAAATAGGTCTTGTATCTTTCTTATAATGCTTAAAATGTACTTATCTTATATATCTATAAGTTTAGAACTTGTGCATACTGTCCTACTCCCTAAACACTACCATCTAGGATAGACAATAAAATCAACATTACTATCCTATCCTAATGCAAGTGTCTACTAACTTAAAATCATCTAATTTTCCAATTAGACATATCCTAATGGTTGGCCTAAGTACTATAATGTGAGTTATTACTCCAAAGGTATTGATATAAACACAAGATCAACCCTCGTTCATTCCTCACATATAAAAGACCAAATAAATCAAGGAAACTTATCAAAATCGCTATATCAAGCATAAAATTAAACAAAGTATTCCTATTTCCATACCATTCATAGGGAATTCACATCTAAAAGTCTAAATTACTAAAGAAATATATCAAGATCCTGATTTGCCAAGTTATAAGTAGGTCACTATTTTACTTACTTTACATAAATTGTATGATTCACACACAAGCCACCACATAAGGGAGAACTAAACACATTTGAGTCTCTCTTTAAATCATTATAAATATATATAGTTCCCATATATATATTGGTATTTGGGCCATATAGACACCATGTGCCCACTAACCCATTTTCCCCAAGGTCACTATGAAAATGGAAAGATAGGATTTTCCCATTTCATAAGGATTAATAGTCCATGAACCAAATTTTAATGAACTAGACTAAAGGTGAAGCAAAAACTATATGAAGATAGGTGGTCACATCCTATTATAGTATATATTTCATATAAGACACTAGCTTCAAACCTAGATAGTAGTGTTGATACAACCATCCCAAGATGACGTGACTATCCAAAGAGTTAGAAGCATCAAATATAGAATATAATGACTATTAAATAATCATGTTCTAGATTGATTTATAAATGTTATATATCTATAATTTCAATAGCATCAAAATAGGATAAGTAAATCACTTCTTTATCATTTCTATATTTATCATAATTTTACTTTCCATATTTAGACTATTTTAGCATAATAAATTTAGTGTATGCTTATATATAACTTTAACATGTAATTGGCCTACTATAGAAATGGTTATCACCCTTGTCCTATTTAATTTATATATACCCATTTAATATATATATATATATATATATATATATAACCCCAATGTATATCATTTTAGGGTTAAAATTTTGGTGAAACTAATCTTTGAACATCAAACCCTATATCAGTTAAGGTTTTCTAGTTTTTCTATTGTTGATCTCTAAATTACCATAAATTTTGAAAATCATGTTTTGCACGGATAACTCTAATTATTTCATGGTCCCATACCTAATATTAGTTCTTACATGTTACATCTCATTCCTAATTAACAAATTATAATCTATACGAGACTCAAAAGTTGTGTTTCTATATGCTCCTCTTTGTTCTAATGTTTAAAATAAGAGGGTTTTCAATATAAACCAATACTTGACTTATTTTAAAAATTCATTTTGTAGTTTTATAGAACTAACATATAGATTCCAACTTGCATTGTCTCAACCTTTTGTCCTACCTATATCTTATTCAAATGACAACTACCATCCTGCACCCATAATTAAAATGACTAGTTGAATTCTATGATCTATGTTTTTACTAATATAAGAGGTATAGTTGGTCAACCCCTACCACCACCTATTAATATCAACAAGTTTTGCCTTAATATTTTCATAAAACTAGGGGATATGACATTATTGAATAATATAATAATAATCATACAAAAATTTAAATCCTTGAATTCCTAAAGTAATTGATTATTTATAAGGATATCTTATACAAATAATTGCATGAAATACAAGTTCCTATTAATATTGAGCCTACTTATTTTTAATATATTATGAGATATATCAAGAACTATAATAAGCTCATCAACTTTGATTTAATAGACTTACCATCAAAATTTATTCATGACTAAAATTTTCCTTTATTGATACAAGCAAAAATACAAAGTAAATGCATAAAAATAGTTCTCATTAATAATGGATAGAACCTAAAACATTGTAACATATAATTCCTAACACCATATGTGTTAACTTAAATCTTACTCAAAAAATATTTTTCCAAATAAAAAGGTTTAAATATTCACAAAGCCCTTTATTTCGTAAAATTTCATTGAATATTACCACGGGTCCCCATAAATTATGCACTTTATTCTAAATTATGAAAAATAAATTGAATTATAACATCCTATTTCAAAGATATTATATGCATAAAATGTATATGATCCCTTATACATTGCATCCATGCTCAAAATTTTATTATCATGTAATCCTTTACACCTATATAGTATATCCAAATCCATTCAAACACTATGAAATGGTCCAAAAAATATAAAATCATAAACCAAAATAATTTGGATATGAGTCCAAAATTAACACACTAGTACAAGAACGTAAATAGACTATGCTAACCAAGGTACCAAAAATATTGTTGACCAAATTTGACCTTGTAGGTCAAATTGTGAAACCTATAGGTAAAAAATTTATCTTTAGGTGTTTTTAGGGGGTCTAATATTTTGTTATAGGGTGTATTATAAGTCCTTTTATGGCATTACATGTCATATTATCCTTAGTCATTAGTCAAGTTAATTTTTATGTATTTTAGTGTCATTTTAGGTGTCAAAATAGAGTAGTAAATGACTTGTACATCCTCCTTAAGAAATTTGAAGGTTTAAAAGGATGATGACACACCCAATATATCCTCATATGTCTTAATAAATTATTTATAACTAAAAAGTGGTAGGTAATTTTGAATAAAGAGTAGTTTTCTTAAAAAAGGAGTTTGGCACTTGTATGAACCATAAGTGAATGTGACACATGGGATAAGGTTATGAGATGAATATTTAGCTTCCTCAAACCTATTTACATGCTTAACTTTTTAAGTTTCAAAATTGATCTAAAACCATTATGCTCCTTCTTCACCCTTCCATGCACATAGAACTAGTCAGTAGGTTTGTACTTGATACAACCGATAGGGGAGGTTTAAATTAATTTCATCTTGGTGAAATTTTATACACTTAGTCATATTCCATTTTATGTTTGGTTTTATAATAATTGTGATGTATGATTTATAAACCGTTCCTGAGAAATTGACCTATCCAATTTGCTTGTTGTTTCATGCACCCTATATGTTTTACTTTGGTTTGGAGAAGTCCATACCATCTAGTTACTGAGATTGATTATAAATCTCTCCATGCTTGGTTTAGTGTTTCAATGTGTTTTGATAAGTAGATAATCTTAGTTTTTAATATTGCTCTCATTGAGGATGTCAGGCATGTCCCTGCCATTTTTAGATTTTCATGCCTTGATGATGGTCTTTAAAGGTGATGATAGGTTTATTATCATGTTTCCATTATCCTTATTATTCGCCTCACCTTTTAACCTAACCTCAAAAATAATACTCCATGAGGATGTAGTCATAAAGTACCATACAATCAGTTGTCATATGACTATCATACACAATCAACCAAGTGAGTTATGCAAAGATATAAGACACATATATGGATTTTTTGTAGAGGTCATAAAATTTTGAACACATTATCAGGGTAGGATAAATAAATAAAGCCTTTCACTGTTTGGAAGAGTGATTTTGATAGTCAACATAGTCATATAATAGAGAAAATGCACCTGTAAGTGCTCTCATGGAGAGAGAGAGAGAGAGTATCACATTGAAATGAAGATGTCTTTACTTTTGATAAGTCTTCACAAGTTGGAGGGTATGAATTTTTACATTTTAAAGAGGTAAAATGGTTTTTTGAGGCTCATACATCATGAATATGGTTCATAATTCTACTCACCACCCGTAAGTAACTCAACATGCACCTATAGGTTCCAATTAGGGGAAATTTAAATATAAAATGGTCATCCTAAGATAATACCCAAAATTTGAATAATGAAATATTAAAAAAACCTAAATAATTTAAAAGATGACATCATCCCTTGGGGTGACCTCATCTAAAATAAAAATAATACATATATTTTTAATTATATATAACTTTCTAAATTTTGTAAATTAACTCACTTTGTAATATTGACTCAACTTATTTGATTACATATCTTATTTTTTTATAAGGTTTAAATATGTTTTATTTTTTCCTAAATAAATATTCAGACAATAAATTTATATTTTCTATTTACATTTAGTAAAAATATCCAAGAATCCCTATATCATAAGGAGGATCTTTCTTACACATTAAATTGAAATTTTAACAATTATTATGAATTATTTAAAATACTTAATGAATATAGATAATGGATATAAATATTATGTCTATATAAGACTACATTAATTAAAAAATTATATGGTGATAGTCTATAATTACTATCATGAAACTATGTCACCATGAATATCAATATTATGTATTATCAATATTATTAACATGTAACATTACCAATCATGTTACATAATTATATACCGTAAGAATATTAATGTTACCATAAGAATGCATATTTATATTAATACTAATATTCATGGTTTATGAAAATAATGTTACAAGTGTAATTAGAAAAAAAATATTTGTATGCATTCATAATAGTGTACTAGGAGATTCTCTGAATCTTTGAAAATCATCTGCATTCATACATATTCATAAATTTCCTATTATATTCGTACCTACTCATAATGATTCTTCATAATAATATGCATTCATAATACGAATAATCATAATTTTACCATAAGAATGTTACATAATATTACCATGAATGTTAATGTAAGAATATTAACTATATTATTTATGAATTCATGTCGTAACATGTAACATTACCATATGGCTTATTATGTATATTAAGATTGGTTAATTGGAATAATATTTTGAAAATCAATATTATTATTTTCATGAAACTATTATTATGTAAAATATTATTATGAATTATATTACTTTGGTTTTATTTGCATATCAATAAATATTATTTATAAAAAAACTCTTGACTTTTAGATTTCTTTATTAACAAAAATTATTATAATGAAATATGAATTAGAAATATATAATTGTTTTCTCAAATGAAAATTTAAATTTTTTAATTTTTATAAACTTAAGATTGAGTTTGACTTTTGAGAAATAAAAAAGCTCAAGGACTATCTAAGAAATATAGAAATTATAGTGAAGAAATATATTTATGAATCATTATATAAATATGTGGTCCCAATTAACCGATGTATTTAAGTTATTTTTTAAATTTTTATTTAAATAATTTATAAAATAAATATAAATTATTTTTTTAAAGATTTCTTAAAAGGCCCATTTTACATCTAAATTTCCCCTAATGCTCATGGAGGATGTCAAGTTGAGAAGGAGGTTATAACTTTAGAAAGGTCATTAATAGTGTGAATAATGAATTTGGAGGTATTGAGATAGGTTTATAACTCATGAAAGGTCAAAAATAAATGTAATTGTCTATACCTACATATACTTTTTGCATAGTAGAATGTCCACCTACAAGTAGCCGTAGTAGAGAATTTCGGTGTCATACTAAAGTTATGAAACATGAGTTAGAACTCTTCTTGGGATATTAATATGTTTAATATATCATAAAAAACTTATAAGGATTGATAATTTGTTAGGAAAACCATGAGAAACATCCAAAAAGCAATGACTATGGAATTCAAGGATCAAATCCTTAAAAGCACAAAATAGAGGCCTAAGTAATTTTTTAAAGGTCTTATTACAAAGTCAGAAATAGTTGTATGCAAACTAATGACCTTGTCTTATAGAATTTACATATTATATTCTATCTTCAAATTTTGGACGATGGAATATTAGTGAAAGATAGTTTTTGAAGAGACCCAATATGCACTCTTAAACAATAATTTCATATAGTAATGACTACAAGGATTGAAGTGTTCAAGTGACCTTAACATCCCAAATTGTAAATAAAGCATATTATTCATGATTAAATGAAATTAACAATTTAAATTAATCTCAAGGTTAATAAATACAATTATTAGAGGTTAAGATGAAATTTTGAGGGTCTAATCTACACCTATAGGGGGGCCTAAATCTAGGATTATCCACCTAGAGCTAATTGCAAATTGTCATAGTCCATATGGTGATATTAGGTATGGAAACCTAAAATAATTGAAACATATATCAGATTACCTTAATTAATAATATCTCAAAGAGTCTCCATGTTTTTTATGACATAGTTTTTATGGATAATAGTCACGTATAGGATTAAACTTGTCTAAACATAGTTAATTGTGTTTGACTGTGTCATACTGTGAGCAGGTTTGAGGTTATAAGTGATGGTCTAAACTAGGAAAAGTGAAAAAAAAGGATAAAAACAAGTATTTAATGATCATAATATATTATAATGGGGTTTTATAAATTGTATTCAAGGTCAAAAGATGAAATGTAACCTATAGGTACAAAATCCTAAAGCAGAACATAGACAAGGAATAACACTCAGTTTTACTAAGTAAAGACTATGAAGAGTATGTAGAAAGTTTAAGTGAGGAATGGAGATTGAAAAAAATTAATAATAATCATCATATTATAATGAAAAAATCATTATGGATATTGAATAGATAAGGGATTCACATCAAATAATACACAGTCCACATTAAAGAACCTTACACAGTTTGCCTTTTTTGGGGGTCTATCTTGGAGATATAACAAGTTAGGAGGTATATTTATAATACCAAGAGATGAAAATTTGTAAAAATGTATATATTATTTGGATAATTACATACAATTTGTAATTTTTTAAAGTAAATAGGGGAAGTGCCCTCTATTTTGTCTAAGATAGAGGGCACTCCCCTTGAGTGTAAATTGGCAAGTTTTGGAGAATAAGGTGAAAATGGTGGGATATAAGTTGATGGTAAATTTTAAATAGGTTTTAAGAGTTGAAAAAAACATAGAAAACATGGAAATATCTCATAGAGGGATTAATCCCAATAGGATGGCATAAACACTCAAACTTGTAGGCAGGCTTACTAGGCATTATTAGGCCTAAAACTCAAATGAGAGGAGAGGTAAATTTAACTTATATCTCTTATTGAGATTTATAACTAATTTAAAAATGTTTAAAAGATGAATTTAGACATGTATAAGCTATTGGGATGTATTGTAAGCCATGGAGAGTCACTTTTGTCTTAGAACTAACTTAGGCCTATAGGAAATGGAGAAATAAATTTGATAAGCTAAGTCAAAATGCTTACATCTCCTTAGAAACTATTCATGGATATATAAGAAGTTTGGAGATGTTAAAAAAGTTCTTGAAAATTTATCTTGTGTAACTATTTTTTAATTATAACGTTACATTTTCATGAACAAAGCTAAAGAGCCTAAAGTACTCAAAACCCTCACAGATCCTAGTTAATGACCTGACTAATAAAACAACGTTGGAGGTCTATATAGATAATATGTAATTATAATTAAAATTATTGAAACATATATCATAATCCCCAATGACCCTTTCCTTCCACTTTATGTGTTTCATACTTGTACAAATAGGGTATAAAATTATTTTTCTTGATTGTTTTGTGCGTTATGCAAGTTCTAGGAGGTTTCAAGAGATGAAATAAACTTTGGGAGGAATATAGAGAATTAAAATAACTCCCAATTTAAATTTAATTCCTTATAAAAACTCATAGGTTTTCTTAACAAATCTATCATCTTAGCCATTTAGAAATAACATAATGAACATGATAGTGAGAAGGGTGAAAAACTTCAAATGAGCAACTTTTAAGGTTTGTTTGATGCCTATAATGCCATGGATGGTATTAAAAAGTATCATCCACCAAATTTTATATGTTTTAATAAAAACCCAAATCCATTTTGGAATCCAAGTTTTCAAGGTGTGTGAAAGAGGACTTTTCTTTCAGTACAGGCAGTGATGACTCACTTTCATAGGAATATAGTTGTTTAAGAATTTAACCACTACATGGATAAGAATTTATGAAACCCTTACCTCTCATTAAAATAATTATAATTGTCCATAGTCAATTTTGGGATGTTTAAATAGGGTTGAATGATGAAGGCAATTTCCTTGTGTAGAATGAGAACTCCTACGCCACATTTCTAGAGTTTCATGACTTTGGGTGAAACTTGTGATTCCTAAATTTACATGATCAATTTCACATTCCATATTAATTAATATTTAACTAATTTTATCAAGTTGAAAATTTTCCTTATGACCTTTGGACTTCTCTTCTCTTCTCTCTTCTAGGTTCTATAAGAATAAGTCATTTTGGGATTTGTAAAATATTTTATACCTGAGAATGGTGAAGCCCTACTAATTTCCATACCATGGATCAATAAATAGTACTAATTTTTACCTATATTTATAATTTATATTTTTTTCACTTGAATGATTGATCTTAATTAAGGATGACTTTTGTTTCCTAGGCATTGTTGTCTCATTGTCTCACCTATTTACAACATGAAAGCTTCTTCTTATAGGTCATGTGAAGTGTTCTATGAAGTGTTAAGGTTAAGTGAGTTAGTTTATTCAAATAGTTTCATTATAGTCCACTAATCTAGTCCTCATATTCTAAACATTCATCACAACCTCATAATGAAACACTGATGTGAGAAGATTCAGATTACAGAAGTGTATGTTTAGTTTCTTGGTTTTATGTATGACATGCAACCAGTTGGTAGTCATCAATTAATTTGGTGTATCAAATCCTTTATGATAGTTTACTTTA
The DNA here is from genome assembly GCA_037957365.1 of Torreya grandis. Lineage (NCBI taxonomy): Eukaryota > Viridiplantae > Streptophyta > Pinopsida > Cupressales > Taxaceae > Torreya > Torreya grandis. The sequence continues at coordinate 743,148 of JARHVA010004766.1, read as the reverse complement.
AATTTTCTCTCCCTTTTCCTTTCAAGCATAGGTGTAGTAGTGATATAAAAGTGGTACATCAATGGATCTATCCCTATATATATATATATATATATATATATATATCACCTCATTCATAGGATACTTATAGCCTAAAGGTGTTTCAATTGTGCCACTTGGATGAGGAGAGTTGTGACATCTCCTCAAAGGGTGTAAATCCAAGTGATAACAATTTTTGGCACACCAAATGGGAAAATTAGTCTAATAAGTTAAAATATTTTTGGTGTTATTTTTCAATGCATGAACCTTTAGAGGAATCTATCTAAACATCAATGGTGACTCTAAGATTACATCAGCTATTCAAATATCCTAGGTATTCCTTTTAAATATTGTTGATAATCATTCCTTGTGATCTTGCTTCTTAATGAGGTCCCATGGTTGGTTTTGATGTTGAGTATTATTTTACATAAGTTTATGAGTCATCCTAAGCCTATGGAATTCCATATCAGCATTTTTATGGTCCTTATCAACTCCAACATGATCTTTATCATCCTTTTTATGAGTTATATCAGCCCTAAAATTAACCTCCTCAATATCTTGCTTCTCCTAGTGAACCTAGTCACTTCTCAACTCAGTCCATTTCATCTTTCAAGAAAACTATGTTGGGTTATGAGAGGTACATGATAGATCTTGACATGTAAAGGGGACATGGTCAAGATGTTCCTAGTTATCTCATTCATAGTGTCAGAGATAAATTAGATCTAGTTAAAAGAAAGGTGGGACCTATTGAGAGAGCAAATTGGTAAAGGCTTATAAGTGAGATGCTAGATGTGAGTGTCTTCATTGCATCCTTGGAAGATAAGCTAAGTGTTCATGAGGAACAACCTCATGAAATATATCAACCCTCATATCCACCTCCAAAATATTACTATCATTTATACTTGAACCCTACTCATGAGCCAAATGAAGATTATCAAAGTCATCTTTTTCCTATTCAATTGGAAGAGAGAGTTGGAGATACAAAATTAGTTTCTTGAGCAAACCTTGATAGGCAGATTGAGTTAGCCAATAAGGATATGCATCAATACATCTCATTAGTAAAGGAAGTGGAATCTAAGCCATCTTTTACTTCTCCCATTACATCCTCACCTCAAGAAGATACATATAGATATAAGATTCCAAGCTGGGGACAAGGTGGAGAATCCAATCCTAAGTAGATATTATGTTTCCTGAACACTTCATCCACTCCTAGAATTTCATTGCTCCCTCAAGAAGAGACTCTTAATCCTAACATCCTAAGCTAGAGTAAGGTAGTGGAAACATGAAAAAGTAAAGGGGATAAAATCCTATATAAAGAGTGTGAAGTTGAAAAAGAGCTTGATCCTATGCAATCCCTTCCCACCTTTCCTCAAGACACCTCTTATTTTCCACATCAGCCCTCTTATACTCTTTATCCTCATGAATGTGCCTATCAATTCAAGAGAGAATTTTCCAAGAGATCCTATCCAAGCAAACTGAATAGTTAGAGTAAAGACTAAAATTGTTGAGTCAAGGTTTGATGTAAGGTTTAGAGCCAAAAGAAGATCCTATCCCTAAACACACCCCATCTAACCTTCCTTGAGAGAGTGCCCAAAGTTGAATCATACTTAAATGAAGTGATTATTGAATGGAAGGAAGAAAACCAAGCTATTTTAGCTCAATTTTTTCCTCTCATTCCTCAATAACTCTCAAAAGGATCCCGTACAATTCATTCTCAATCTGATGTTGAGTTTTATGTTACACATCCAAAAACTAGTTCATATTTTCCTCACCCTATCACCCTTTACCTTGATGGACCTATGGTATGGGAACATAAAGAGAATAATTCAATTGAGAATAATTCAAAACTTTTGCTTGAAGAAAATATAGATCCTTGGTAGCCTCATTAGGCTATGTCACTTGATTACAAGATGACTAGTCTTGGCATCACCAAGAAGGAGAAGGAAATTGATGATCTTTTATCCCTTGAGAATGAAAATCAGATTATAAAATTTGATATACAACTTGAGAGTCCTCAAGTGTTTCCAAATTTTAAAGAATAAATAAGTCCTTATGTTGAGTCTTTTTGTTGTGTTGATAATGAAGAAGGCCTTTCTTGTGTCAAAGAAGAAATATTGGATGAAGTCATTTTGGATTCTAAAGAATAAGATGAAAGAGATTCCCTTTTTTTGCTCCTTCATGATGTTGATGGAAGAGAAGATAAGGACTTGTGGTAGCATTTTTTAAGCATTTGCAATGATTTTGAATCTCTCTAGGGGTCCATAACTTCCTTAGAGATGATTGGGAGTGATGGTAAGAAATATGACAATTTTTTAAATGACATAAAAAAGCTAGAGAAAATTTCACCTCAACCTTTGAAGGTCAAAACAAGCTTCTATTGGCCTAAATATTCCAATAAATAAGAAACTACTCCTCTTGAAATCATTCCTTAAAAGAAGATGCAATTTGATCATGAGATGAAGAATGGAAAACAATATGAGGTATGTGTCCAAGGCTAAGAGGAATAAATTTACATTTGGTACCTATTTGAATATAGTCTAATTGATAGCATATCAAGTACAGTGCCAAGAAATAGCTCTGATCTATCAAGTATCCAATCTAAAGACAAACATACTTGACACTATTATTCATCTCATGAAAAAAGAGATTCAATAGAATTAATGTTTGATCTTGGAAAGGAATTATGCTTAGTTTTTAGTTGTGCATAGTTGTTTGTTTTTATTTTTCCTATGTTTTTTGAGCACATGTGTGTCTTATTAGTGTGTTTATTTTGCTTTGTGTGTGTCCTTTGTTTTGTGTGGTTGAGGTAATTAGTTGTTTTGTCTTGGTAAAAGCCTTTTTATCAAATTTTAGGTATTTTTGTTTCGTTTTAGACTAAAAATGACTCTCTAATCCCATGGATATTATAAATCTATTGATCTTTAGCATAGTACGCATGTTACCCCTATGAGTCACCAATTTATTGACCAAATTTGACCCTATAGGTCAAATTAGGACACTTATAGCTAAAAATGTTATATTTAGTTGTTTTAAATGGTATAATATTTTTTCATATGATGAATTATAAGTATTTTTATGTCATTCCATGTCATATTAGCCTTGGTCATTTGTCATTTTAATCCTTATGTCCTTTAGAGTCATTTTGGGGATCAAAATAGAGCATTAATGACTTATACATCCTCCTTAGGAAATTTGAAGGTTTAAAAGGATTATTTTACACCCCATGTGTCATCATATGTTTTAATAAATTTTTTATAACTTAAAATTGATAGGTTATTTAGAAGAAAGAGCAATTTTCTTGAAAAAATGAGGAGTTTGGCATTTGTACGCCCCATAAGGGAATGTGATGCATGGGATAAGGTTATGATATGAATCTTTAGATTATTCACACCCATTTACATGATTTAATTATTATATAAGTTTAAAAACTTATATAACACCATTATGATCCATCTTCACCCTTCCATGCACATAGAACTAGTCAACATGTTTGTATTTGGAACAACCAACAAGGGAGGTTTTGGATAAATTGATCTTGGGGGTGCCTTATAAACTAATTAAAATTAAATTTTATATTTGGTTACATAATAATGGTGACATGTGCTTTATAAACCATTCCTAAGAATTTGACCTATCCAATTTGCTTGTTTTTTCATGCACCCTATAGGTTTTACTTTAGTTTGGAGAAGTCCATACAATCTAGTTGTTGAGATTGACTCTAGAGGACATAGAAATATTAAAATCATGATTTAAATTATTTTTTAGTGTTTTAATGTGTTTTTATAAGTAAATCATCTCAATTTTACATATTGCTCTCATTGATGATGACAGATATGTTCCCACCATTTTCATATTTTCATGATTTGATAATGGTTTATAAAGGTGATTATAAGTTCATTATATTTTTTTAATTTTAATTCTTGGTCCCCTCACCTTTAAATATCATCTCTAAAATAATAATCCATGAGGATTCACTCATAAAGTGTCATACAGTTAGTTACCATATGACTGTCATATACAGTCAGCCAAGTGAGTTGTGCAAAGATCTGATACACATCTATCAAGTTGTGGTATAGGTCGTAAAATTTTATCACATTATCATGGTAGGATTAATTAATAAATATTTTAACTTATTTTAAGAGTGACTGTGACAATCAACACAATCACCCACTTAGTCATATAATAGAGAAAATCTACCTACAAATACTCTCATGGAGAGAGAGTATCACATTGAAATGGAGATATCTTTACTTGATATAATTATTCAAAAGTTTTAGGGGATTAATTTTTACATTTAAAGGAGTTAAAATGGTTTTTTTAGGCTCATAAATCATGAGTATGGTTCATAATTATGATCACTACCTATAAGTAACTCAACATGCACCTATAGGTGCCCTCATGGACGATGTATTTTAGAGTAGAGTATGAACTAATAAAGGTAATTTATAGTGTGAATAATTAATATGGATGTAGTTAGATATGTATATATCTAATTATATGTTAAAAATCAATACATTTGTCTATACCTACATATATTTCTTGCATAGTGGAATGTCCACCTACAGGTGGCCCTAACAGAGAATTATAGTGCAATACTGAAGTGTTAAAACATGAGTTGGAACTCTTATTGTGATCCTAATATGTTTAATAAATCATAAAAAGCTTATTATGATTGATAATTTGGTAGGAAAACCATGATAAACCTCCCAAAAGAAATTACTATCAAATTGAGGGATCAAATCCCTAAAAGCATATAATGAAGGTCTAGGTCATTTTGTCAAGGTCTTACTACAAATTCACAAATAATTTTTATGTATAATAATTACATTATCTTGTATTATATACATATAATATTATCTCTAAAAAATTTTGAGGATGGAACGTTAGTGGAAGATAGTTTTTGAAGATATCCAATATGCATTCTTGAACACTAATTTTAGATAGTAATGACTTCAATGTTTGATGCGTTCAAGTGACCTTAACATCCCAAAGTATAAATTTGTAATATTATTCATGATTTAATGAACTTATAAAGTGAAATTAATATAAATTATCACAATTAACATTATTATATGTTGATATGAACTTTTGAAGGTCTAATCTACACCTATAGGGGTGCCTAAATCCAAGATTATCCACCTACAACTAATTACAAATTCTCATAGTCCATAGGGTGATCTTAGGTATGGAGACATAATTTTTTTTAAAAATATATCATATTACCTTAATTAATAAAATTTAATAGAGTCTCCATGGTTTTTATGGTATATATTTTATGGATAATAGTCACCTATAGGATTATACTTGTCCAAACATAGTTGACTGTGTTTGACTATGTCATACTATGAACAAGTTTGAGTTTCTAAGTGATGGTATAGACTAACCAAGGCTAAAAAATGCATTTAAAAAGTTATAAAATGATCCTAATATATTATAATGTGGTTTTATACATTTTATTCAAGTTTAAATAATGTAAGGTAACCTATAGGTATAGTACCCTGAAGCAGAACATCGACACGGAATAACACTTAGTTTGACTAAGTAAAGACTATGAAGAGTATCTAGGAATTTTGAGTGAGGAATGGATATTGAAACACCTTAATAATAATAATAATATTATAATTACAACATCATGATGTATATTAAATATATAATGGATTCATATCAAATAATACACAATCCACATGAAAGAACCCTACAGAGTCTGCCTTTTCTAGGGGTTTATCCTAGAAATATTAGGAGTTAAGAAGTATATCAATAAGACAAAGAGATGAAAAAATGTAAAAAATTTATATATGACTTGGATAATATCATAAAATTATTATCTTTTCTAATGAAATAGGGGAAGTACCCTCTATTTTATCTCAGATAGAGGGCACTCCCCTTATGTGTAAATTGGTAGGTTTTGGAGAATAAGGTGAAAAGGGTGGGATAAAAGTTGATGGGACCTTGTAAAGAGGTGTGAAAAGTTTAAAAACACCTATGTAAAACTTTTAAATATCTCATAGAGTGATTAATCTCAAAAGGATGGCCTAAACCCTCAAACTTGTAGGCAGGCTTACTAGGCATGGTTAGGCTTAAAACTCAAATGAGAGGTCAATTTAAATTATAGCTCTTAGTGAGATTTATAACTAGTTGAAACATTTTAATATTATTAATTTAGACATTTATAATATATTTGGATGTAGTTGAATCCATGGAGATCCACTTTTGGCTTAGAACCAACTCAGGCCTACATGAAATGGAAAAACAAGTTCGATAGGCTAAGTTGAAATGCTTACATCTCCTTAGATGATATTCATGGAGATCCAAGTAGTTAGGAGATGTTAAAATATGTCCTAAAAATTGATCTTGTGCAATTATTTTTTAATTATAATGTTTCATCTACATGAACAAAGCTTAGGAGCCTAAAGCACTCAAAACCCTCACAAACCTTGGTTAATGACCTGACTAAGAAAAGAAGGTTGGAGGGATATCCAGATAAGATGTTATGGGAAATAAAATGATTTAAACATTTCAGAGACTTCATAGTGACCCTTCCCATCTAATTGCGGTGTTTCATACCTATATCTATAGGGTACATAATTACTTTTATTTATTATTTTGTGCATTATGTAGGTTCTAAGAGATTTCAAGAGATGAAATAAAATTTGGGAGAAAGATAGAGAGTTAAGATAACTCCCCATGTACATTCCATGCCTTTTAAAATTTCATAATCTCTCATCTCATCCAGTGAAAATTGGTAGAGTGAACATGATAGTGAGAAGGGTGAAAAACATCAACTAAACTACTTTTAAGGTGTGCCTAATTCCTTTAAGTTCATGGATGGTCTTAAAAAGTGTCAAACACCCCCTTATATTTATTTTCATGAGAAACTGAAGCCATTTTTGAATCCAAGTGTGCAAGGTTTGTGAAAGAAGATTTTTCTTTAACTACATGCAGTGATGACTCACTTTTAGAGGAATCTAGGTGTTTATGAATGTAACCAATGCATGGAAAAGCATGTATGTAACCTTTCCATATTATTATAATAATTATACCTATCCCTAGTAAGTTTTGGGATGCTCAAATATGGGTGAATGATGAAGGTAGTTTCCTTGTGCAGAATGAAAAATCCTACACCACATTCCAAGAGTTTCATGACTTGGGGTGACACTTGTGCTTCTCAAATTTGCATGATTAGTTTCACATTCCATCATCATGAAAATGTAACTTAGCTTCTTATCTTGAAAATTTTCCTTGTGACCTTTGGACTTCTCTATTCTCTTCTCTCTTTCAGGTTCTATAAGAACTAACCATTTTGGCCTTTGTAAAATATGTTCCACCTGAGTATGGCAAAGACCTACTCATTTTAATACCATGAATGAATAAATACTAATAATTATTACCCATTATATTAATATTTATTGTGTGTTAACTTTAATTATTTATCTTACTTATTGATCATTTTTATTTCCTTAGCATTGGTGTATCGTTTCCTCACATATTTTCTACTTGAAAGCTTCTTCTTACAGGTCATGTGAAGTGTTATATGAAGTGTCAAGGTTGAGTGAGTTATTCTATTCAAATAGTTCCATTATAGTAATCTTATCTAATCCTCCTAGACTAGACATTCATGACAACCTCATAATGAAATATTGATGTGATAAGATTTAGGTTATAGAAGTGTATGATTAGTTAGTCTCTTAGTTTCATGTGTGACATGCAACTAGTTGGTAATCATCAATTAATTTGGTGTATCACCTCATTTAGGATAGTTTACTTTGATTTTTATCTCCCTTTTCCTTATAATCATAGGTGTAGTAGTGATCTAAAGGTGGTACATAAGGGATCTATCCCTATATAGAGATTTTCCTCATTCTTAGGCTACCCACAGCCTAGAGGTGTTTTGACTATGCCACTTGGATGAGGAGTGATGAGAGATCTCCTTAAAGAGTGAAAATACAAGTGAAAAAATATACAATTTACACATTTACCTGAGTCTTTGGATTCATTTCACTTGTATTTATTAGAATATGAGCTTATATTCCTCTCCCATCCTACCCAAGTTGATATGAGTCAATCTCTACCCAAATGACATGATATGAATGTTTATTGACACTATCATCAGGGACAAACATTTTATGAACCATTAATTTACCTTGATTCACAAGATCTAATATATTATTAATGAAACAAATCTTAATTTTAAGGATCCTCCAAGGAATTAAGTTCACAACAACTTAAAAAATGTCCATGCCAAAAATATTTAAAAATTACAATATACATGGGTGGTACTTAGTTTTGGCATAATCATATTGATCATACATAAACATAAACCACTTTCATTAAAATTCATTTTTAGTAGCTTGGTTTTAGACTACAAAACTTGCAAAATAAGGTTACTTGGAAATATTTCTTTGGAAACATACTAATACTAATTTTTTGTGTTCCTAAAGTAATTCAAACATGGATTTGGGTTAAGGATACCACATCTCCATATTCACTTACATTAGAAAATATTTAGATATATTAAATGGAAGGAAAAATCTATCTCAATCATCAAGGTATTTCCTTTCCTTACGAATGCAAATTCACACATATTTCAAATGGAAACATTAATTTTTATACTACACATGAAAAATGTGGAGGAATATGCCATGTAAATTTTAAACCTATCCAATCATTATGAAAACAATGTAAAAGAACCAGTTTAGGGTTGTAAGGTTCATGGTGGGGAGATATCTATGACCATCCACTGGCTATAATCATTGGATTATCTTTCCTCTTCAAAATACCAAAAAAATAAAAAACATTCAAAATCCCAAAAACACTTTTGGCACCTATATGTTTTATTAGTTCTTTGGTATCCATGTGTTAGTTACATGTAGATGGATGGCATACTTAGTTACTCTTAACTACACATATGTGTCATATTTATACTTGATTATGAGACATGCATACTCAAACACATGATACATTCTTATTTTAGATGTTGGGATTTCATTCTACTCATTTCATAAGGAAATTAAAGGAATTCATTTATTTAATCTTGATACACACATGCTATATGATTTGATGATCATTATATATTATCCTGTTTGATCTTACATCAATACTTAAACATTCCTATTAACCATGATTATATCTTATGTAAGGTACTTGATATGATATACACTTGAAATATTTTCCTAACACATTAGATATGTGAGCTACTATGACATGCTTATGTTGGTTTCTTATGCTTTAGTTTATGAACTTACTTGTGTGTCTTACCTTATTATTGTATTACTTGTTCAAGCATTTGAATATACTCATTTACTTGTATCCCCCATTCTTATGTATACTTTCATTAACATTTGTATATGTCATTATTTGTTTTATGGACATTTTAATGTCATTCTTTCTTTTATGGGCATTTGACTAAATCATGTCCCTTTGATTATGTAACATTTTAACATGTCCTTTGTTTTTAGTCTCTTTATACCATTACCTTTTGATGTGATTTTGAGATATTTTGTGTGTTCATTTGTTTTATTTTTTATCTCTTACTATTACTATTTAAACATTTTCATGATATTTATCATACATATTATTCTTAGATGTGATCACATTCATTCTATGCACTTTAATGATACATTTACCTAGATATGTTACCTTCTATGTGTTAGATGGTTAAATTATAGATTGTATATATTATTTCCAAATTTGGTGGGATTATTTTTTAGAATCATGTTATCCACATTCATTTAGTATATGGTACTTATATCAGTTCCTCAATTCAATGGGGGCATGTTTTGGAAGCATGTTCTACACACTTATTCAATATTAAACATTTTCAGTTTATAGTGGGGTTATGTTTTGGAAACATGTGATCCAAATTGGTAACTATATAAGTTTTAAAATTTATCCATACATAGTGTGGGAATTCTATGGAAGCATGCCCTTCACAATTACATAGTTCTATGAATTGGTAAAAAGATAGTTATATGATTCAGATTCATAGTTGCTGCATAATTCTATATATTGGTACTTATTATTATACATAGTATCAACATGAGACATATCTAAGGTGTATATAATATGAAAAATATGCCTAATATTACAAAATAAAAATTATTTTTAGATTACAAAGCTCTATTATGGACCATTACCATATCATGAGATTTTTTGTACTCATACTCCATAAAATTTTACATACCTTTATTAAGCCAATATATTGTAGTAATTGGTTCAATTTTTGGTATATTTGAGGGTTCAAATCACTCAATATTTCCATTTTTTTAAGTTATACTTGATCATATAGCTTCAATAGGTTATAAGTATCATTGATTTACATGGTTAAGTTAATCTCAACTACAAGGTGGCAACTCACTTTTGTTCCAAAGTTGGGGGCATGTTCCTTCAAATATCTATTTATCTCACTAGATGTATGCACTTTAAATATTAGTCTATAATTATCCTAATCTTATTTTCAAAGCCTTATAATGATACATATTTAAAAAATAATTTGCCAATAGGAAAGGTAGTTACATTGACACATAAGTGTACACCTAAAACTTGCCCTTTCAATTTCAATCTATTTCAATTAATTTGAACCTAGATTATATCCATTAATTTATACTATAACATGCTATTTATTTTACTTCATTAACAAACAAAGCACTCAAATTAGACACACACAAACATAAGGTGTGTATATACACCCAAGTACACATTCCCTTCTTTTAATATAGAAATTTTATTGATATATTAAAGGAGGGGGGAATGTATATGATACTTTATGATTATATAGCATCTCAATATTGTACACTTGGAAAACTCAAACCTTGGATGTTCCTCTTAGTTCTATACCTTTCCCACTTATACAAGTCTTGCATCTACTCTCATTTTTACCTCGGCCTATATATATATATATATATATATATATATATATATATATATATATATATATATATATATATATTATTTAGACAAATCTTATGTTGATGGCCCAAGTATTATATCTTACCCAAAATGATTAAAATGTACTTATCTTCCATCTCTAAAACTTTAAAACCTATAACTACTCTCCTACTACTTAAACACTAATGCCTGAGATATACAATAACATCGATGTTACTATCATGTCTTGATGTAAGTGTCTGGTTCCCTAAAATCATCCAATTTGTAAATGAAATGTATCCTAATGGTTAACCTAAGTTATTTAATGTGAGATGTTACTACAAAGGGATTGATATAAATACAATATCAACCCTAATTTATTCCTCACCTAAAAAAGACCAAAGAGACTAAGGAACTTATCAAAAGCATTCTATCAAGCATATAATTAAACAAATCATTCCTATTTCCATACCATTCATAGGGACTATAGATATATAGGTATGAAGTACTTAAGGAATATCCCAAGACCTCTATTTTATAAGTTATAAGATAGGTCATTATTGTACTTACTTTGTACATATTGTATGATTCACACACAGACCAATACATAGGGGAATATTACATGCATCTAAGTTATTCTTCAAATTATTATCTATGTACATAGTTTTCATTGATATAAGGTTCTTTGTGGTAACTTAACACCATGTCCCCACTAACCCATTTTCCCCCAAGGTCACTATTAAGATGTAAAGCTAGGGTTTTGTCATTTTAGAAAGAGTGATAGTTTATGACTTAGATCTGAATGCACTAGAGTGAAGGTACAGCAAAACCTTGAATCATCTAAGTGGTTTCATCCTATTCCAATATATATTCTATATAAGATACTAGATTCAAACATAGATATTATCATCAACACAACCATTGTAGGCTTATGCTACTATCCAAATATATAGAAAAATCAATTCCAAAATTTGATGACTATTATAGAATCATATTCTGGCCTACATTCTATTTGTTTGAGATCTATAACTACATTAGCATTAGATCAAGCTAACATCACTTATTTGTCATTTATATATCTGGTATAGTTATACCTTACATATTTATACTATCACAACATAATAAATATAATGTATGCTTATATCTAAGTTTATCATCAAATTAGCCTATCATATATATTATTATCACCATTATGCCAATTCATTTCTATATACCCTATGAACATCTAGATAAACCTAATCTAGATCATTTTCGGGTTAAACTCTAATATTGGTCAACTCTCCTAAAAGGATAAAAAAGAACATCATTAGTTTTTACATAATAAATCCATTTATCAATCCATTCATTCAAGCAAACATCTTTCTTAGTTATCAATTCTATCTAACATTTTTCATAGTGACGAATTCATCAAACTTTATAAAAAAATTGCCACACCCCTTAAAAGAATTTGTTCTAATGAATTCACTACAAGGACTGATAAATTCATTTTATTTTTTTATGAATTCACTACACCCTTTGACAAAACCACCATTTTAACAAAATCACTGAAACTCATATTGAAACTACAATTTTCCATTATGAACCCATCATTTGGAAAATGAATAAATAGTAAAACCAAATTTTACCTAGCATTTATGTTGCCTAAATTTAAAAAATAATAATTCTGAAACATTGCTTACTAGATCCTTACTACCTACTATCCTTTTGTACACTCTCACTCACTCACTCTAGTGTCAATTAATTGGAATACAATTGATATTTCCTTTCTCACCTCTCACAATCTAGAGAAAAATGCAAACTAAGTTGAAAATCACACAATGAATTTCAAATTTCAGCTTACCCCTATTTTATACTCCCCCAACCATTTAAACAAAATCCCCACATCTAAGCCTTTTTCCTATTTCACAGACCTATTCTCTCATTTTTCACTTCACATCACAAAACCAAATAATTAGAATACTCTATTTCTTTATTCTTTTCCTTCAAATCACTTCTACAAATTTAATCACATATTAGAAAATATATTTATCCTTTTTGTAGCCTGTATATTAACATTTGGATATATCATTCCAAAATACACTTCCATGTTAAAATATTCATGGGTAAAAATATAAATATGTATCTTATCTCACAAAATATTATTTCTCCAATCTTATCCCTGACAACTATCTACTCAGGCCAAACCATTTGACATATTTTACAATCATGTAATAATATTATCAAGCATGGTACTTATATTTATTATAGTATCAAATACATCATTTTATGTGTAAGCTTAATTCATTAGTTTCAAGTGTTCAAACACATCCATTATCCTTAAAATAACAATTGAGGTGGCATCACTCGTAATCATTTAAAACCACCTAGGGCATCATATTTATACATCCACTTTCACTCTAATTGTATTTATTCATTGAAAATTTATTTATTTTTCTAGTTGAAAGATGCTTTCAAAAAGGGGAAAATGTCAACACCTAAAATACATCATATTTAGTTTCATAAATAACATTACTTGATATCAACACACTAACTCATCCACCACCCTAAATTTAAATTATATATTAAACTACACTAACATTATCTCCCTCCCTTTTTAATATAATTAATTAATCCATATTAACTAGTTAACCATGCACACATAATTAAATATAACTTATTAAAAAATACATAATTTCTAATTCACCAAACATATTCCACATTTATCTCAACCATTGAGTCATCCAACCACTTCCTTAACTTATTCAACCAATTTTTGAGTCATAATTGAACCTTTTAGCCAACATGGTGAATCATTTAACTAACATGATCATTCATGAAAAAAATTCAACTACCAACTTCCCTCTTATTTCTCAAACACATGAGGAATTGATAGTTTATATATGGATGAAGACTCAAATATGACCATGAAAAGTTAACATAATTAAATAAATATAGATCTATTCTAGCTATCCATTTTCCCACCCAAAATCCCATAAATTCATCCATTGTAAACATTCATCATCAAGCTATCGAAGTACTATCAAACTTACCTTGTGAATCTATTTGAAAATAAATAAATCACGTCCTTATGCTAGTAAATTTTCCTTTGAGTTGGAGATTGAATTGAGGATCCATATACACATTGAAAGATACAATATAAATCAATCAAATCATAAGGCTATCACTTTTGTTGGTAATATGTAAGGTAAGTTACTTATTTGTCATGTTCTTTTATTGTAGCTCTATATGAGATTTTAGATTAATATTTGAATATGATTTCAATTGTTTATATGGTTTATTAGTGGAAATTTATAAGTTATATATATTAAAAAAATTATTTGTTATGGCATTCACATTTCCTATGGTGCTCTACTTTCTTACTAATAAGAAAAAAAAATGTTGATTAAAATAACTTGTCTATTAATTTCAAAACTACACTATCATCAATAAAATCCAATATAATGGTTGTTAGTTTTTATCAAAACCTAAATGGTAGGATACTATTAAATATTATATTTTTTAATTTCAATTAAACTCCATTAAACATGACAGGTCATCAAGCTCCCTTCATGGTAGGACATAAAACTCCATTCAACATGGCATGTTATCAAACTCCTTTGATGGCAAGTCATCAAACTCCATTTAGCAAGTCAATCCATCAAAATACCTTCATAATAGAAATAAATGAAAATTTGTTCATCAACATATCAGACCATGAAGAACATTTCATGTCATGATATCAAAATCCATTCAATATGGTGGGTTCTCAAACTTGCATCATGATAGGTCATAAAACTCCATTCAACACAGTAGGCCATAAAACTCCATTAAACATGTCAAACCATCAAATTAACATCATTTAAATCCATAAAGATATCAAAATGGGTATTTATATCAATCAATTTGGTCATCAAATTCTATTTACACAATATGTGCACAATGAAATAATTGATGCACATTTAGATGAACAAATCACATTACACACTATGTTATTCAAGAAAATCCAATTAATAAACATGTTCCATATTCAATCCAAATTTAAATAATTTCATCTAATGTCTCATATTATTAAGAAAATTTATTTTAAGAAACAAAATAATATGAAAAAGAGAAAATAAAGTCACAAAATGGATGAGCAAGGAAAGGATTTATAAACCCAAAAAGAGGGATAGGATGGTAATATCATCAAATTGTAGAGGCAAAAGAATTATTTAGGGACACATGGTCATGGTTATCTAAGAAATATAATGATGATGTGGATCTAAATGACATTTTTTTTTGATAGGGTTATACATATGTAATTATTATGATGAAATATATACAATGAAATACATGATTATGCACTTTTATAAAATGATAGAAATAATTTGATCAATTATTATGGATGCAATATGTTGTGACTTTATGTCTTGTCAATTAGCATTGGTATTTTTTGAATAAAAAACTTAATACAATACATTAATATATTTAAAATTCATTAGCACTCATGGAGTGATTCATGGGATTAACACAACCTTAGTTTGTGAGGAGGTGAAGTTGTGAGCCAAATAAGCTAAGGAAATAAATATTGGATAAGATTGAATATATAGTGATAAATTGGTATCCAAAGTAAAGTAAATAAATGTGTATGCATATTTTATGGTTGATTCCTGTTAGAAAATAAGTTGGCCAAGATTTTGTGAAGTTTCCTTTAAACCAAGTATTGATTCTTGTATCCATGATGATTGAGGCAACTAGGTCTGTGAGCTATTTCTTGAGACACTAAAATACAATGGTATGATATATTTTATAGCATGAAAAAAATTATCATATGAAGTATAAACATTTTTCAACACATTTTGATGATCTTTAAGATCTCAATATCATATTAAATTAATTATGTTTACTCTATGAAAATGATAGTAACAAATATGAGCACAAGCATCATTGTGTACACTTGAATTCTCAAACATAATGATTTCTATATTTTAAATTATATTAAGGTTTAGTTGTAAAAATCATGTTACTCATTAGTCCCCAAATAAATGTATTATCTCCCTCTAGATTGAATCATTACAACTCGATCTCCTTTTAGTAAATAAATAATGTTGTTTCCCTATGTGTATTTTTTTGGTAGGAATGTTGACATCCTTTAGAAAAAAAAATCACCCAAATCAATTAAGTCTTGACAATGACATTGATCTCCACTCATATTTTTTGTGTGTGGGCTCTTATAACATCTATGACAAAAATCTATCCTTATAAAGAAACCTACAAAATTTTTGGTAAACTCTACCTCTAGGTCATCATCAAACTGAATTGATTAATTTTCTTATTTGTCCTTAAAAATAACCTCATATTAATTACCTAAAAATAATTCATCCAAAACTACATTTCTATTCATTTCCAAAGAAATAATTTCCTCTATTGTATCAATAGTTCCTCTGGTGAAACTTCATCTTCATCATCTACATTAATATAAATATTCTTATTGACTCTTTTCACATACCTTAATTCAAAAAAAAATCTTCAACTATTCATATGTAAACATACAAACATTTTACATTAGCCTAATTA
This sequence comes from Torreya grandis, assembly GCA_037957365.1. Taxonomy (NCBI): domain Eukaryota; kingdom Viridiplantae; phylum Streptophyta; class Pinopsida; order Cupressales; family Taxaceae; genus Torreya; species Torreya grandis. Next base: position 726,732 of record JARHVA010004766.1, on the reverse strand, counting down.
TGGATGTTTATCTAGTGTTTTATATCTCTATAAATTCATATTGAGTAAAATAGTTTAATATCATTGAGTAAGGTGAACAAGTAAATATCCCATACCGCTAGTGATAAATTTTATGTAATTTTTGAATCAATATTATACACACATATGACACCCATTTTAACCATTCCCATTTCATAAGTATATAAAAATATATAGGTATCCACATGGAATTTTTTTAATTCCTTTCTATCAGAAATAATCTAGAAAGTGCAAACTAAAAAATTGATTTTATCTTATAATTTTTTAAATACTCTATAGGTAAACTAATAAAATATTTTCCCTATAATTTCAACTCATGTGGACCTTCACAATCTCTTATCCTTGATTATTTAAACTAAACACCTTAATAAATAATTTATAGGTAAGAGATAAATTATTAAATTCATATTTTACCATTAAATGATCCATCAAGTAATTATCCACCATCACCCTTAGTTGTTTATTATCATGGATATAGACTAACATGTTTTATCAATTGGGCTATCCCAACATTAGATTAAACTAAAAGTGTAAGATCTTTATTCCTTTCCAAAAAAGTATAAGCATAATACTAAAGCATAAAACATTATTGTAATTTCCATGATATTAGAGGATTATTCTTCAAATGACTAATGACATTATATATGTCCATGGATTTTTTCATATTTTCTTTATCTCTAATTAATTTATTTTACTTCCTTAGTTGCCTAGAGACACCCTTAGATCATTTTGTTGGAATATATTCAACATGACTCTATGTTAATTTAAATTCATCCTTTAAAGTGAAAATGGATAAAATATATCCATTCAATGTGTTAATGTTTACAATAGCTTATTTCCTCACTCTTTAATATTTAACAATGGTGGTGACCTATTAAGATAGATATTTTTTCCATATGAATATATGAAAGTGACATCTTTACTTATTTATTATGAGGAATGATTTATAATTTTTGGTTTAAACACATGTGGGTATTATGAATTAACATTAATAAATATAAAATTATTTTTATTATGTAAGTTGTAAATTGGTAGTCTTGAATGTATAAGACCACAACATGTATTAGATTACTAGTGACTAAAATATGTATTCATTGGTAAGTGAATACATATTATGATATGATACTTATGTATTCTCCTATTGACTTAATACTTCATGAATAATAATCAAGGTAGGTAAATCACTCTAATAGTGCAGCTAATGAATGAAATAAGTGATGGGAAAATAAAATTGTGGCTACATTGAATTAGAGAGAAGGAATTAGTTCAACAATTCATAGTTCCATAGAACTTAAGGATGTATTAATTAGTTCTAGTTTATATGATTTTTTCATGATAGCTACTAATTCCATTGAAAATAAGGTGCACCATTTTGTACAGAAATACATCCCCATGTTTTAGTGGAAATCTATGTGTAATACATGAATTTAATAACTATAATTAGAAATCAAACAATGAAACTGTCTATTAAAAATTATAAATTGAATTTTTTATTGATCTTCAAAAATTTAAAAATGAAAAACTGAAATTTACCTTCAATTTACCATGAAATTTAATATCTTCTCCTTTGATGACTTTATTTTGATATTGTGATGTTGGGATGTGGTTCCTCAATGAACATATCCAATGAAAGATAAATTTAGTAGCAGTTTGTAGGATGATGTTGATTCTCAAGATAATAATTAATGGAATGTTATATAAAAATTTAATATCTTGGTAGTTTATTTTTTTCAACATGGATAAATCATGCCAATTTATAGACTTATCACATGAGAAATGTATGTTTTTATTTAAACTTGAATTATTAAATCTCTTAAATTTTTGAATGGATAGATTTGAGTCCTCATCCAAGTGGAGAAGACCAATTATAAAAGTGGTTGAGAAATATTGGAAAAGTTATTTGATAGTTGAAACATTCATAAAAATGAGTCAAGGTAGTTGAATGATTCACCAAGGTAATTGCATGTTCTAAGGAGTTCATTAGATGACTCAACATTTAGTTGAGATAATTAGGGAAATGGATGGGTGATTCAGCCTCTTGGTTTAGAGAATTAAGGATTTGGTTGGTGACTTGGAAATTAGAGTTATTAATTATTTTTAATGTAAGTGTGTATTAATCATTAGTTGTAAATAGACAAGTTAATTAATATTAATTACCTATTTGAATTATAGAGAGAAAAATTATATGAGTGAACTTAGGATAAAATATATAATTATAATGGTGAGTTGTTAAATAAATTAGGTGATTGTGTTGATATTTTATTATGTTAATTATGCCACTAAATGTGGTGTAATTTAGGTGTCAACATTTTACCCTCTTTGAAAGGGTGTTGTAACTAAAAGAAGTAATGAATTTTCAAAGAATAACTAAAACTAGAGTGGAAAAATGTGAAAATATACTCCAAATGGATTGAATGAGTGATTGGGTTAGTAAATCCCCCATCAAGAGGTCATGTAAGGAGAAAGGATGTAGATAGACACTTGAATTCTTAAATGATGAAAGATAATTTGAGTTGGTAGACAAAAAAAATATGTGATATCATGATAAATGAAGTTGGTAGTAATTATTAAATTTTTACATGTTTTTAAGTACATGTAAGATGATTTTGCCTGAGTGGATAGTTACATAGGAGTAAAATTCTATAAATGATATTTTCCAAGATAATTTGCATTCTTAGATTAGCCTCATTTGGATTGTTTCATTCAAGTGAATGTATAAAGGATATATCTCATTTATCAATTGTAATATTTTACGGGAGAAATGCATTTTATACATGATTTTTTTGTTGATTGACTTGATTAATTTGCAATAAATAAATAAATAAATGGAAAAAATGATTAATTGGATGTATGATGAGGATAAAGGTTTGGTAAATAGGATAAAATATGGACAAAATCTTTTGTTGGGGTGAAAATTTTGATTGGGGTGGGTAAATAAATAATAGTATGGGGTAAAAATAAATTTAATTTGAGTTCATTTTTACTATTTTCCACATAGGATTTGAATAGTACTTTAGATTTTTAAAAAGGAGAGATAAAAATTTACCATATTTTAACTGATTGGAATCATAGTGAGTAAGGGAGAATGAGATCCCACATGAGAATGGTCCTATAGTAATAATGTTTTGAATTTTTAAAATTTATTTTCATTAATCCACGATAAATATGACTTAGATTATTTCATCATTTTCCTATGGAGGCTGAAATTATTAAATAAGATAAATTATCCATATAAATAGTGAAATCATCTATTTCAACTAGAATTTTTGTAAGTAGTGATAAATTCATGATTTTAGCAGTGAATTCATGTGTTTTAATGGAAAAATAATCATCATGGTATCAAAATCATCGTCATGGTATCAAAATCATCATTAGGGTGGTGACATTGTATTAATGGTGGTGAAATCATAAAAATAATGTATTTGTGATACATAGTGGCAAATTCATGATAAATAAAAAAAATTGCTAAGGTCTGGTTGAATGGACAAGTTAGAATAATGATGAATAACTAAATGATGATTACATGTTGTTAGTTTATTTTTAGATAGATAAATAATTATGATTTATGGATAATGTGTGATTGTATATCCTACTATTTTATTTTCATACATAGTTATTTATGGGGTTAGTATTGGATGGAAAAGTAAATAGTTAGTATGTATTTGTTTAATTGATGTGGTGGATAATGTAATGATGTGGATGGAATATGAGATGATTGGTGGATAATGTAATTGATGTGGTGGATAATGTAATGATGTGGATCTCAAACATTTTTTTATCAACCTTATTTATATTTTGAGTATGAAAATATACATCAATGGTATGAAATATCATGATGATGTATAATAATAACACATAAGGACTCAAAAAAACATATGAGCATGCCACAGTGAACCATGATATGGATAAATCATGATAATATTATTGTAATTCACTTAATGTATTCACTAAAATAAATAAATAATAAAATATCAAACAATATTTAATAAATAAACCAAACACAAAAATATGTTAACAAATAAAAGTAAGTAAATAAATAAACATTAATTATAGATATGTAGTGAGAAAATAAAACACAACAAATTAAGTGATTTGTTTTTCCTTTTTCTAAGTTAAAAACCCTTTATGAGTTAGAGGTGATAATAGTGATATAGATATCCTTTTAATTTCCTTAATCAAGGATATATACTAGTGGGTAGATGTGGGAAATATAGGTCCTAAAAAGACTAGGATGATTTGTATATGGTATGATAAAGGATTGTAACCAAACTAAGGATAAAGAATTTTATTTTTTATTATTTTTTCTAAAATGTGTTTTTTGTATTGTTTTTGAGACTTTTGAGATAACAAATAAACTATGTACATAAGGATAATACATTTTAGAATTAGGAATGTGGATGATGGGGGGTTGTTATGGATGGTAAGAATGTATGTCCAAGGATTTCATGAAGTGAAATTCATGCACTAAAGCTTCACAAAACCATACTAGTAAGTGATAATTTGATGATTTGTGTATAGATGTCAATTTAGGTATACCAATATTATTTAAAAACATGGGTAAAAACTTCATTCTTATATTCATCAATGATAAAACTAGATGGGATGGAAGGTGATTTGACAAGGCTAAGATGACCTAGTGAGATAAGTTTTGTACAAGTGGATAAATAAGGGATATAATGGTATTAATGGATGATAAACCCAAGTAAAATTTATATTTATAGATAGTTTATACTAAATAAGGTGCCAAAAAACTATTTTTCACCGTGGTACTTTCCCAAAGTGCCATAATAATGGTTTTAACTTTTGGTTTATTTATTTCTATTTTTTCTAATATATAGATGACAAAAACACTATATAAATTTAAGCATGAAGTGCTTGAGATGCATGAATTTCATAGGCTCATCAAGCTCTTCACCCTTAGTTTCCAATTTATAAGCACTTGATCCATAATCAACTTTGACAATATAAGGGCCTAACTCATTAGGTTGAAATTTACCTTTTTCTCATGATAAACATTTGTGTTCTTTTTATTATCTTTCAAATAATATATATGACATTAAAGTACATGCCTTTTATTTTCTTATTATAATTATGGTAAAACTAGTTTTTATATGCATGGAGGTGATCAAGTGCATGTATTTTTATCTCATATAGAAGGTTGAACTCATGTATCCCTCAATCTATGTATTAATTTTTATTTATTGAATCGTGTAAGGAAATACATAATGATTTTAATTAAATACCAATCAATAAAATGTATTCAATGCCATCCCATGGGTGTATATTGATACAATAAGCCCATAAGGTAGGATAAAAGTTACAAATTCCAATCAAGACCAACCTCATTTACAACTCATTTGATGATTTTAAATATGTTCTTGTTGAATGCCTCTAATTTTCCATTACCCTATGGATAATACGGGGTGAACCATTTATGTTTGATATGAAATTTCTAAAAAAGGGTGTTTAAATATTTATGTTGATCTCTATTTTTGACCTTCTCATAATACACCCATGGTATTGATTAATTTAAATAAGAAAAAGGAAGGAAACAACACATGGGATGAAATTACCCCTCATTAATTTAATGGTTAACACTAGTTCCATATAAGTATCAACTAGTTTATTTTACTCTCAGAACAAAAATTGTTACCATTGGAGTTTCAATGATATGAGCATTTATGTTTAATTTATTTTTTGCTTGTTAATTATTTGTCTAAGTATATTTGTCTTTTTGATTCAATTGATAAATCACTCAGATAATTTTTCATTTCAATTCACTTTAATTTTATGCATCTCATTTTTCCACTTAGGAAATGTTTATTGGTTTTCATTACACGATTCAACACTTAGGCATAGCTTAGTGTTCTATTATACACCTGGGAGGGTGAAGTTATAGTTAGGGGCATATGTCATCCTTTTATTATCCCTTAAAACTCCACCTATAATTAATTTTGACATTTCCATGTCCTTCAGATTCCCACCTACTAATGTGTATAGACCTAACACTTAGCTCATTATAATATATTAGGCTCTCCTAGGTTCTAACATCTCTATTAGGACTGGGAGAATGACATGTCTAACATAGGGTCTTGTGGATTCTCATTAATTAATTATTGGCCTGTAGTAAATTTTGATGATTTGGACACTTGAGGAGACTAATGTTTAAAACTGACAAAAATCTACGTATAAACTTTTATCTACATTGAGACTCCATAGGAAGCTATTGTGTGTCACATTTTTATAGGGTTGGGCCTCATAAATTTATGAAACCCCTAATAAGGGCCAAAAAATCTTAGGACGGACAAAAATATTCTATGTATCAAACTTCCCTTTGGGTATCCTTCAATACATAGTCAAATTTTATCAATTTTTACCCAGCCATAGACCCTAAGAAAAAAAGATGGGTCATAACCACAGGGATCCTCCTCACATATTTCTACTAGGATGAAACCTAAAGTGCATGCTCATTGTTATTCCTATGGTGAAATAATTATTTAACCACATATAATCATCACAATGACCTACTATCCTAGAGGCCTTGTACTAGTACAAACATATCCAATATAGTGTAATGAGATTATGCCACATGGATTCATCCTACAAACCTGGTATCTTGGAGGTCTTGTATTTGTAAAAACATATTCAAGATAATAGATTAGTGGTATTATGCCATGTGGATTGATCTTGATAACATGCTATCCCAGAGGCCTTGAATTTATGTAGATGGTTTTGTCATGTTGGGTCACTAGGATTATTATACAAGGAAGCATCCTGATATTACACTTTAATAAAACTTTCCTGAAATGGATACCCATTAAGAAACATTTTAAAATTAGCTGAGTCTAAATCTTTCCTTTCTCCCTTATCCAACATTTAGTTGATTTTTATTGATTTGTTTCTTTCATTGATAAGACATTAAAACTTTGTCAAAGGGTCCTAAAACTATGTTTTTGGGTTTGAGAAATGCCTATAAGGTCCAAAAAACCTATAAAAATACATAAAAGGCCATAAAAAACACATGTAAAGGACATAATTAGGTTATTACTTCAAAATTGAACCCAAAAATGAGATAAAGAGAGATAAAATAAGTTTAAATTTTTGATCAAAATTTTTCATTTTAAGTCTAATCAAATCAAAGCATGAGAAATTTAGGACTTAGATAATTTGGCATATAATATTTGAGAAAGATATACCATAGTGACCGTGTGAATACTAATGAGAATACTCTAGTGAACCAATCAGGTAACAAGATAGGTAAATTAATCTTAAAATAGCATTCCCATATGAAATTATGAGTAAGGGGTTTGTTGGTGCCCAAAAAATGGCAATGCCTATGAGGAGAATGTTTTAATGCGCTCAAAACCAAAAATGCAAATATCTAGCTAGAGAACTTCAAACGTTAGACTAAAAATATTCACATCTAAAAATAAGCATAAAATAAAAATGATACCTTTAGATAAAATCAAAAGTATGAAAAAACTAAAGTCTCCCTCAACCTATGGCATACTAAGTTTCAATTTTATTTTAGACCATCCATATTTGTAAGTGATTAATTCTTTACAATTCTTGAATTCACATGAATAATTTAGACCTTCCTATGTAATCAAAAATTTTGAGAAGGAAATTATTTTGTCTATTTGAATTAGGTAAAAATGGCATGTGAATTACTCTTATACTAGCTAGGTTTTTATATACCCAACAAATATACCTTTAATCCCACTCAAGGGCTTGTTCCACTACTAACAAAGTCAAAAAACCTATGGTGGAATTTCTTGTATCACCCTTTTGAGGAATACATGGATTTTACATTTAAATTATATTTTTATTGATATTTTCTTATGAAAATATTTTATAATCATATCCATTTAAGGTTAGGGATCAATCCATGGATATGTTGAAAAGCTCAAACAACTCATGATTAATGAAACAAATTTAAACTAATTCAATGTTTTCAATTAATTTTAGATGTTCAATTAAGTGCATGTGACAAATTGATTAAGAAAATGAAACTATTATTTAAAAAAACATAATTTTTATTTCAAATTACTAGCCTCCATAATTTAGAAAATGCAAAAAAAGTAAATTGAAACATATTATGCAATTGTTCAAATATGACTCTTTATTTTCAAACTTCTAAGGATTAGATAACTTTTAGGTTTTTATCAACCACTTGAAGTTATTTATCCCAATAATTTAATAAAAAAGGGGATTACATAGGTTTATAATCTTTTAATCATTTCCTTTTATTTTTAAAATAAGGGCACTACTACAATGAGATGTCTAAGATGTAGAATAGGCTAGAATGCTGAAGAAAAATAGGGCCAAAATAAGCCCACATGAAATAAAAACAAACCAAAACAACAAATTAAAATAATAAATAAATAAACAAAAGAAAACATATTATAATAAAATGAATAAACTAATCTATCAAAATCAGATGCAAAAAATTAGACCTAACTAAGAAATCAAATGTGGAAAACATGAAACTATGTACACTAATCTAAAAAACCAAGCCTATTAGAGTTAGGAGGGTGGGTTTGTAAACCCATCACAATGTGAATTACACTTTCTATTAGTATCAAGGTCATTATAGTTAGTGTCATTAGGAAATCAAGGACATTGTCACATCTTGACTTATCTCTAAGCTAAATAAATTGTTTAATCTATGGATTATTGTAGTTGATTATCTGATTAAATAATATGTGATTAATATTGATGATATATGTTGATTATGGGATAGTTTGTGTTGCTAAATTTACATGATTAGATTTTTTGAGTTAGTAACAATTTTATAATTTGTACTTTATGATCATGTTTAACTATTTGACATCATTATTTTATAGACATAATGATGTCTTCAGCTAACTAACTTCATTGGCATGAGGTGGTTATAGGATAGATTCTTCCCTCAGATCATGGTAGAGGAAGAATATCATTGGAAAGGATGGTTAGATGGAGACATTAGGGGTTGATAGATACCGAATATGAAAACCCTTAAACACACCACTTAAAAGATCATGTTTTGTAATTATTGGTTATGATAGTGTAGCATGTTTTGTGTACTTTTTATTTAGATTATTCTTAGTATGCTTTATGGTAAAAATCTTAATTGTTGTTTATTATTGTGTTGATTTTTCGAGTGATTTCACTATTTTTTACCTTACATAGCTCATCCTAATTGGATAAATGAAATAATTTATTTGTGTGTACTTGTATCATTGCCTTATTATGTTTGGAAGAATAGTAAAACATTATGATATTGTGATGGATTTCATAATTGTTATTTGATCTATAAGATTTAGATGATATTAATTAAATATTATTATTATGATAACTATATTATAAACGTGAAATATAATAACATTTTTTTGAAATAGATTATATTAAATTAACTATTTATTTTAAGTGTGTGTATGTATATATATATATATATATTAATGTTAATTAGTAAATGATTATATAAATCATTGTAATTAATATATATGTTAGTTGATAACATTTAATGTAAAATCTAAATCTTGTTAATCACAATTGCATTTCCAAAGCTATATGATTTCATTGTGTTAATCATTACATGGGAAAATACATGAGTCCACGACTAGTTTAAAGTCTTGCCTGGAATAGAACATATGTTTGTGACTTAATTAAATGAGGTTTTCAATGATGGATTGATCATTTCCATGAGAATTTGATAAAGGAATAATATATGATTATTAGGGATTGTTAGAAGCATCAAAAATGATTAATCAAACTAATCATTCATTGACGTTAGTTAAGCATTATTTTGGGAGGAAATTATGGAGTTCTTTTGCATATTCATGGAAGCATATTGTGAGTAGTTAAGCTATATAGGCATGAAAATTTTAAAAGAGTTTAATCATCCAAATAATATGGTGTAAAGTAATAAAAATAGAGGATGGAAAATAAATAAAAATGATAGTGGGATTGTGAACAAGGGATGGCTCATGGAATTTTGAAAGGAAAAAGGTAGAAGGTGGAGAAGAGGAAAAAGAAGGAATTGGTGTGGATTTTAGCTCAACATTTTTCATCAATCATACATTTTATCAAGTCAGTTTTATAATTTAAATACTTATGTGTGTGATGTGTTTTATGAATGGGTTTTCAAATTACTTGGGTTATTGCTTATTTTATTATTTTTAGTTTTGTAAAATTATAGTGGGATGTATATAGGGCCCTATGGAGGGATCAGCCTCCATAGAAACTTATATCCAACCTAGGATAACTTGGGAAGGTTAGGGATAAATAGTAGGTCTTGGCCATGGTATTAAGAGGCTTTTAAAACTATCCCATCCTTAACAATTTAATTTCACTATTCAAAATGGAATAATACTTTTTTGGGTATATATATAATTTGGTTCAAATGTTTATCTTAAACTAGGTTGTTATATATTCTAGGGGGTATTTGAAAAAGAAACTCAATTATATATGTCTATATGATTTTTCAACTATTAAACAATTCATTCTTTTGGGGTTAAGAATATGGGGTTTTTAGTGATATTGAATATATATACATACATACATACATTTATGCACACACACACGGACATATACATACATATTACATATATGTATTTATATATATACATACACACACACACACACACACACACACACACACACACACACACACACACACACACATGTATACATATATATATGTATATGTATGTATATATGTATACATACATACATACATACATGTGTGTGTGTGTGTGTGTGTGTGTGTGTGTGTGTGTGTGTGTGTGTGTGTGTGTGTGTGTGTGTATGTATACATACATACATACATATACACACACACAGATATATATATATATATATATATACACACACACACACACATATACATATGTATACACACACACCCACACACACACACACCCACATATAATTATATATTTGGTTAATTCTAAATCTATATAGAATAATATACTCACATACATATTTTTATATGAATCAAACAATGGTCAATATTCAACTCCCCCAACTAATAAATTTGGTATATCTACATTGGGGCCAACTTAGCTAGCATAACCAAAAATTTTAATTCAAAAACCTTTAGTTATAGCTACACCTCTTGTAGATAGTTCCTCCACTTGAAATGTACAATACATTATGCACAGTGTTCATACTTTATAGGTTAAGGTGTTACATCTTGAGTGCCACTAAGCCATCACATGGCTTGGATTCTATTATTCTCTTACATACACATTTATCAAATCACATAGAGGAAACTACCTTTCCATCTAGATTCTTTTCACATAAGCTTCAATGTATGATGGTAAGGGTGACCCTGAGCATCATCTATAGGATTTTCACATAACATGTTTAGACTACGTGTCTAATGATTGGCTTTTCACAAAGTTATTTTTGTAGTTTAAAGGATTATGATTTGAAATGTTTTTATGACTTACCAAATCAATATATCACAATATTGAATCATTTAGTATACATGTTTTTATCACACTTCTCCATAAACATTAGTGAAAATATCTCATATGCTCAAGTTGCACAATTAAAATAAAAGTCAAATGAGCCAATTGCAGAATACATCTAATGATACAAGATTATATTAGCTAAATTAACTATCCCCATGGAATATATATAGATTCAATACATATTAAAATAGTATTATACTAGTATTACATGAATATATCTTGTTTAAGAAGTTTATAACATTCACATATTAGTGCCACATAATAAAATAAAGAGAAGTTGAGCTTCTCTCAATGGGAAAACTAAAATATATAATTGGATCATAATAAACTAATAAGATTTATAGTAAGCATCCATAGAAGGTAAGGACTAGTTAAATTAAGAGTGATTCAAAGGCCACATTTAATGGATCTTAAAATATATCTCATCTCCTAGTTTTATCATCTCCTCCATGTTAATTTTTCACCAACCTTCTATAATCACCATCACATGTTATACAACAAATCTTGTAATGTAATTTCATATCTCTCCCTTCCATCAAATAGGTTGATACAACACAATCTCTTCAAAATAAATATTATCTAATGTATTCTATCAGTATCACAAGATACCAAGGCATACAAAAATTAGATGCATTAGCTTAAAACATAAGATAAAAGATTTATTTAAAGTTAACATTATTGATGTGGGAATACCCACAGAGGCACCAAAAGTACAAAAAATAGAAGCTAAGGTATTAAATATATATTTGCACATCTATTTCTAAATTACACAATGAATTTAATAAGGAATACTATAAGTGTTCACTACACATATCAGATATATCCACCACCAGCTTCATATCACACTATTATAGAGGAGGCACACCCACTACATAATATTATTGGTGTGTACCACATTACAATTTCATTTAGACCACTCATAACTTTGATAAATTAAGATATTATAGATGATGATACATATTTATATGAATTCTTTGTATAGTACTAAATAGATCATCATCATATCTAGAGTGTTATGGTTGAAATTAGGTCAAGAATTATCATGTGCATTAAATACATACGTATAATTATTTTAGTGGTCATGTTTAGAGCTCCACTAGGGAGATTGTGCCTCCACTATAGGTTGAACTAGCACATGTGGCCTCTAGATTCTTAGTAGTACCTAATTTAGGTATATTTGACATGTTATTGGGTAGGCCATGGATAAAATGACAATGAGACATTCCATCCATAGTGCATAGATGGCTCAAATATATACATTTAAACTAGGTGGCCATAGTTGAGAGTCTTCCATATGATTATCCTCTACCTATTCCATACATAGTTACATCACAATTACCAATTATAACATAGTTACCAAATAAATAATAGTTATTGGTTAGAGTTTAGAGCACAATAACTACTAGTACATCATGTAGTTTAGTAGAGACAATAGTGCAGGTGAGGTCTACTCCTACAATATGGACACATATGTATACTCTCCCATAAAGATCATTATTAGAGAGACCTATACATTAGAGATATGTTATATATTATAGAGGGCCTTATCAAAATAGGGAACCTATGCCACCTACATCTTCTTCTATCATATGGGTCCCCAAGACCCCTATAGTTCACAACACACCAAAGTTAGTACTAAATATTCCTACCACCACTACATAGGTAGATACATATATAGATCACTCAGTATAGTAGATTATGGGACCATAGTTTCCCTTTCATATGACACACATGATCATAGTTCCTTTATCTAAGACAAACCATAGTAATAGTGAGTCTCCCATGAGACTCATCAGTTAATATTGTTTCTCTCTTCTTTTACATACTTTCCTTCTCTCTTTCTCCTTATACATAAATCATATTCATTTTACTTGTATATAGATTATATAAATAAAATAAAAAATAATATAATATTTCTAAAACATAAAAAATTCAAATAATTACTTAGAAAACACAAAATTATAGATTGTATGCATTTCTATGTTTACACTTCTTATATTTTACAGACACTACATATGTTACATGTCTTAGTATACTAAATTTTATCATACATATATGCTTAACTTGTTCTTGTTGAGTGCTTGTAGATTGTTACATGACTTAGGTCCATCACACCAATATAGACTTGATATCATCTACCCATTGGGGAAATATAGACTAATATATGGGTTTTTATTTGACACATTCACCCACTTGGGAAAATCTTATACATAGTTTTGATTCTCATGTTATATTGATCTATACTCTATATCCTAGTTTTAGCATTGCTATATCTTGATATTGATCATTTTACTCTTAGATTTTTTATAGGCTATTACTAATTTAGACTCAACATATGTACATCATATCCCTTACATAGATTTGTATTACATATTCATGAATACTTTAATTTATATCTTTCCTAGTTTATATTTAATTTTATCTTTATGCTTATTTTATTTGAGGGCATTTGAATATGCCATTGATCTTTGGATCCATACCACTTATATTAAAAATATGTATGCTTCAGACATGTACACATGTCCTTGTGTGTGCCTTCCTAATTATGTATTTAGATATTTGAACATGTCATTATGTGTGGCTCTAATCCAACTTTTTTTTTTGTATGTGGACATTTAAACATGTCATTGTATGGCTTCTTTTTATCAAATTTAATGACATATGCCCATGTCCCTTGTATTGTGGCCCCTTAGCCTACTTTGTGTGCCTCATGTATTTCTTATGTATGATTTATTGTATGCATCATGGCCATGACACTTGTCTTTGATTGTTACACACACTAGTTTTTCATACCATGAGGGAACTCATACATCTCACCCTTCCTACTTCGGTGTCATGATGAACATCATACCCCATCCCCTTAGGTAGATACCTAGTTATCACTTAGATTTTTTGTTACATATATTATTATATCTATATTTATACCATTATGAATGCTATACATGATATACATCTTATATTACATACATATGCTTAGATTATCTTATATTTATATGTTATGTATGTAAATTATATTGGATTATTATAGATTTATCATATATGCTCTGGCTAACACACCTTTTATAGAGATTTTTATTTTGAGGATAGTTATTTCATAGTTTCAATAGCTCTCATAAAAATAGGGGAAATTCATAGGGGTTTGTCAAAGAGATTAGGCTCCTATATTACACTCAAAGTACATTTTCATCACACAAGCTTAGTTACAAAAAAATCAAACTTGGGTATACACAATGGGATAATAGTGACCCAAAAATTAGTATAGTTGTGTACAAATTAGACCACAGTGCCACATTTTTAAATATAGAACTACTATCCAAGATATGAAATTATTGTCTAAGACTTGGAGCTACTATGTAGTAACCTTAGTTTTAGAAAATCCCATATTGGCTAAAAAAGTATAGTAGGTATAGTACAAGTTTGCATAGATTTAGTTATAGATTTATTATATATAATCATTTTTACTTAGATTCGTACTATTTCAACTCAGATTCATATCAGCCTACTCATATTTGGGGCGTCATGCACAACATGACCATTTCAATATTCAGTTCAAATACCTAGATATAATTTATTATAACTTATCCTAGAATCTATATCCTCAAAAATTAGATTTGGTGTCATGTGTGTGGCACATTATTTCCATATTCTCACTTACACATCATTTTATTAGATAAAATTACAAGTAATTATATATTTTGTATATACTCAACATCATATTTAAATTTGCATAATAATTTCATGCCTTGCTCTATTTGTAGTGGTCGACATTCCTGAGTGCCTAGAGTTACCTAATATACCCAAGTGGTTGTAAAGATGACATACCTAGTTAGACATTTATAATTACTTCACAAAATTCAATTTCAAATTCATCTACTACACATGGATAGGTAATGATGGATTCATATCCTACTTAGGTTCTTAATCCACATACATGAGAAGGTTGGACACATTTTTAGTCCAATCTAAGCTATTTACATGTCATGATCCACCAATTAGGGGTGAGAAATGATGGATTTAGAATTACATTAAGCTATTAAGCCACCCACACATGAGGATTTATTAATCCATTAACTTAGAGTAAATTTTTCACTAATTAATCACTATATACATGCACACACATAAGTTTCTACCAAGTTTATGCATTGGTTCACATACTTAGTGAGGTGTATTAATTCATCTTCTTTTCCCCATATCTTTACTTACTTTTACTTATTTACTCTATTTAGTATTTTTATTTTATATCTCTTAATTAAGGACTTATTTATGAATGTTTCACTTGTAAGGCACACATTAGAACATTATTCACATACTTAGACCCAACTTCATGGGATTAACCTCCTATGTAAGTCTAGGCATGCTTATTTTTCTTTCATCCTAGTCATTTCACTTTGCTACATTTTTAGAATAAAGAGGGGGGGAGGTGTAACCACTTAAAAGTGGTCTTTGAGTAGTAAGATTTCTATTTGATATTAACTATCCCTACATCATCCCAATACCTATCTTAAATCCTATTATCACACTTATCCAACCTTTGTGTGGGACACATGCATACCTAGTCATCCTTAAAGTATTCCTAGACCCTCATTTCTTGATCTTGGCCATTCGTTCCTAGTTAACCACTAGTTGGACACTAGTTCAACATGATGTAGACACCTACAATTGGCCACCAATAACTTCATACCCAACTTTAAAACAATTATTAAAAATTATCAAACATTTAACTTAAGAATTTATATTAGTCTCAAATTTTGATTTATAACCTTTCATTAAATCAATTTATCCTATTAAATAAACTAAACAAGGTAAATACACACATTGAATTAATCAAAATCAAACAAATGACCAAATGCCTAAAAAGAATTAATTGAATTACACATCCTAATCAAAATTAATTAACAAGTTAAATAAATTTCAAATCCTAAGTAAATTCATCCTTGATAAAATAATCTAACAAATCAATTACCAAAAATAAAAATTCAAATATCAAGAGCATCTTAGAACATTCTAGAAGCTACTCATTACTGTTGTGAGTTGTCTCAAATGGAACATAGCTAAAAGAATATCTTAGGAATATGCTAAACTCAATCAAAGTTAATAAACTCAAACATGTTCAAATTTAACCAATTCCAAGGTGTTTTAAAGCCTATAAAATCAAGCCTAGAGCTCTTCATTTATGGATCTCAATCAAAGTAGAGTTATAATGCAGGAATTGATTCATGAAGCTAAAAGCCTAGTGTTATAATGTCAAAATTGAGCCAAACCATATCAATCAAGCCAAGAATTCAACAATGGTGCATATAGGAGATGGTGTTAGCCATATTTCATTTATGAATACTTATTATGCATAATCCAAACAACACAAATGAAGAAATCATTTAGAGCTCTCAACGAAGGTAAAGATTTTTGTTCTTTGCATTTTAGTTAGGTTTTTAATTATTATTTTTTCTTTAATCTCCCCCTAAGATATAATCTTAGAAATTTTATTTTTTATTATTTTTATTTCATATTTTTATGGACTAACACTTTATCTAAACTCCTCTCTTTGTTAAATTCCTTGATCATAAATGGCATGCCTGGTGGGACACGATTGCACACCCCAAATCTTTGAACAAAAATGGATGTTAAAATATATCTTATTTTTTATCCATTCACTATTTCTTTCTAAAATTTTTATAGGCTTGTATTACTTATTTAATTATAATTCTCTAAAATTTAATTAAAATATAATGTGTATTTTATAAGTTATGAGTCTTTTAATGACTGTCACTTTTTATTTTTAATTTTCTAGTAAAAATGGTTAGTATAGAGATAATAAATTTTTTTTATTCACATTTTTTATATTAAGTTTTAAATATAGGTAAAAAATATAACTATAAATAACATTAAAAACTTTTATGAAAAATGGATTCATATTTTAAAATTTATGGCTAAATTATGGACCATGGGTTTTTATGATTTATGTGTTTGGTTTTCTTTGTTTTAACCTTCTAACTTGTTATTTTCATGCTTCATAGGTTTATTTTATTTTTTGAGTTTTTTATTGATATATTTTATAACCTTTGCCTAACATAACATTTTTTTATTTATTTTTTGTTTTGCCTTCAGGTCGATAGATTTTACCCCTCAAAGTTGCTTGTCTCATTTGATAAATAAGCTTTAAGGATAAATGAAGTTCTGACCTTTTCTTTGTAGGAACTATTTGAGAAAAACAATTTAAATATAAATTAGTATTTTCACACTTCATTTGTATGTCTAAAATTAATTAGGAATCCTTCATTTTGGTTTTTCAAAGAAATATTTTTATGGTGTTTTATTAGTTAAGTTTTGTGGTTTCTTTAAACTTCACAACATAAAACTAAGGGGATAAAATAACACCAATAAACATTTCATTTAGTGATATATAATTTAATACACTTTAATGTTTTTGAATTTTTTTTCATTATTTGTTTAGTCTAAACCTTTTTGAGTAAATAGGGAGTTGTGCGTGTATGCTCTCCCATCCATATCCTTTAGGGAACATTTGGGATCAAAAGTACCAACTTCTTTTTGGGTGGTTTACAATCATTTTGATTTGTGAATTGTAAATCTAATGGGATAGTAATGAATCAAATAAAACACTTTCAATTTGGTGTAATAAAATTAACCTCACTTTAATTATTTTCAAACTTGCTTGTTGATTCTGTGTTTTAGTGAAAAGAAACGTGCATGTATGCTCTCCCATCCATACCCTTTAGGGAACTTTTGGGATCAAAAGTGCCATCTCATCATACTTTGATCCCAGTTCAAGGCATAGAAATAATGTTGTTTAAATCCATCCCTAGAAACTCATAATAGTATTGGGTGATCTTGAGGTGACCATAATGTATTTCTATTATATCATTTGTTTCATTGCATCTGGGCTTATGAGTGGGACTTCATTACCTCCCGAAAGTTCTATAGATAATATTTGACCTAATGTTTCATCTCTTGGAATTAAATTCATCACCCCCACTAGGATTAAAGGTTTGAGTATTTAAACCACATTTTTGTGTTGGGGTTAAGCACTAGGATGTATTTTCACATTGGAATCACACTATACTGAGCAAGTAATAGATGTAGTGGTTAAAAAAAGGGAAAGAACCTTTTCCAATAAGCCAAGTGCTGTGACCACCCAATTAAAGTACACTTAATTTACATCATTTGGCATTAAATTCATTATGAAATTGATCCATCTAAAATATTTTCAAAATAATTATTTTACTCAACCCCATATTACAATACCCTTTCTAGGATTTAAATGATAATACTTAGTGTATTTTGGTCATTTTTTCTTGGTGTGTTAGAATAAAACTTGTATTATTCAAACCATGTCATTTGATGAGTCATAAGTCCACATCACTCCATTATTTTAGGAGGCATTATGTCTTATATATGACACTTTGATTTAACTTAGAAAACATTCCCTTTTTGTGTCAAAACATTGGGTGTAGCACTTGATTGAGGAGGGCATTGTTATGCTGCCCAAATCATTTAAAAATATTATGCCTTTGAAGTCTTGAAACATAAACCATTTATCACATCATCTTTAGGGAGTGCTAATGTCGTTAGGATACCAATTTTGTTTTGAAGTCTTATCTTGTTTCATCTTGAATATCTATTATCATTTGTTTGCAACCAATCAGTTGAGCCTTGTTAAATATTGGATTAGCATGGTCATGTTGTTTAAATCTTTCTAGATCTTTGTCATCAAATTCATAGTTTATCCTTAGTTGAGTCCTTGATTAACTATTACAAGTTTAAACTCAAATATTGGTTGATTTCAGTTTATACCTCAATTCATGGGGTTGATACCTAGATCTTCCTCTTTTGGATTATGTAACTTGGGTTAATTTTTCATTTAAATTTGTAAAATTATATTGTTTTGTGATTTTATTTTGGGCAAATTAGTTTATCTTCAAACATCTCTTGTTTAGCATCTTATATGAATTAGATCATGTTTTATGCCTAGAGTCATATACCTTGTCTATGTTAAAATATTCCAAGTTTGTTAGATTAATCAATCAAACTATTTTAGGTTGAGCTTTTTCCACCATTTGACCATTAGTCCTTGCATATCCTATTTGAGCCTAGATTTTGACTCTGCATGTTGATAAAAGACCTAGAAACTTTTCCCTTTAGTATCTTAGACCTACATGGAACATGTTTCAACATTAGAGTTTGGTAGTTTGATTTTTAGGTCATTTTTCGTGACCTTTACATGCATCAGACAATTAACATTTATTGTTTGATGCTAATCTATTTTATCAAGTCTTTGCATATACTTTTTGTTGATTTATCTCCATCTTTAACAAAGTTAGATCACATTTGAACCCTTTGTCTTTACAAGAGGCATAGATTCTAATTAGTCAATGACATATTGGTCAACAATAGGTACTAAATCTCCAACATGAATCCACTTCTCAATAGTTATTCATGCAAAAAATAGGTTCCAATGTTATTCAAGTACCTTCAAGGAAATAGTTGCCTTTTACGTAGAACGCACTATAGGTTCAGAGATAGGCTCTTGTCTCACAATTTCCCACTTAATAAAAAGGTTCAAATATTCAACATCAAGTACCTATTAAACCACAAAAAGCATAATACAGTTATATTCTCCATCCCACCCTCAATATCTATAAAAATAATCATACATATCCAACCCCAACTAGAATGTTACACCACCATAGGTACAATTTCAAAAATTGCACCCTAATTCATTCATGCACATTCTTGAATCATTCCCTATCCAATCCAACCTACCTCAAGAAATCCCTCCATCATATCCTACTCTGAGTCATCCACTTGTGAATACCCAACCATCAACCCACTCTAATAGTCCAACAAGTTTCCTTAAGAAAGAAATAAAACAAATGAAGGATGCAATTATTTCCATCCAAGCTAGGAAACATGTTAAAAAGTTTAAATTGGATGATGTGTGTTCATATACTTTTGACATGGATTACTTACATATTTTATTTCCTCCAAGATATGATCCACCCATGTTTGACAAGTACTAGGGGAAAGGTGATCCCAAAGCATATATAACATAGTTCTTTGTTGCATTTTATCTAGTGGAATATAGTGAAATTTATCTACTATTGTTATTTCCAAGGAATTTAGTTGGGCAAGCCTTGGAATGGGTTTTGAAACTACCAAATAACTTATTTTCTGACTTTAATGATCTATTACACAAGTTTATGCAACACTTTTCATACAATCTCGAGCATGATATTTCATTGGTCAACTTAATGCAAACAAAGCAAAAACTAGTTGAAAGCTTCATAAGTTATGTAGAGCGATGGAGAACCCTTGCAAGATGATTTACCCATAGTCTACCAGACAAACAACTAGTAGTTGTATTTACCAAAAATCTACATAGTGAAATATCCTACTAGTTGGAGTTTCAATATGCACATACATTTAAATAGATCATTGACAAAGGTTTAGTGATCAAAAAAGCCTTTATTAACAAAGGGACCATAAAACTAAACTCAGCCAATTAAAATAATATCTAAAACTAAAATTAGACCAATAATCAACATCAACATCCAAATAAAGTGCAAGCATTACAATTAATATAGGCTAATAATAATGATAGGCCAAAATAATTTAACCATAATAAGAATGTTGTTAGGAATGGAGTAATAGAGTCACACCATGTCCAAATGGGGCAAACACAATTTTCTCAACTAGTGCCACTTTTACAACTTACTCCTACCTAACCTCTTCAATATCTACAACATACACAATCAGCACAACTTAGGCCAACACAATAAATGCAACAATCAAAGTAAGCTTTGACTTTACAAAACCCACCTCCTCCAATGAGAAACCCACCTACTTATCATATTTTTACCAACCTTAGAGAACCCATCAAATTAGTCATTCAAAAGCTCATATAATCTAAATTAATTAGATACCCTATTCCAAAAGATCAATATTATGAGGGTATAGACATGCAAGATTGGTACAAGCCAGAATATTTCTATGAGTTTCATAGGGTTAAATGCCTTAATTTAAAAAATTGTATGAAAATAAAATATGTCATTACAAATATGTTAGATAATGGCAAAATCACATTAGATAATGGAGCTTCCACATCCAATCAGAACCTTGGCATCTATCAGAACCCATTTCCTCAACATGATAATCATCTAGTGCAACAACAAAAACAACATCAATAACAAAGGTCAAATTAGTAGAATCAATAGTAGAACCAATAAATCTAAAATAATAGACAAAACCAAGGCTATAATAGTGGCCATAAAAAACAAACCTACCTTTTTTTTACACATGACTATAACTTAATTTTAGGTCATATCTTGAGAGGCAACATTTACACCATTTACATTAATCCTGGACCAAATTACAACTAGACAAGACCATTCCTAGCCATACCAAACCAATCTAATTATTTTGATAACACTTCTTTGACCTAGGACTATACATAAGTGAACCAACAAGTAGGGATTCCCACATTAGGACCTTATAATGATAACTCATCATTCACCCATGACCATAATAAAGTACATTAGAAACTAAGACTTATCTTATCTAGCCCCCCTCAACCATCACCAATTAGTAATAATAGTCACCTATCTAATCTCGATTGTGTAATCACAACTAGATAGTCTAAAATTACAATACTAGGCCCATGACCACCTGCCACTTCACCTATCATCCAACCCACTGTTCAACCTTAGAATAATCCATTTAACATTATTCAAGAAAAGACATTTGATATGGTAAGACAATTACAAAATATGCTCACACAAATATCCATTTTATATTTGTTATGCATATCAAAAATCCACAAGAAAATTTTGAATGAATACATTAGCCAATATATTGTTCCAAATGGCATATCCCTTAACCAATTTCAAGCTTTGATTGGACACCTATCTCTAACCCAAAAAGTCACATCAAATCAAAGTGATATGTCACCTCTTGGCCCACTACATAAAAATCCATTAAATATTGGAATATATATAATGTGACAAAAACTAAAACATGTCCTTATAGACAATAGATCAAATTTAACATAGTGTCTCTCAATCTCATCAAGTATTTTGGGTACACAATGGTAGATCTCCAAGAAAAAATAATCACCATCAAAGTAGATGATAATCAAGAGCGTGAATCATAGGGAATCATTAGTTTACTAGTTATCATTGGTCGCTTGACTCATGATACCCTTTTCCATGTGTTGGATATTGATTTTTTATACAATATGCTTCTAGGTAGGCCTTGGTTACTTGAGATTCACGTAGTACCATTCACATTACACTAGTGTATCAAGTTCTCCCATTCAAGGATTGATCCAGGAGGATCTATATTTTGCTCTAAAAATGAAGTATTCAAATTGTAGATTTATCAGTGCCATGGAAAAGGGCTCATCAAGAGATTTTCAAATCATTTCATGGTTTGTAAAATAGATCCTATAGGTATGAGTTATGGCACCTAGAATATCATTTTGATTAAGTAAAAAAAATTGGGATTTGGATGTCGACAAGTGAGAGGTCAATAATTGATGAATTTCGACAAATGGTGAATGGAGAGTAGACCACAGGGTGGGTTTTGAAGCCACCACATGGCTTGCCACCATTTTTTATGATACAATTTTATATATTGTAATTAATTATCATGCCACATCACAACTTACCGAATGTTCATGCCACATCAAACAAATCATGGTTCCCATACACCCCACATGACATGCCACAAACATCCATGTATTTTCCCACAGTCCCCACACACTCTAAAAGCTCCACCATAATTCCCATGTAATACATGGTAATACTAACTACTTGACATTTTATACCATGATTTCTATGGTATAATAATATACTTTAAACCTAATACCTTCCCAATGTGTGCTAAAGGATTTATATGACCACCAAATGCATTTGAGTAGGTTTCAAACCAAAAACCTATCAATTAAAAGGATAAGGAACCCACTAATGCACCATAGAGCTAAATAATATAAAAATATCTTTAAGTGATATCTGAAGCCAAATTTTGGTCATGTACATTAATTCCAAGGCATATAAAGAGTGTGGAAAGAAATAGAGATGGTATTTATGGATTGAATGCAATAATATTATTTTGAGAGAATCTCTAGGATAGAATTAAAGGTTGTAACATGATTTTTGAAGACTTGTTATTATTGTAAAGTGATTTTTACTATAATTAATAAGAAGTGATCCCCCATTCAAGTGGATATGGATATGTAGACTCTATATCCAAACTTCATTATCAAATCATGTGGTATTTTCTATCAAATTGGTTTCTTATTTTATTACACTCTTAAATTTTTGTACATTTTGGATATTTAAAAACCAATTTTAATTTTATAATCATTTAAAATGTTGATTTTTAGTAAATCATGATATTAATGTTTTGATCCATTACAAGTGTGTTTTATACTACTATGACACTTGTTTTATGATTAAGGATCAGATTTTTGGTATCAGAGTATAATCCATATTTAACCATGTGGATTTCTAGTGTATGTGGACAAGGTCAAGATCAAGGTAGGGTGAAGGAAAATTAGCAGAATATGATCTAGAGATTAGATCAAGATGTACTATAGAAATGGGAGATGAATTTGAGTTTGAACAAGATTTCTAACAATCCTTTTGGGAAATCAAGGACATGGACAAATAAATTTACTCTGAATGATGAATTAAGATGGAGCATGATGGAGGTAGTAAAAATTATGAAAAACCTTCCTCCTCTTTGGATGATGGAAAAGACAAACAAACTATTGAATCTCTTCCTTCACTAAATCTAGATATTAATTTTGAATTACCAATGTTTAATGGTGAGATTAATGCAAAAAAATTAGATAACTAGTTAAATTAAATTAAAGTATATTGTAAAGTCTAGAAGATTGAAAATGATGAGGCTAAAATTCACCTAGCTACTCTTCGAATGGAAGGCAAAACTCTCATTTAGTGGGAGATTAAGTTGAAAGAAAGTGATATTAATATAGGTAAATTTATTTCCACTTAGATTTAATTTGTTGATGCACTTATAAACCAATTTTATCCCTTAGGCTATATGAACCAACCCATGATGTATTGGCAATCTTTTAGACAAACCAAAGTCCAAAGTGTTCAAGATTATACCTAGGAATTTAGGAAAAAGGCTTTACTTTTGAATTTTCCTCTTTATATACAAGAAAAAATACTTTAATTATATAGGTGGGTTTCATAGTTACTTGAAAGATATGATTATAGTTCTCAATCCCACTAGTTTAGATAAAACATGTGTTAAAGCCATTCATTTAGAAGCTAGAGGAAAATAGACAAAAGAATATTTTTCTAAAGTTAAAAGTAAGCAATCTAAAGTTAAGCATTATAAAGGGTAAAGTTATAGAAAGGGTAAACAAAAATCCACTATTATTGTTTATAAAGAAGAGGGTAAGCCATTTTGAAATCATTGCAAGAAAAATCATGATGAGTCTAAGTGTTGGAAATTCATCTTGAGTTAAGTCCTTTTAACATGTTTAAGAAGAAAGATAAGAAAACTAATACTATGGTTCTAGATCTAGGTTTAAACTTCAGGAAAGAAACTAAGATCACAGCTATGAGTATGTAGAATTGTTCTTCTCTTTCTATCACTAAGTCATCTAATATTGCTTCCTCTTTAAAATAGAAATTTGTGAATGATGATAAAAAAAGAAATGAGTTAAACATTAGGGTTGTTGAAAAAAATACTAAGATTGACATTCTATTTGATAGTGGATCACAGGCAAATGTAATTTCTGAAGAGATTTTTAAATAGTTGGGCCTAGAAACAAATCCCCATGTGAAATTATAAGTAACCAAAACTTTTAGATTGAAATGTGTCATTGCATTCAAATTTCTAGATGAAATTGATCTAGATTAATCCCTTTGGACATATGTGGGATTATTTTAGGAATCCCTTATCTTTATGATAAAAAATCAATCTTCTATAGGGAGGAGAATAAATAATTACTTATTAAGGATGGCATTAAATATATAGTCAGAGCACATCATGTTAAGATGAATCTTTTCTTGGTTAAAACAAGGAAAATGAAAAGACTAGTCAATTCAAGTAAGAATTTCTGTCTCATGTTGATTAAGTCTAAGGAAAAAGAATATTTTTAGGCTATGCAAAATTGTGATCCTAAACATAAGAAATATTTGGTTGAAATCATTTCTAGTTATGATGATGCATTTTTGGATCCCCAAGGATTACCCCCTAAAAGGGTAGTTCAACATGAAATTCAATTGTTACATGATTCTCCTCTACCTAACATTGGCATGTACATGTTATTAGTGGTGGAAAATGAGGAAATCAAAAAGCATGTAATGGAACTTTTGGAAAAGGGTGTTATTCATCCTAGTACATCTCTTATTGGTTTGCATATCATTTTAGTGCCAAATAAAGATAAAACATGGTGAATGTGTGTTGATTTCCATGCTTTGAACAAAATTAATATTATGAATCATTACCCTCTTCCTCATATTGGTGATTTGTTAGATTAGTTAATAAATTTTATCTATTTCACTAAGTTAGACTTGAAAAGTGGTTATCATCAGGTTAAGATTAATGATGGTGATGTTTGGAAAACTACTTTTAAGACAAAACATGATTTTTTGTGTCTTTTCATGCATTTTAGGATAGGAAATGCACCTACTACATTCATGCGATTGATGAATGATGTTTTTAGGCCATTCCTTGATGATTTTGTTATAGTCTACTTAGATGCTATTTTGATCTTTATTTAGACTTGGGAAGATCATGTGATTCATATTATGAAAGTCATGGATGCATTAAGAAGGGAGAAAATTTATTTTTAATTTTCTAAATTTGAATTTGGTAAGATCTCTTTGATTTATTTGGGTTATACTGTAGGACACGGTGAATTGAAAATTGATCCTACAAAAGTGGAAGCTATAGTTAAATGGCTTAAACCTAATAATGTAACTGAGGTTAGAATTTTTCTTGGTGTAGTAAAATATTGGGTAAAATTCATTGCTAATTTCTTACTTATTACATCACCCTTACATTATTTGACTATTACTAAACAAGTTTCTTAGTGGACAGGAAAGCAACAAAGGGCCTTTGACACTTTGAAGACAAATATTAGTATTGCTCCTATCTTGGCACTTCCTAATATATAGCAACCATTTGAGATTGAGATAGATGTAAGTGATTATGCTATGGGAGTTATTCTGATGCAAGGAAAGAAGCCAATATGCTATCATTCTAATACCTTCACAAGTGTGGTAAGAAACTATCTAACTTATGATAAATAATTATATGTATTGGTTTAAAGTGTTAAAAAATGGAAACATTACTTGATGGGCAAGGAGATAGTGATACATATATATCATCAGCCCTTCTAGTATTTCGAGTCATAGGCCAAGCTACAATAGTCTAGGCATTTTTGTTCGATGGGTTTCCTACAATAGTGTCATCTTGTGATCAGGTATAATAAAGGTATTCAGTTGTTGAAATGCTTTCTAATCCTCTTATGGTAGTTGCATCTATTCCTTTACAACATATTTCTTTGAATCATGAAACTTATAAAGAATAGTATATTGATTATACTAATTTTAAGGATGTGTATAAAGACTTGATGAGTGTAAAATAGGTAGAAGAGTCAGACTATGATGTGCATAATGGAATTTTGTATCATTTTGGTAAAATTTGCATTAGTCAAAATGAAAGGGTACACATGATTATGGAAGCACATACTTATCTTATTCTTGATCATTTTGGAGTTGGTAAAATGATTTTACATTTGATAATGTATTGTTATTGGCCTCGTATGTAGGAAAATGTTGCCAAATATCAAGGAGTGTGTTCTTTGTGCCATAAGCAAACCTAGTAATAGGAAATTGGGACTTTACACTCCCTTACCTATTCATACTCATCCTTGGAAAAGTATTTCCATGGATTTTGTAGGGGGTTTGCCTATGTCATGAATGAAACATGATTACTTGTATGTGGTTGTGGATATATTTAACAAGATGTGTATTTTGATTCCTTGCACTAAGAAAATTATAGGGAAAGGTATGAAACACTTATTCTTTTAACATGTATGGGTTCATTTTGGTTTGCCCACTTATATTATTTCTAATCAGGATTCTTGATTTCTTGTGGAATTTTTGTCAACACTATGGGAATTAATGGACACTAAGTTGGATAAGAGCATTACATTTCATCCATAGACTGATGGTCAAAACGAGTTTGTAAACCACACAATGGTACATTTTCTTAGGGGTTATTTTAGTAAACATCCCAAGTTATAGGATGAGCATTTATGCTATATATAACATGCGTACAACCATGCACTTCATTATTATACTATACAGTCTTCTTTTGATGTTTTTTATGGATATTTGCCTAAATCTCCTCTAGATGTTTATTATGGATAGGATTCAACTGTTGATGAACATAAAGATGTTATTAAATCCAAGAATTTCATTGAAGTATATTGTGAATCTTCCATTAAGAATAGTACCACCAGCCAGCACATCCCTCTTCTAGAGACTCTTCCAGTGCACTAGCAACCTCTTCATTACATTCCTCACCCTCCCCAAGTTCTTTAGCATGATGTGCATATTCCAAGTTGGAGGAAGGAATGCCAGGGACTAGCTCAGAGCTTTGAAGAGGATATCACTGGTGACCTCTAAGAAAGACTCTTTTAGGACAACCTGGCCAAACAAATTGAAGATTTAGAGGCTATGATGAAGCTACTTCTTGAAAGAGAGTTCAAACTTCTAAACCTTATGGAGGAGCCCTATGACCTTGTGGAAAACAAAGTTGATGCCTATCCACAAGAGTAAAATTTCAATTCTAAGATCCTGAACTGGGGGAAAATAGTAGAATCATGGGGCAACAAGGAGGAGAAGTAAGGTTTTTCTCAAAACCTTGAAGAAGCTGAGGCTACTCCTACTAATGATGATGTTGGTGACCTCTAGGGAAGGCATTTCCATGAAGATCTAGCTAGGAGAATAGCAGAGTTAGAGTCTAGAGAGAAATTCCTTAGCCAATGTGTCATGGATGGCTCAAACCAAATAGCACATTCTATGTCTGAACACACCCCACCTACACATTTCCAAGAGAGCTATCAGGCCATACCTAATATTGATGAAGTGCTGACCAAATGGAAGGAGGAGAATCATTCAATTTTAGCTCAAGGACTACCTCCTCTTCCACATATTTTCTCCACTCCACCTCTTCTCAAGGAAGAACCGGTTATGTAGGAGGCAAGTGAGGAGCAGAAAATCCAAGCTATAGTTCTTTAAGAGGATATCATGAGCGACAACGAAGGCAAAATCATCATTGATGCTCCTTGTGAAGACCTTATCAGTAATGGAGAAGATGTAGGTCTTGCATATATGTAGATGTTCTAGCAATACGAGGAGGAAGAAAAGCATGGTGAGCTATCTTCCCCTCTATTTGATGAACTTCCTTGCCATTTTGATGATGAGGTCAACTACATTGAGGGCCCTGAGTTAGAGGAAGAAAAGGAGGATATTTTTGAAAATCTAGAAATTTTGATCAGCAAAGAGGAAAAAGAGAGGTCTATCTTCTTGGAGGAGTGTCTTGAAGAAGAGAGCTTTAAATAGAGAGGTGATGTTCTATGGGATGAGCAATCATTTTGTGAGTCTATTTTAGACATCACCACAGTCAACCATCTTCAAGAAGGCCAAAAGGAAGTAGAGGATGAGTTTGACAAGATTTTTGATGAGGCTGAAGGAAACAAATTAGACCATGATACATTGTAGAGGGAATGCACAGATCAAAGGGCTTGTGGTGATGAGCCAATAGACATTGATTTCTTTGTGAAGAGCACTAATATGAGGGACCAAAATTCAACAGGTTTCTAAGGACAAGTAAAGTATATATATGTCAAAAGCATGTTTGATTTTGATCCACTCAGATACCAGCTAACTCAGGTGGCAAGTAAGAGGAGCAGGTCACCAAATCTCCTTTTCATTTAGCTACTTGCTTGGTGCTATAAGTCTTCTTGCCAGGAAGGGGACTTAAGAAATTTTCCCTTCGATCCAGGAGGGAGGTGAGCATTCCTAGTTAGCTATATATAATAGTTTGTTTTCAATTGTCTTTCATATTTTCCCTAAGTGCAGTTTTGCACATGTAGTGTTTTTTAGCCTTGTGTGTTCCCCTTCGCGTGTGGGGTAAATCTTCATGTTTGATTCTTAGATATTTTGGGGTTGTTGCTAACTTTCATTATAGCTTCATTTGACTCCATGCCCAATGGACTGCAAGGCAACTAAATTCTAAGCATATCAGGCATGCTTCCCTTGTGAGTCACTAATTTATTGACCAAGTTTGCCCACAGGAAAAATTTTGGTCACCTTCTTCCCCTGCTATTCAATGATAGTCATTTTCAGTTTCGACAAGTTTAATTAGTTCATTTCATGGCTTGGTTCAAGTGGTTTAACCACCTTTGGTTCAAATGGCCCATCTTCAAGTCTAGCATCTCGATTCAATAAGCATTGAACCATTGAATTATTGAACCATGTTTGGTTCAACGTGTTTGGTTCAATGAACGTGGTTCATCGCTTGGTTCAAACAAAAGGTTCACTATCCAATTTAACCAAAAAGTTAAATGATTTGGTTCAGTTCAATAGGTCAAAAGCTTTTGGTTCATTGGAAAAAGTTCAAAGGCTCAGTTTAATTTCGCATCAGTGTTCAATGGTTGAACCATTGAACCATTGAACCATTTTTGGTTCAACGGGTTTGGTTCAATGGGATTGGTTTAAAGAAAAAAGTTCATCAATGCCCAATGTTTCAACCAATTAAACCATTGAACCATTTTTGGTTTAATGGCTTGGTTCAAGGGCATACCCTTGAACTAAGGGGCAGTCTAAAAGTTTAATACCCTTCCGAAGGGTAAGTGCTTCAAAAGGAAAAGATCAGGTAAGTCTAAGTTCAAAATTGTCAAGCCTTGAATTCCTTCAAACTTTTTCTCGAAGGAATTCCTTTGGAAAAAAAGTCCAAAGGAATTCGGGTGCAGTCCAAGCTTTAAGCAAAGGGCTGAGCAAAATTTCCATAAACTTTTTATCCATGGACAAAAGTCTGTGGAAAACACAGAGTCAATGAAAACTAGGAAAATTGTCTGTAGGAGCCTGGGAGGCCTTGCAATGCAACCAAAGACCTATCGAAGGACCCCAAAGGGTAGGTGCCCTTTTGGGGGATTTTTGGCCAAAAGACAAAGAGGACTTTTTGAAGGCCGAAGGGTCACCTTCCCTTCAAGAAGGTGCCAAGAGAAAAATAACAAAGGAAAGAGTGCCCAAGAAGGTGCAAGGAGAAAGATAAAGCCACATGGACTTGACTGACGTAGCAAAGAACCTAGGGATGTTTCAAAAGATGTCAAATTTATCAAAATAATATGGCCATTTGTTTTCAAAGCAAAGAGAGTGCTAACCAGAAGGAGTCTAGAATGCAGTGACCCACCAAAATGTTCACCCTTGGGGCCGAATGAGACAAATAAGACAAAGTTGAGAAAATACAAGAATGATAGGTGCAAAAGGGATGAATTAGTCCAAGTGGTAAAGTAAAGGTGATTTATTGCCTATTTATTCCCAAATGGTGCAAAGAGCAAATAATGTGGCCTGTGCATTTTTAAAAGGGGACAAATTTTAGTCTATTTACAGAAAAGAGGGTGCAGTCTGTGTTTCTACATTAATGTTCAAGTGCCAAAGTCAAATTTGGCACTCATACAACATTGTTCCAATAGGCCTCTTCTAGAAAGATGACATTGGCAACAGTGTTTTCCTCTTCCCAATGAGGAAATGTGATAGGACACTTGTAAACAAGGAGTGCCAAATGGGCCACTTGGCTTCTCATATATATTGCGAACTTGTCATTTTTGTAAGGATCTTCCACATTTTACAAGGGTAACCCTGTTAAATTTTCCACCTGAATCAAATGAAGTGTAGTTTTTACCTCCCTCTTGGATAGATATATCTAAGTATGTCTTGAGTGTTTGTTTTGTGTTCAGTCATTATTTCTTGATGCTCTCAAAGGTTCAACACTAGCATACCTATTATCTACAAGGTGCCATCTCTGCAGCTGGAAGGAGAAGAGCAGTATTTTGGAAGTGTGAAGCAAAATAAATTACTATATAAGTGTGCATATCACAACACCTTTGGTGATCTATATTTTTTGTGTTTTCATTTAAAGCCTCCCTGCCAGTTCTAAAAGCTTGGTCCTTCTGCCAAGTGTGAAGTGTATGTATGCATTTGTCTAATTTCAAGAGTGGATTTGTGAAGGTCAACCTTATTTTGGTCCATCACCTCTTTAGAGTAGTTTTTTCCTATATCTTTCTCCCTTTTCATCCCCCCCATTATATATATCTATATATATATGTGTTTTACACTTGCTAAAACAAACACGATGCATCAAAGGGAGTTAGCCCTTATCTAGAGACTCTCCCCTCCAGCTTTGCTAGTCCCACAGGCGAGAGGGGAGTTTCCATGTTGTGAAGAGAAGGTAGGAGCTCGACTTCCTGCCACTGGGTGCATTTTCCTGCATCAACAAATAGATGAATTATTTCTCTATCCTTAATCTCTCTTTGCTTAAAGTCATTTTCTTTTCATCTAGCATCATTAAATACCCTATCATAATCTTCTTAGACTACCTTAATCCATTTAAACACTATATGGGGTACTTTTTTCTTCCATTCTTAACCTTCCAAGAGAACCATAACTCTTGGAATACTTATTCCCCCCTCTCATCTATGGATTCTAACATGATTCAAATCACACCTCAAGATGAGTTAGGTGCATCAAATCCTTTTTGTACCTATCGAGACAATTCCCATATTCAAGCATCTCAACACAATGTGGGAGGAATTAACACAAGTCTATCTAACAACCCCACAAGTGATCCACCTCTTAATAACCCTCTCCCTCATACCAATTTTGGGAGTATTCATAAAAACACCAACCCAAATTCTTTCATAGATAGTGCAAAAAATTAACATAATGTAAACATATAACACCTCCTAAATGATTCAATTACAACATCATTTCCTTAATATGGTTAATCAACCTATAATTCTCATCCCTAAAAATAATCAAAACTTTATTCATCCACCTCTTAGATATATCATATGTTATTCCCCAGCATATCATGAATAAAAATATGCTTCAAAACATCCAAAATGAGCCTTTATCTCCTTTCATTATTTCCATTGACATTCGTAATATATCTCCAACTATCAATTATGATGGGACTAAAGACCCAAAATATTTTTTTAAGGCATTTATAAATATTTATAATGTTTGGATCCAAACTAATACTTTTTACACCACTAGATTTTTAGATAAAACCATCACTAGTGGTATATTGGAATGGTACAAAAAACTTCCCCAACATTCCATCTGGCAACTAGAGGATTTAGTCATTCCTTTAGTTAAATAATTTCAACACAATGACCTTCCCTAAAATTACCTTATCCAAACTAATACTTTTTACACCACTAGATTTTTATATAAAACCATCACTAGTGGTATATTGGAATGGTACAAAAAACTTCCCCAACATTCCATCTGGAAACTAGAGGATTTAGTCGTTCCTTTAGTTAAAGAATTTCAACACAATGACCTTCCCTAGAATTACCTTATCCATTTCATAAGTGCTATGAAATTTCCCACTGAATCACCTCATGACTTTTATTAAATGATGGAAATCTTTGGCCCACAAGGTTCACCATAACATGACTAATGATAGTATATTTAAACCCTTTATAATTTTTTTAACTTTTTCTCTTCAATATAAGGTATAAACATTTATCCCTCAAATGATTAATAAAGATCTTAACCAAGCCAAGCATCAAAACTTATTAATGAATCAATTTAAACCTAATACCAAATTCCTTAAGGGATCTTTTCAAACTTATACCATCACAATCATTAGCAATACTCCTTAAACCAAACTAGGAGTTGTCAAGGATGAAAATTCCACATCTTCTCGCATCCATTGACTATCTAGCAAATGAAACAATTCTTAGCACCATCTAAACCATTTACTTATCCTCATAATCCTCCTAAATGTTATGACCCTAATAAATTTTATTATTTCTATGCTAACATTGGTCATTCCCATTAAACTTGTCGAGGGCTTACCAAATTTGATCTCTTATATGTTTGGTGATTCCTTCAATCATGAAGCCATGATCCAAATCTATCATCAATAATACCACACTACTTCTAAAAAATGACAAGATCCCAAAGATTATCCTTCTAATAACTAAAAATCATTTTCCACATCTAACACTCAACAAATTACCAAGGATGTTTGTGTCGTTGATTTTGACTATGACCAATATTATAATAATTATCAATACATTAATGCATCTAAGGTCAAATATCATTGAAAACTAGATCGCAAAGATCCTATCACTAAACCTAAGAATTCATCTTTAGAAGATCAAATTGTCAAAGATACTACAACCACTCATCTAGCTTTGGAAGATAATGAGGAACCATCTCCTTTTGAACCCCGAACAACTTCCATTCCTTGAAAATATACCTTACCTTGTAAACCTTTCAGTAGTTATTCTTTCAAATCCCATTGGAAATTATTAGAATAGCTCAACTCTATGCCCTTAAATATTTTTCTTATGGATTTAGTTCACACCTCCCTGTATCATCTCAAGTTCATCATGCAATAATTGTAAGAAATTAAAGACCCATATTATGTATAAAAAGAGCCACCCTCTCCTAATCCTCAACCTAACAATGTGCATACCATTGAATCCATTTATATTTCTTCCAAACCATCCATTGAATTCCTTGAATAAGACATGATTAATGACAAGATCCTTTTCTATGATGACGATCCACCCCTATTAATTAAAATAACCATTAAGGAACCCTTATTCTCAGTGTTTTAATTGATGAAGGGTATGGTATTAAAGTGACATATTTGTGGCTCATACAACAACTTATCTACAATAAGGATCACCTCAAACAAACCCGCCTAACCTATCATGGATTTGATAAAACTAATCAAAATACTCTTGGTTATATTTGGCTCCCCTTTACAATCGAACCTAAGACTATTCAAACCAAGATTACAATCCTTTATTTTCCCTATCTTACAACATACTCCTATGACAACCATGGACTCATAGAATGAGGTCTCTCACTTCTTTCGATAGCAATGTATCAAATTTATGCACAATGGCAAAATGTATAAACATGAGGCCAATCCCAACCCTTGGAGTATTCAACTTCCTAATCCTAAATCTCAATATCACATTCATACGATTCCAATAATCAATAGTGCTCCCTTCCCTAAATTTTTCAACAACAATATGGACTTACATATCACTCTTGTTGATTTAGATGATAATTAACCTAATGACTTACAACATTATTAAACTACCTCCTTACATATTAGAGTGGCTTCATCCTTATTTATTACCTCATGATCACACCATCCCTCTCATTAATGAGATCACTAAATTTCCCCCTCCATGTAATGCTCAAGATTCCTCTTACCCAGAAGATGCCTTCACATGGAATGATTATGGAGTGGATAAATTATTCCTAGATACTTTAATAATGTCTCTACATAAATTCATTTATCTAGGTATTTCCCCTTATGAAATTCTTCTTGAATATCAAGCACGTAAAATTTATCCAACCTATGACGATAACTACATCATGGCCTAAGCTCAATCTAAAGACTTGGATGTTCAACATTATAAAAAAGATTTAGCTCAAATACATAATTTCAACTATGATGTTCATACCATTTACATTACTTTTAACTTAGCTTGCGAATATCATATACCTCATATTAATTCTCCACTTATTTATAATTTTTAGGTGGTATAATAATTCCTACGTTCTAAGCCTCCAAAAGCTCCTACATCTTCTATACCACCTATAGATTAAATCCTTCCATCCAATTTTTCCCTCATAAATGAAGATAACCAACCAGATATGATCAAATTTCTTCCCCTACTCCCCTAATCCCAAGATTACATTAGATTATAATGCCACATATGTATATTATATACATTTTGAATATGATCATCATGGTAATAAAACTCCATATCTTGAAGTAGATGTTGATTATTATGGTCGTCTTCCCACATTGCCCAATGATGAATCCATTCTTGAATTGTTTCATGCCTAAGAACCTCAAGTCCCTTAGAAACATCATGAACTTGGGAATTTCAAAAAAAAATCCCCTTGTTTTAAAAACTTCATTTCTAGCATAGAACATAAAGAAAATCCAATTTCCTCTTTATGTAATACACCATACCATTTCTAAGATGATAATTCTATTCTTATCGAAAAAACTACTCAAATTGAATATGGTACCCCCTCATGCCCTCAACCAATTACAATCTATTACAAACTCGCACCAACTAAACATGATAACTTTAACTTATTCTTTGATAAATATCATGGTAGTTTTTATTGGTATTATGAGGACATGCTTGGTATTTATCCTAACATCATGATGCATAATATTATCACTTACCTTGATACCCAACCCATGTGACAAAAATAATAGAAATTTCCACCAAATGTTTCAACTTTATGGCATAAATAAATTATCAAGCTTCTCAATGATAATTTTATCAAGCCTTGGACTATTTTTAATGGGTTTATAATATTATCCCTATTCCAAAGAAAGTCACCATGGTCATTCACATCTACCTTGATTTTTGTAATATTATTCTTGCTTGTCCTAAGGATAATTTCTATGTACCTTTTATCAATTCCATTGTCAGTTCCACTACTTGTTATGAAATGTTTTCTCTTTTGTATGATTTCTTGGGTTATAACCATATTCACATTTTACCCAAATACCAACATAAGATAACTTTCACCATGGAATGGGGAAATTATTGCTACATTAAAATTCCTTTCAGCCTAAAAAATGCTAGAGCTACCTAACAATGGGTGATGACTCACATCTTTCATGATATTATTCACAAGATTATAGATACCTATTTGTGATTAAGGAATTTTAGTCAAGAGATGAAGTTAGATCAAGTGTTAGTTTTCATATAAAATAATGAAATAAACTCACTAACAAGCATAACATCTCTAGGCCTAGATCATAGGGGGAGCATAGTTAAGAAACAATAGTTACAAACACAACTAAGATGAAAAAGAGACAAGCTCTCTTAAATTAATTGAATTCTTCAAATGATTTTTTTTTGGCTTGCTCAACTTATGCTCAAAGAGTATTTGAAAAATGGAGTTGTGTGGCTCTTTCTCTCCTTGGAACCATTGGATTGGCTTACTTGATAAGGATTATTATTGTGGCTTAGCTTGTGTTTTTTGAATTATAACACTATATATTTCAATATTTCACCAAAAATTACATTATAACTTTACCATGTTTCAATTTCTCCAAATAAAGAGTCAAGGTTAGTTAAGGTGTATTTAAATCTTTAAATGGGTTCAAATCTAAACTAAGTGAGTTAATTAACCCCAGTAGAGGTAAATGATTTCCAATTAATAGGCATGGGTGAGATATTTTAGGATATTTGACAACTCACAAAAGGTAATTATGAAAATGCTAGGATATTTACATTTTTTAATTTCTTTTTTTAGAATTTCATTAATTGCTCATGGATAATTCAACTAAGAATTTAATTTGATTTTACATTTTAATTAATTTTGATTAGGATTTTTAGAATTTTTATGATTTTATTTAATTCATGTGTGAAATTTCCCCATTTAATAGGTCTATAGGCCAAATTGCATGTTATGATGCCATAGTGATTAGAGATGAACTTGTGAGAGATTTTTATTGTTTATAGTATAATACCAAAATTAGCAATATCATAATTACCAAAATTAGTAATATCTTAATTGGATTATGAGATTTGATGATTAATACACAAGAAAATTTGGGGTATTTGCTAATTCATAGGCTTAATTTAAAATGTTTGGTAAGAATCAATCTAAAGTCTAGTAAGAAGCCATTGGTGGCCAATTTAGGTGTCTATAGTTTGCCCCTATTTAGGAAGGTGTTCCAAGATGTAATCATAGTAATATATTCTCAAATAATAAAAAGGTCCTATATTCTTAAAAATTAAGTGGTAATAGATGAAATGTAGGGTACCCACTCAAGGGAGTGGTTGGAAAAAGGTCCCTCAAAAGAAGGAAATGAGTGGACCAAATAGGTGAAATAGGGTGGAAGGGATTGATTTGCCCATACGAAGTTATAACCAATGGCATATGGATCTACCCCAATTAGGGTAGAAAAATAGGATGCTTTGCCCATAAGTGATAATAATCATCAGCATAAATCGAATAAAAAAGGTGATGATTTACCCAAATATAGTTATAATCATTGAAAAAAGATTAAGGTATTAAGAGGATGATTTTCCCAAAGGTAGTTATAATCATCAAAAAATAAAATAATGATTTTCCTATATGTATTTATAATCATTAGTCAAATAGAAACATGCCCTTATTAGGTGGATAAAGATAATGGTTTGCCCAAAGGAGGTCATAAGCATTATAATAATGAAAACATGCCCCATTTGGGTAGAATAAAGAGAATAAATTTCCTAAAGGTAATTATAATCATCAACCTTTAAATAAATGAAAACATAATTATTTACCCAAAGGTGGTTATAATCATTAATATCCTGATTATGACTAATATGATATGGAAGATGATGCAAAACTGGAATAGATTTGAAACATGAATTAGGCAACCTTATAGTAGGGAGATGCTCATCTAAAATATCAAAGGTTAAAATTATTTCATTATTTAATTACTCTATTTGGGATATGATTTGGATTAGATTTGGAATGTTACTAGTGTTAAGGAGATATATCATTTCTTCATTGTCATGTAGCCTCTCTAAGTTGATTTTTGTTGTAGAATGTGATGGCAGGAATCATGATATAAAATCATGAGGATTTGGGAAAAATATGCAAAAGGACTAAATCCTAATCCAATAAATAATCAAAAATAATATACCAATGATAAAAAGCATGATGACAATGTTGATGCATGAATATGAATAAATTCAAGAATAGTACACAAGGAATCACCTAATGAATTTAGATAAACTAAATCAAGGAACAATAAGAAATAAAATAAATGGGAAAATAAATAAATAAAACATTGAGAAAAGAAAAGAAAATAAAACAAATCAAAAAATAAAACAAATCAAAGAGAAATAATAAAAAAAATGGTTAATACAAACAACATGACACAAATAAGATGACAAACATTGCCCCTAGAAAATAAGAGACAACTTAAGAAATAAAAAAAATGGGGGAATAGTTGAAAAGAGGTTGGTTGAGTTGTCTCTAGATGAACTAGGTAAGTCGACACTGCCTAATAGCTCGATGAATGAAAGATCCAACAAAAACTTTAGGCCAAATGTATTTCTCCCAAGAGATGGGATATAATAAAATCATGAGAAAGAAAACATGATTGTGGAATAGAAGAATATAGGAATGAGTGTGCAAGATGGGAAATAGGTGGGACAAGAGGGCCAATAAGGATGATGACTCTAAATTACAAGTGGTTTCCTATGACTTAGTGAAGGTTCCCATAATCCTTAAGGAAAAGAAGTGATTAATGTTTTTCATTTTTATAAATTGATTTCAAAAATATGTTTTTAATTTTATATGTATCTCAACTCGATCGAGAATGATGAGATAATAAATAGTCCAAGCTCATAAAATGGTGAGAACATTCAAAATTAAAATTCTTTCATAAATAGTGATAGCGTGGTTAAGGGGTTACTGAGTTAACCTCAATTTGAATTAAGAACTAACTACATAATCCCAAGATGGGACCTGAATTCACTATAGTTATACCTTGTAACAGATGAATCTGACTATTGTAGTATCCAATTCAAATAAAATATGACATAGGGAAACCTAGAAAATGACACAATATGACATAGGCATGTTAAGGTGGAACAAATCATGATAAATAAATGTTTACCATCAATTTCCCATATGTGGTTATAATTAGGAAATAATGACATAAGTCAATGATACTATTTTTCCCATAGGTAGGTATAATTAGTGGTAATATGGTGGGACACTAATTTGACTAAAGGTGGCTATAATCAGGCCTATGTGGTATAATACAAAATAATAAATGAAGGATGCAACTATAAACCACTATTATACTACTCCAAAATATGGATTTTATCTTTAATACTTGAAACAAATGCTAAAACTTGATTTGAATCTTTGTGCTAAAATCAATTGTGAAACCAATGGAACAAAACCAAGGTCAAACAAGCTTGGTAGGGTGGGCAAAATAACTTGACTAAAAGGAAAGTGATGGTAGAATGAAATGGTGGAATGGTAAAGTGATATAATGGTAGAATTGTATGATACAAAGCATAAAGTTGATATTATGGTATAATTTGAAATGGTCCTCATAGATAATACACCAAGTTACATGAATGAACTAACACTTGAGGTATATAATGTTCATCAGATCATCGAGTTCATCCCCATCTTGTGTAGTGAGCC
This sequence comes from Torreya grandis, assembly GCA_037957365.1. Lineage (NCBI taxonomy): Eukaryota > Viridiplantae > Streptophyta > Pinopsida > Cupressales > Taxaceae > Torreya > Torreya grandis. The sequence continues at coordinate 686,732 of JARHVA010004766.1, read as the reverse complement.
TATATGCTATAGTGCCATAGTTTGTAACAATGATGGAAGGACATACCTAGTTGGGTTTGAAACTACCTTTATGTGTCTTCTTAACTATGCTACTCTTTGATTTTATTTAAGAACAATATCACCAAGTTCAAATTCTATATGTTTAACAATCCAATTCTAGTGGCCACAAATTTAGTTCTAATATGCTTGCAGATTATTTACTGTCGTCAACTAGTTGTCATCAAGTAACTCTAGCTCTTGGAGGTGAGCTACATGATAGTCTTCATCATCTCAGACATTTTTCAAAGAGATGCATAAATAAGGTAACTTGACCTCAATGAGAAGAATGGCCTTAGTGCCATAAATAAGTAAATATGGAGTGGCTCTTGTTGGAGTATAGTGATTGGTACAATATGCCCATAGGGCATAGAATATTTGGAGGTGCCAATCATGACCAGTATCATTGACAATCTTTTTAAAGATGTTGACTATGGTTTTTTTAAGATGTTTTTACCTAGATATTACCTTATGCGTAATATGATATATAAAAAATGTATTTTAATCTTATACTCAACATAGAAATTCAACATCCTTGTTATTTAATGATCCACCATTATTAGATATAATGTCAGAGGGGATACCATAATGGCAAATGAGATGGTTGAAGATGAATTTGAAAATTTTCTTTCTAGTCATGTAAGTGAGGGGTATAGCTTCAACACACTTAGTGAAGTATTTTATTGTAGTAATATTGTGTTTATGGCCATTAGATGAGGTGGGATTTATCTTACAAATAATATTGAGGTCCTATGTAGAAAATTACCATGGTGTAATCATTGGTTTCGATGTCTTGACTAAGGCATGAATCATATTACCATGTCATTGACATTTATCTCATATTTTAACATATTTAGTTTTATCTTGTTCAAAATTGGCCAACAGTACCCACTACACAAGGTTTTTTTGGATAGGATGGTCCAACTTATGTGGGATCCACATACTCTATGAACTTCCCATAATGATAATGTAGATTCTACCGAAGTTAAATAACAAACAAAAGTTCCATCAAATCTATAGAGGTATAGGGTTGGTCTGAGTAAGGTATAAGTGTGACATTGTGGATAAAGGCTTTGGATTATTTTTAGGATAGGTTTGGTGGCATTATTTACTCATGAATTTAGGCATATTGGTTTGAATACCAATTAGAGTTGGGACCAACAATATCAAAGATCATTATGATAGTTTAAGGTTCATGAGATGGTGTTGGAAATTTTTTAATGAGAAATTAGTATTCTTTAGCCATATCTATATGATGAATCAAAGATCCAATGGTGGCCATGGAATTTTATATTCTATTATTGGCCCATGTATATGTTCAAATTGGAAATCATAAATCTTCTATTTGAGAGTGTTAACCATAGCCTTGTATAGTACTAACTTGTCATCCTTGGTTTGAAAATGGTCTGTAACCTAATTGATGATTAATTAAGAATCACCATAAGCCTTGAGATGTTGTATGTTCCATTTTACTACATGTTAAATCCCTATAATGAGTTTTTCATATTCAAACATGTTGTTGGTATAAGGAAAGTTGATCCTAAATGATTTAGGGAGTAGATCACATTATGGAGTAATGAGCAAAAGGCCTACCCTTGATCCATGTGTTGTGAATGATCTATCAAAATATGGCTTCAAGTACTACTCTTCAAGAGGTGTTTTAATGATAGACATAATGGATTCATCTATAAATTATAATGTTAGCATCTTTGTATCTATAAGAGGTGCTTTAACAAGTTGATCTACAAGAACTTGCCCCTTGATGCATTTTTAGTTAACATATTTGATCTCAAACTCACTAAGAAGCATAATCCATTCAGCCATGTGGCCTTGTAAAGATATTTAGGATAGTAGACACTTGATCAGATATACTTTGGAAATAACCATGGTCTTGTTGTTTAACATGTAATATCATAGTTTCTAAGCTATGAAATCCATAGATAAATAGGCTTTTTCAATGGGTTTATAATTATGATCATGCATGACTGTTGTACGACTTAGACAGTATAAGGCATGATCCTTTCCATTATCATCATGTTGAGCTTGAAGTTCCCATAGGGCTTTATCAATAGCTGATAGGTATAAGAGGAATGGATTTCCTGACATTTGGGGTAATAAAAGAGGTGGATTTAATATATAGTCCTTCAAACATTAAAAATATTTCTAACATTCATCATCCAAATAAAATTCTACCCCTTTCTTCAGTAGATGTGTAAATGGGTGGCACTTATTAGCTAATTAATAGACGAATCATATAATATATTGTATCTTTCCCTAAAAACTATAGAGCTACTTCAAATTGGTCAGTTGTTGCATCTTTTTGATGGATCACAATTTGGATAGATCAAATTCATTACCTTGATGAGACACAATGAAACCAAGTAATTCTTCAAAAATAATGCCAAAAACACAATTCTTAGGGTTGATCTTGACTTTATATTTATATCATTGCTCAAATATCCTCCTTAGTGCTACTTGATAATCAACCCTAATCTTTGATTTACCTAGTATGTACTTAATGTAATACTTAACAATGTCATGCATCATATCATGAAATATTATGGTCATGGATCTTTGATAGGTGGTCCTTTCATTTTTGAGACCAAATGGCATAACTGATAATAGAATGTTCCCCACAAAGTGGTGAATGTTATTTAATGTTGGTCATCTAACATGATTTTAATCTAATTGTACCTTAAGAATCCATCCATCAGTGAAAGCATTTCATAATTGACTGTGGAGTCAAAATTCATATCATTTTTTGGTAGAGGAAAGTTATCCTTAGGGCAAGATTTATTTTTGTCCTGGAAATCAGTGTAGATTATGATTCCTTATAGCTTTTTATTAGTAAGTAAAACATTGGATATCCTCTCTAAGTAGTTAATTGATTGAATACATATTGCTTCCAAGATTTTTTACAACTCTTTCTTTACTAATATAGTAATGTGAGGATGCATCTTACACAATTTTTTATTTACAATATTGGCATTAGGATGTACCATAAGGTGGTGCATAACCAAGGTGGGGTATAAACTTGGCATGTCAAGGTATGTCCATGAAAATATATCTATAAATTACCTCAATAGGGATGTAAAGATTGCATGCTCCTCTTAAGTGAGGGATGCACCTAATTTGATCCATTTCAATTTGTCTAATGTCCTGATGTTAACCTTAAGTATCCTCCACTAAAAGGGTCAGACCATCTTCTATAATGGTTGACAACATTTTAAACTAGCCTATAATGTTAGAGTCATCTATTAGGACTAGTTCGTTGAGTTTTCCTAGTCATGATGAATAAGAATCCCCTAAAAGTGGGGATGGCCATGTAAGAAAGATTATTGAAAAATCTTAGATGATTTAATCAAAAGCTTGTTGTTCTTCAAGACTAAACTTGGACCTATAGACAAGTTCATCATTGGTGGTCTCCTAGATGATTTGATCAAAAATATATTATTATTCAAGACAAAAATCTGACTTGTAGACAAGCTCATCATTGGTGGTATCCTAGTCTATGTTTGAAAAAGCTTGAACATCCCCCATCTAATGTCACTTGAAACAAGTTTTCATCACTAGACAGGCCTTTCTCTTTACTATTTCCCTGGTCTAAAAGTGCCTAAAAGAGGTTTCAAATTGAGGATCTCAATGTTTTATTTATTTTTTTTGGCTAAGGGTGTTCATATTTTCTCCAAAATAGGAATTATGATCCAATTTGATTGAGAACCCTTGTTTATGGTCTCCCAATAGAAAATTATCCCTAAAGATGAGGAAATCAAAGAAGGCCTCATCATTCTAAAACTTGTCAACCAGCATTATTGGTTCTTTTTGCCCCCAATATATTAGTTGAGGATAATTTAATGGAAGTGGATTATGGTGAATGATTGGTTGAAGGGTACAAATGGAATTAGTGTTAGACAAATTGGTATTGGACAAGTCATTGAAAGGGGTATGATCAGAATCTACTTCATTGTCAACATCATCATCACTGGTCATTGGTGATGGAACTTGAAGAATATATGTGGGATCACCCCCAGGTAATTTAAACTTGAGACCATAGGCTCATTTGTATTGAGTAATATAAATTGGTTCAAGTGTTCCCTATTGATTTGGCCCAAGGCCTCCTCCTTCATAGGCTTGGTTCTCCATAATCTAATTAGGAATGGGGTATATGGAATTTTCATAATAATAAACCAATTTGTCATTGTATAACCATGTTTTATCTTTCATAGGTAGGTCTTATTCTTGCCCATAAGCTAGTATGAGAATGATAGGTGATGGACTGTGTAATTTAGCTTTGCCCTTTTTTTCCATTCCATTCAACGTGGTTTAGATTTTGGTCTTCCAAAGGACTTGGGGTTCTATTTCATCTTAGCAATATGGAATGTGTCATGGGTCAAATATTCTCCAAGGCCATAGTTGAGATGGTATAATGATTTGACATTTCAAGAGGTGGCATGTGGGAAAGTGAATCAAGGGTATTAGGGTCGATGCAATTGGCCTCTAGTGAATCAAGAAGTATTTATTTTACCTTGTCCTTCATGGAAACTAGATTTAGACCAAAATGATAGGTATAGATTTTTTACTCAGCTTCAAAATGCTTGTAATGTTCATATGGATGCAAATCTTTCATAATATTAACCTCCATAACTCAATTAGAAAACTTGAGACATGGGTCCAATGTCAAAGGGACTACATGAATCTAATGTATCCAAGGTCTACCCAAAAGCATATTGTATGACAAATCAAGATCTAACACATGGCATAGAGTATCATGGGTCAAGGGCCCAATGATAAATGGCAAGCTAATGGTGTGTTTTGGTTCTCATTATTCACTGTCATAGACTTTGATTATGATAATTTCTACTTGGAGATATGTTATTGTGTACTCGAGAAGCTTGATGAACTTTAGAGACACAATATTTAGGCCCAATCCATTATCTATGAGGACATGTTTAAATTTGTTCCACGTTATGACAACTTCAATGTATAATGAATTATTATGCAATGGGCCAAGGGATGACATATCACTTTGGTCAAAAGGTTAATTTTTAACCTTGGGCTAGATGTCCAACCAAAGCTTTCAATTTATCTGGGGATATATCATTCGGAACTTTGGATTGGTGAAGGAACTTTATGAAGATATTTTTTTAATTATAGACAAATGTAGCAATTCAAAAATAGAGATTTATGTAGATGTATTTTTAAATTATTCCACAATATCAAACATATTTTCTTGGACAATAGTGAATGGCTTATTTTGAGATAGAAAAGTTGGTTGGATGATGGGTGAAGTCATAGATGCTTGTGGGCCTGGGATGGTAATCTTTGACTATTGAGTTGTGATTACTTAATCAACATTAGATACATAACTATTATTAATAAAAAATGAAGGTGGAGGGGGACCAAATAGGATATGTCTCAGTTGTTAGTGCACTTGTGCATGGTCATAGGTCAATGATGAGTTACCAGTATAGGTTCCAAAGGTAATAATCCCTATTTGTTGGTATGCTTGTAAGGGTCCTAGGTCAAATACGGATCATGGGCATAGGTTTATTGATTGGGTATGATTAGTAATGGTCTTGTTTGATTGTTAATTGGTCTTTCATTGATGAAAATTTTGTTAACATGACCTCTAATAATATGGCCTACAACCATGTTGTAGTCAAGTGCAAGTGCATGGTAAGTTTATTGGTTGTCAGCATTGTTTTAGCCTTGGTTCTATCCATTCTATTGATGTTGTTTGTTTTACTACTAATTTAATTGGCTCCATTAGTTTTATTGATACTATTGTTGTTGTTGATTTGGCTTTTATTGTTGTTGTTATTGGTTGTTGTGTTGTGGAAGGGGATTTTGATAGATTCCCAAATTCTATTAAGATGTGGAAGCTCTATTTTCTAATGTTATCTTTCCATTTTCCAACATGTTCTTAATTACATGTTTAATTTGCACAAAATGATACAGATTATGGCCATTAACTTGATGATACTCATAAAATTCATTTGTCTTGTACCAATCTAGATAAATAATACCCTTAGGATAGTGCTTTAGAATAGGCTAATTAATATGATTAGTTTCAGCAAGTTTAGAAAACAATGATTTAATATGCGCTCCAAGGTCATTAAAGATGTGATAAGTTGGCACATTTCTCCTTAAAGGATGGTTTTTTAAAGGCATAGGTTGCTACATTTTCTGTGTTAGTCTAGGCTATAATGTTTGTTGTAGTTTCTAAAGAGGTTATTGTTTAGGATTATTTTCTATATGTGGTGTAGGCTAATTACATGGTTTTTGCACCATTTAAAAGTTCCATGACTTGGTTACTTCATTCCCCAAAAAATTCTTGTTGTGATCAAAATGCTTAGGTTTGTCATAGTTATTGACTTGGGATGGTTGGAGTGATTGCACTTGGACTTGGTTTTGATTTTGGCCATTGATTTGTTTCTAATTATGGCTCTAATTTAGTGAGGAAAGTTTAATCAATCCTTTGTTAATAAGGGATATTTTTATCAACAAACATTTATCAATGATCTCCTTGAAATAATGTGCACATTTTAACTCCATATTGTAAGATATCTCACTATGTAAATTCTTGACAAACAAAGTGGCTAGTCACTTGTCTAGTAGACTATGGGTAAATTAGCTTTCAAGGGAACTCCATCATTGTAGTTAAATTTTGAATCTTTCACCAGCCTTTTGTTTTTATTGCATCAAATATACCAATAAAATATCATGTTTCAAATTGTAAGAGAAGTGTTGCATAAACTTGTCTTAAAGATCATTAAATTCAAAAACTAATTTTTTAGGCAATTTTAGGAACCACTCCAGAGCTTGTCTTGCTAGACTCCTTGGAAATAATATCAAAAGGTATATGTCACTATAAACCAATAGTTTTCATGTAACAAATAATTATATCAAGTGAGATTTGGGGTCACCTTTCCCCTTATATTTATTAAAATTTTGGTGGTTCATACCCTAAAAGAAATGGTATCTACAATTAATCCATATTGAATGGGTAAGAAAACACGTCATCCAACTTGAAATTCTTAGTTTGTTTCCCTACTTAAATGAGTATAATTGTATCCTTGATTTTTTTTAATTATTGGGTGTGGAAACCAGTAAGAATATTAGCCTGAGGTGGAGGTTGATTGGTCACAAGTGGATTACTTTTATTAGGGTATAATGGAAAAATTTATTGGGGGATATTAGATTGGATAGGGAATGAACTAAAAACATGCATATGTGGATTAGGGTGTGATTTATAAAATTGCATACACTATTATGAGATATTCTAGTTGGGATTGGGTATATGGTCCTAGCTTTGGGGAAATTATGGTTGGGATAAAAGGATATGGCTATACTATATGTATTGAGGTTGAATAGGGATATGTTACAGTCTAGTCAAACCTTGTTGATTAAGGGGAACTTATAAAACAAGTCCCTTCCATTGAACTTGTGGTATATTTGACATTAAAGGCAATTGTTATCTAATTGGTACTTATAGAACATTAGAACCTCTTGGTTGTATAAATCCTTGTTGGGAGGTAGATGCATGTTGAATTTTTAGCATTTGTCACTAACCAATAGTTATACATTATTGATTAGTCATTGTTTGGTTTTAGATTGGCATGTTGGTCTATTAATGAAGATGTATATTCATCACTACCTACCAAGTTTGTACATTAGTTTCCCATATTGAGGTAGAAATATGGTTTCCTCTATTGCATTGGTATGTTAAATGGTGTTTATTATTTTTGAATATTACTCATCACCTATTGGGGTGGAGTAAGATTCATCACATTTTGTTGTGGCATGGCACTAGTCATTGTTTAACTAATTAATCCTTGTGGTTAGGTGCTTAAATAAGTAGATAAATAAGTATTAGAGGTATTTTGGTTAGGTTGGGATGTATAAGCTCCTATCCCATAAATTTACAAACCACTCATAGTGCTAACTAAAGGCACATTTTATGGTTTACTAGTTTTTTGTGCATTCACACCACTTTGATCTAAATTGGACATTACTTGCACATTATCCAGTATGTTTGGCTCACTATTTTACATAAAATCAAAAGGCACTTCCTTGATACTTGGGGTAATAACCATTTTTTCTAATGATGTTATTTGTGTGACTAGATCTAAACCCTAATTTTATTGTCTAGTTAATTCAATTAAGACTCTTACTGAAGGAGATAACTTTATAAGAGGAGTGTTTGACATGGTCATATTATTAAAGTTACTTGCTAGGTTTAGATATGTCTAGTATGCTATCTACATTTTAATTAAGTGGTCCTCCATGATGCCCCTTTATGTGACAATAATATAAGGATCTTGATATGGAATTTGTACTATAGCATGAGGGTTGCTATAAGAGGCCTATTCATTGTTCTGATTGTAAGCCATGTTGTAAGGCCATCTTACTAGACTTGGTAAGTTTTCATGGGGAAAGTTTTCCAAAAACTTATGCCTTAACTCTATGACTTTAATTAAGACCTCATATTTATTCACTAGTAAGTGACAATGAACTAAATAAGAGTTATAGGCTGATGACAATATAATTTAATATTTTTATTGTTGGACATGTTCTACAATAGTAAGTACATTATCTAAATACTATGGAATTTTTTATTGGTACTAATCTGAGTATGGAGGCATGCTAACCAAATAATGGGCCAAAATATATTGACTCTATTCCCTTGATTGAGTGTTATAAGGTGGATAAAGATATAACTAACAGACCACATCATCTACATAAGGGTCTTGAACGAATTCTTCTTGTTTAACCATATTTACATATACTAGATTTTACATGACACCACTACATGTATATTGAGACATGGTTAAATAAATGGTGGATGTTTCATGAGAAAGGGATTAGAGTTCTATAAACTCTAAAAAAGGAATGTCTAAAAATACAAAGGGTTCAAACTATGTATAACTTGGTCAAAGGGATGGATCTATATTTATTAAATGGTTTATGACAAAATTTGGTATAAAATAGCATAAATACAAATGTCTAATGTTAAATGTCTCATAGAAATAAGGTCAAAAGGATGAATTAAAAAAAATGCCAAACTCTAAGTTCAAAATTTTAAAAATAGGTCTAAACTAGGAAAATAAAAGTTGCTAGATATTCTTTTCAAACATGACTTCAAAAGATAGGCACAAACAAAAAGTGTGATAGGACTATTGGCCAAATGCAACATAAAAAGATAGACTTGAAACAAAAGGGTATTTAATCTAACAAACCTCGAATACTTTGGCTTAAAGCACTAAAAAAAATGCACTTTGAGATAGACTGATTCTCTCAAATAAAGGCATAAACAAATAGTTTTTAAATTTGGGTAATGAATTAACCTATGTTATGCAACCAAAAATAAAAATATCAGTGTCTAATCCCTAATTAAGCAAGGTATAAATAGAAATCAATCAATGTTTAAATTTGAACTTTGCCAAGGCTAATTAAAAACTCAACTCAGGAAAACTTAGGATTTTTGACCAAACAAGCTAGAAAAATTTAAATGGCATAACAATAATAAAACAAAGATCTCACAAGACACATGTGATTGGTTTTAAATGTGAAACTTGACCACAAGACAAGTCTATGAAATATTTTGAGTAATGTAACACTATTAGCACTCTTAAAAGTTATAATTTTTTTTTGTTTTAGATACTTCTAAGTTTTGAAACTTGAAATGATTTGGGTATCATAACGTTGCCCATCTCAATCAAGTGACATACTTAACCTTTTTGGCATAAAATTTTAAGGAAAATGCACAATTTCAAATGGATGGCATAACACCTCCTCAAAAAATGGAGAAGTGTGGATACAAGACTCATTTTGACATGGGAAGACTAATAAAATTTTATACTCAAGAACCAAACAATAAAGGAATAAATGAAAAAATAAAACTAATTATAACGTCCTATATCCTATCAAGGTTGGTCAAATGGGGTTGACCAAAACTATAGGTTTGAACATCTAGATTGATCCCAAGTGTTATTAACACTAGAGAAGTGTCATGTTAATTGAGTTCTTACTAGTTAACTTACTATGCAAGGGTTTATTACTTTGCATATTAATTCCATCCATGGACTACTTAGTGGAATCCCCTAGTTAACCAGACCTAACTCAAGACTTCATTATGAAAGGAGAGGTTAGTTACTCAACCCCCTAGCTCTTTTAGTATGTCTACCTTAATTTGTATACCCCATCATGAAGTGAGGTTGATACACTATCAAGAGATGAAACCTCGAGTTAATGCTTCCCTAGAGAACTTGTCAAGGAGCTATGAACTCCCTTTCATAACCAAATTGCATAAAATTAGAACTAACTTGAAATAATTTAGGGTTACTTTTAGATCACCCAAACCATGCAATTTTTTGGGAGAACCTAGACAAATTTCTTTCAATGCCTTATACTAGGAAAAAATTTCATGTGAAAAGATGATTCTAGTCACCTGATTTATCTATAGGAGATGATGAGAGAGCATATACGCACTCTTCATTTTGTACAAAAAAATATAAAAAAACATACACACTTTCAAGAATTTGAAATCTTAATGAGTGTCAATTATTACACCAATTGAAATGTTTGATTAAGTTCTTTACTTGGCCCCTTAGATTAATTATAAAATCTTAAAATAAATTGCTCAAAACCACTTAAGAAAAAACACCTATATTCATTTTGAGCACTAAAACTAAATATTCAATATTTAATTATTCATTTTAGGCACCAAAATGAAGTGTTAAAAGCATTTAACAAATCTAGGTTCCTTTTAAGCACTAAATTCATTTTAACACCAAAAATGAAGTGTTCATTTATCTAAACTTATAAATTCATGTTTTATTTTTACCTTTGTCTTACAAGGGTTAGATAGTTTCCCCCTACTTTTTATTAGTTTGAGTGATGAGCAAACAAAATTTCAAAACATAGCTGTCAGGTTTCTATTTTAAAAGCATAGAGTTTGATCAATCACCTATGACCAATGTCAGTTACTAGGGAACCAATATCAGTTGATAATAACCGGTATCGATCGATAAAGTCTGAGATCAATTACCTATGAACCTAGAGGTAAAACCAACATAAGATAAAAAAATGTTATTTAGCTCAAAAAATGATATACACTCTTTAAAACTTGCAATGAAATGATTAGATAAATAAAATAAAGACCAATAAAACAAAGACATATCTAAGAAGAATTATAAAAAGATTCAAAAAGCAAGTTTTGTAAACCATGTTTCCCCTACACCCTGACCAATGGTGATAACCTATAACTAGATTTAATTAGGTAGAATTGATGACATTTTGGTAGAACCGATGTTGGTTATGTCTGATCGATGTTGGTCTCTATGTAGATCTAAGTTAGCACAAAATGTAAAAATATGACAAAAACAAAGTTAAAACTATAATTTTTAAGATATTCAAGCATCCATTTGATGATTTATGAGTAAAATCCTACTCTCCTTGGTACATGGGATGTATTTATGTCATATTATGATTGTCATTTGTGATCAAGGAATTTGACTCAAGAGAGGAGGTTAGATCTAATGTTAGTTTTCATATAAAATAATGAAATACAAATATTAAGAAGAATAACATCCATAAGCCTAGATCATAGGAGGAGCTTAGTGAATAAAAACAATTGAAATAATAACTAAAATTCAAAATAAATAAGATATCTTACCTTCTTTGAATGCTCCAAATGATGTGTTTATTTGGCTTTCTTCAATTGTGCTCAAAGAGTCTTTGGTAAATGGATTTATGTGGTTGTTCCTCCTTGGCACCATTGGCTTGGATTGCTTGATATGGATTATGCTTGTGGCTTCGATTATTGTTTTGGAATTATAACACTATAGATTTCAATCTTGTACCAAAACCTACATTATAACTTTACTATGTCTCAAGCTATCCAAATGAAGAGGTAAATGCTTGTATTTATAGGTTTAGAAACTAACCCCAACTCAAGGTGAGTTAAGGTGTAGTTAAATCTTAGAATGGGTTCAAACCTAACCTAAGTGAGTTAATTAACTCAAATAGAATTAAAAGGTGTTAAAACCTCATGATTTATAATGAATAGGCATGGGTGAGATATTTTAGGATATTTGACAACTCATAAAACATAATTATGAAAATGATAGGATATTTAAATTTTTGAATTTGATTTTTTAGAATTTCATTAATTTCTCATGGATAATTCAACTAGGAATTTAATTTAATTTTTCATTTTAATTAATTTTGATTATGTTTTTTACCATTTTTAGGATTTGATTTAATTCATGTGTGCACTTACCCCATTTAATAGGTCTATAGACCAAATTACATGTTATGATGTTGTAGAATGATTAGAGATGAATCCATGAGAGGTTTTTGTTTTTTATGGTAATATACCCTAATTAGGTATGTCTGAATAGAATATTGAAATTTGATGGTTGATGCACAAGAAAATATGGGATATTAAGTGATTCTTAGGCTTAATTTACAATGGTTGGTAAGATTCAATCTAAAGTCTAGTATGAAGCCATTGGTGGCCAATTTTAGGTGTCTAAAATATTAATATGACCTCATTTCTAAATCCAAAATACACAAGACTCATCTCTCTGATCTTACTATCATCTTCAATAACCTCATTAAATATAAAGTTATACTAAATCCCTACAAATATGTTTTCAATGTCACATCTACCAAATTGGTAGGATTCTTATTTTATCTTAGTGGAATTTATGTTGACCTTGATAAGATAAATGCTATAGTCAACATTCCCATCCCTTGATCCATTCCATACATTTGCACTTACCTCGATAAACTTTGGGAAATTCAATGGTTCATCCCTAAAATGTTTTACCATATCTACTCTATCAATTCTCTTCTTAATAAAGTTAATGCCCTAGAATCAATGGATCATTATCGAAAATAATTTTAAAATATGAAATAATTCTTACTTCACCCACCTACTCTTCATCCACCTTCAAACAATCAACTATTAATATTATAGACCTCTTCCACACCCATATCAGTTGGGGTAATACTTGCCCAACAAGATGATATTTGAAGGGAATATGTCATCTATTATATCATTTGAGGCCTCATCGACTATGAAAAACATTATAACAAAGTTAAACATGATTTCCTCACCATATATTTTTCCACTAAAAATATTTGAAATTATATGCTTTATCAAACCACTTATGTTATCATTCACTTGGATCCCTTTTGTCACTTCTCCAAACCTTTTCTTCTTAGAGATAGAATTAGAAAATGGATGGTCCTTATCATGGAATTTGATCTCTAAATTATTACATAAAACATTACCAAAGGAAAAATCATTAGTGATCAACTTGCCACAACTCCAACCCAACTTCTAACCACCTTTAAGATAGTCCTCCTAATGACATTATCATTTATATTGAAGATATCAACCATTTCATATATCTTAAATATTAATTACGTAACTTCATTTCTTATCTTAAAGTAAGTAATCTATAAGATTCCTTTATCTTCCCTGATACTACTAAACCAAAATTAGTTATCGAAAAACTTTCTGATATTAATTTTGATGTATAAAAATATACTTAGAGCCTTCATTTTGATGTCACTAAATGTCTTCAAGGAGATAGGGTAGGTTGTATCCTCATAATTCCTCTTGGTAAAATTATCCCTTTGGCATTTTTTGACATTCAATGTGACTAAAAATATGGTAGAGTATAAAGCTTTAATCCTAGGCATGAGAGCATCCCTTGATCTAGATATCACATATATGCATGATCCAGGTGACTCTCAACTCATTTCCCCCTAAGACAATGGTGATTATCAATGCAAAATAAAAAATCTCATTTATTATCATCAATTTGACATTACCCTTGTGAAAGATTTCATTTATTTTACCATTGAGCCCATCCTTTAGGATCAAAATTCTATTGTTGATTCACTTGCTTCAAGATCAAGATCATCTCTTTTTCATCCACATCAAATTCTTATCGATCCCACTTTTCTTATCCAAATAATAAATACCCATCTTATCTTCAGTAAAAATATTCACTCATCTATCACATTGAGGCTATCACCATCTGACAAATATAGTGGTACAAAGATATTTTTAAATTTCTTTAACACCAAATTTATCCTCTAAACATTGATTCTTGTAAAAAAAATCACATTTAGAAACAAGATTTTAAGTATGTATTTTAATATAAAATCCTATATTATATAAATGTTTAAGGTAACTTTATCTACTATATTATGAAATAATAGGTTTTTCCTCTTCTTGAAAAAGCACATGGGGGCATTTTTATAGGCCATTGTAGTGAGCATGCTACAACCCAGAAATTCTTACATACGAGATACGAGATAGTGTAATCCTTTCCAAATTCATGATGATCTAATTAATTCACCCCTATCCAAACTTCAAACCATGAAATCTCCCTATCCATTCTCTATGTGGGGATCAGATCTCATAGGCAAATTATTTCAATCTCAAGATGGGCATGTGTTTATATTCATAACCACAAAATATTTTACCAAGTCAGTCAAGTCTATGCCCCTTGTCAATGTAACTAGTACCACCATCTTCAAATTCATCCTTAATCAAATAATTTTGGTATTTGATGTCCCTCATACTATCATTGTTGATAATGGTGGTAACTTCAAAACTAAATACATCAAATAACTCTGTGTTAATTTTAAAATCAGTCATAAATTTTCCATAACGTACCATCTAAAATTTAATTTCCAAGCTAATTACATAAATAAAATTATTCATATAATTCTAAAAAATATATTTCATGACAGTCACATAGATTATCATCTTTTCTGATATCCTTGTCTTTGGGCCTATAACACTAGTACATGCACTGACACTAGGATAATGCCATTTTATCTATTCTATGGTTCTAAATAAATCCTCCCATTAAAATTTAATCTTCCCTCCCTCCATAAATCTCTTCATGGTATCATACCCAATGAATAATTACATGAATTTCACCTTCATGTTCTTGATCTCCTTGATGACCACCGTCTTTCTACTTTGTAACATAGTTGATAATACAAGGACCATATTGCCAAACAACATAACAAATAAGTTAAGGATTTAAATTTTGGTGATATTATCCTTAAATTATACTACACTCATGACAAAGAAGGTAAAGACACACAAAAATGGTGTGCATTTATTGATTCAAAGACATTCTTGGTCCAAGCACTTATCACCTTCAAACTAATGAAGGCCATATTTTCAAAGAGGTCACTAATTCACAATTCCTCAATATGTATTTTTCATAAATAATTCTCTTATTTTCATTATTTCTATATGCTATATATCTAACACTTTTTATAAGATACTTACATGGGTCTCACCCTTTGTAGTAGTTCACTCTTTTCAAAAAACATAGTCAATCCTTTTAGTCCTTTGGTTTCCCCTTTTCTCATGAGTTGAATTGTAAAACCATATATAAACCTAGTATTACTCATGATTTCCTTTTTTCTAATTATTTCTTTGATTTCCAATAATTTTTTACACCCTTTGAGTTTTCTCTTTTTGTTAGTTTCAGTGAAAGACCATACATAAGACACAACATTCCTCATAAAATACCATCTTTATCACATTTAATTTTCTCATGCTTTGTGCACCCTTGTGGGTTTCTATTTTATGAGTGGAAATAATACTATGGATATTACCTGTCCCTCCTCATAGAATCACCATATTTACTCAATATTCCTTGTCTAGAGTGTGTTTTGAAAAGGTTACAAGTTTTTTATCCTTGTTTTAAAATTTAGATTTTACTTATTTTATAGATTAAAATTTCATAAAAACCTATGTTAGCATGTTTTCCTAACTCATTATTATGATACAAAATCACACTTCAATCTCATTTTATCCCTTTTTGCCCTTGGTCACAATGTTTGTGATTTGAAGTCATTCAAATTGTTTCATGTTTCATTCCACTTGATTTGTTTCCATTTCGTTTCACATTTGATAGAATAAGGTCAAATTCAATACAAAACTTTTATTTTACCCTCATTAATGAAACTCTTAGACACCATTATCTATGGTTTTTCTCTCTTAGCAATTAAGTCCCAAGTATTCAAAAGAAAGTCATCTTTAGCACCCATGTTTGGTTTTCCAAATTTGTATAGAGGAGGAATAGAAAAATCCATTAATAAAGTTAAAATATAAATAATTTAAAATAAAATACAATGATATACAAAAGGTAACATACAAATTTAAAAATAAAAAATCACACCAAAAGACATAATTACAAGCACATCTCATATCAAAGTTCAAACTCCGTAGTTGGCCTCATGATAGGGTCGATGTCCATTAGGGTGTGGTAGGATAATAGATTGGAATATGAGAATTCAAAAAACTCTATGGTGATACCTAATTTCTCACATAAGTACCCAATATTCATAGTAGACCAAAAATCTATAAGGGGTACTAAGGAATAGGGAACACATTGTGGGAAGGTATGTCTATTTTAATTTTTATGCATATAGCCTTCATGGGATGATATATATACTTCATTTGTTGACATAAGACTTATGTGGCTGAGATAAGTTCTTCAGAGTCCTTAAGGTCAAAATTAATCTTGCTTTAATAAACCTAATTTGAGTGTATTGACTTCAATAAAGAATTACTCTACCTTTGTTTTCCCTTCATTCTCTTCTCCACCCACTTCATTTCTCTCTTGATAAGGAAGTGTGATTCTAACTATATTTCCCCACTTCTCTATTCCCTCTTTTTCACATCTTAAAAACATGCTAGCACTACTTTATTTTAGTTTTATCTATCTTTAGAACAAAACAACATGTTTGAGTGACTATGGATTATTGTCTTTATACCATGACTATACATCTCTAGATGAGCCTTGGATTTTACCATTTTTCATTTATTTTGCTACCCTTTTTGTGAAAAATTGAGTCTATTTCTAATTTCATGTACTCTTTCCATTATTAAGTGAAATTGGCTTGTTACTTATCACTCACCAATGCTTTTTTACCTTTCATGAACAATTTTCCATTGATGATTCAGTAAAGATTGTTACTGCTCACTCATTTTGATTGCATATCTTTGTTTAAGTAAGGATTATTACTAATTTCTCATTGATTTTTTACTACCATCTTTTTTTATATGTATCATTGGTTTGAATTGGTGAGTTTGCCTTTATTACTTAAGGTTTTCTTGTTTGAGTTTCTTGATCTTTAGTAGGCTTGACTTTTTGGTTACCTAATTTACTCTAAATTTTGAATTGATCATTTATTTAACATATAAATTATCACCCTAGCTTACCAAATTTACAAGTGTATCCCATCCACATTACATCAATTATCTTGGCTTTCTTAAATTTTTTTGCTTTTTCTCTTTAGTTTTATATCCTTGAGTTTGTAAAAATTAGTCTCTAAGCCCTCCACAATAAAAAAACAAATAACCATCTAGAAATAAAGGTAATTAAAGGTACGTAACCATTTACTTTTTTAGTTATTTCCATTTCAATCATTTACTTTCAGCTATCTTATGCTTTAAAATACTATAACATTTTAGACTCAGAATTGTATGTTTCTATTTTCTTTTCTCTAAGGACCCATCCCTTATTGTACTTATGTGACATGTGATGAGATTTAATTGGGGAATGTGTATACACATAATATTTTAAAACTTTATCAATTATTAATGCTTTCTATATTATTAAAACCCATCAAGTCTCAATATTTTTGAGTGCATACCTTAAAGGGTGTACCAAGAAATGGGTGAGTAGACCATTGGTGTTTTATAGTATTGTTTTCCCTTAATAGAAATTGATATCAATCTAACCATATCCTAAAACTATTCCCCCTAAGATTTGCCTCCCCTTTTATAACCTCCTCTAGTCATTTACCACTTTCATCAACTCTTCTCTAACCTAAAATCCTTTTTGATAGTTTGAATTACACTATCTTCCCCATTAACATTATACTCTAATTAATAAAACTTATTAGGGTCTAGATTAGCCCCTGGCCAACCTTGATCATGACCTAATTTTTTTATTTTAATAATGGTACTAGGTCAATTGGGTTGACCTTATTGACCTAAAATTTTGGAAAGGACTAGCATTAGATTCACTTATATAAACACACCCATTTTTCCATTATTAAATAGATAACAAGAGTTAATTATTCATTTTCAATTCTTTATAATCTTATCTTCCACCATTATACTTGAAGAGTCTTATCTTAGGGTTTCTACTTACAGAAGAATCTTGTCTTGTTTAAAAGTCTTGTGTGCTTTGGCATTTCTTAGTGAACTTACAAACCACAACAACCTCTTGCAAAGCACCTTTTGCCAAGGGAGATATTGAGTCTCAATGGGTTCATCTTCAAGGTAAAACTCTCTAGCTTTGCTTCTCTCTTTAGTAGATAAGAGTAGCATAAGTAATGGATTTTGAATATATTTCTCTCTTCATGCATTAGGGTTTAACCTATACATATCTTAATTAGGATTCTCTTATGTATGTTTACTTTTATGTTTATTAACCCCCACTTTGTGCCACAAGCTTTGGTGAGCACTAGATTAGATTTTTACTTTACTTATCATTAGTTTAGTGAATATGAAAACATAGGACCTATTCAAGGTTATTACATAGGTTTTCTTGATTAGAGGATTTAGAACCCTCCCTAGTGAATTTATTGTGGTAAGATATCCCTTGTTTAGGTCTATTAGATCTATCTTGGTCATGATACTTAATATCTAATGTATCTATAATCATAAGTGTAAGTAGGATTTATCTTCTTTGAGATCGGATTACTTTATACATTTATTGAATTTCCCATTACATACATAATTTATTGAACTTATAGTGGTAATAGTGCATCCCTTGGAGACTATTCAGGTAAAATCTATTTTTAAAATGCAATACCCTTAACCATGCCTTGGGTTTATCCCATAGTAGTCCTCAAATAGAGGATGAATGTCTATATTTATCCTCACCTTTCCCTTTTCAAGGAATTCCAAATATATATTGAATCTCATGATAAGGATTATATTGGAGAAAACAATAGGGAGATTTAGTAAAAAGATACCACATTGCATCATCAACTATTTAGAACACACCCCAAAATGTAAAAAAAACATATCAATTCTTGTAAAATTGAATAAGTGTTGAAGGTAGAGGAACATTAAGATCATGCCATATGGCATGATCTCATTAAAATCAAAGTAGATCAATTCTTTTAAAAATGGCTAAGTTTCAAAGTCTTTTAAGTCTCAATATTGTAACACATGGTTGCATCTCAGGGAGTTAGAGTTTGGAAAAGTGAATACAGGGAAATTGAGTAGTTATCTCTTGAAATATTGAGATTGTGTCATGTGGTATAATATTAGAGATTTAGTTCATAAAATATATATAACACCAAAGAGTTGAGAGATACCCAAATTTATGAGATCATGCCACATGGTACAATCTCAAAGACTTGGCCGATAGAAGAAATAATACCAACAAGAAATCCTTGAAGATCGTAAGTTCCATGATGATGCCATGTGAAACCATCACAAGAGATAGAATGTGTAAGACATAGAACATATAGTAGTCGAGTGGTGATCTCTCAGAGTCCTGATATCATGCCACATGGAAAAATATTATGGACTTGTCCTACAAAAGTTATATAAATCTAGTTATGAATCCTAAAATAACTCCTCAAAATATTGATTTCAAAAAGTGTAAAATCATGTACATCCATAGCTTGACAGTTTAAAAATAAAATAAATAACATGTGGCATCACCCCATGGAAGGAAATGGTGTATGTAGATAGAAACCCTAAATTTGATGGTAAAGAAAAGAAGAGAAAAGGTAGGTAAGTAATGGTTTCATTGTATTCTAGTTGTTAATCAAGATAAAATGTAAATTAAGTAAAATTAAATGCTAAGGTGGATGGTTTGGTTGATTGGGGAACTTTAAATAGGTCTAGTGGAAAAATATGTGCACATGGGAAATGATCATGAGCCATATATTTGCAAGTATGGGAGAAGTTTATTGATATATGTAATACACAGTTAAAGGAAAGTAGTTGGATATAATCTATGAATCCAAGAAATTTTATATGCTGGCTAAAGCATATAATAATTTTGAAAAGAGATTAAATCAAGGTATAGTCCCATATAACCATTGGTATAATTAAATGATAGTTAGAGTACACAGAAGTTGAGTCTGTATTGAGAGGAAAATAAGATTTTGAAAGATGTTTATAGTATGAGCTATGGTAATTATAGATTAGAATAATTCATTATTATAATGTTGTCATGTCACTGACATTTAATTGAAAAATGGTTCATATATAAAAGTCTTTGTTATCATTGAGATAAGCATGTGGAAATAGGGAATGGACAAAATAAAGCATGAACTAGTTGATCCATCATTGGGGTCGTTCTACTAGTGATGTGGGTTTTCCTTTTTAGGTTGTTGATTTACTTATGAAAAGTATTAAAAATTAGTAAAAATTAGATAATTGAAGCTTCAAATATAATGGATATTTCATCCCCTTTTATCCTAAAAATGTTTATAATATGGGAATTGTGCCATGATTTGTTCTTATCATTTTTTGATGTATTGTCTCAATAAAATGAGCTATAATCAATTACCATATTTAATTTTTGGCATTAGGCCATTAAATTTTAGTTTTGTATCAAGTTATTGGGTCTGATTTTCTTTCCTATATAATTAATAGTCCCTACCATTATAAAATTTTGACTATTTTTGTACTAAAACTCTAGTTTTAATTATTTTAGGACTGCACCTACCATTCTACTTATTTTTTTCATGATTGTCTACCAGAGGATATTAATTTGAGAGAAGTAGTACATGTCAAGAAAAAATTTTAATGTTGTTTTTGCTAGTGAATATACAACCAAATTGTGTAGTATCTAGTTTGATAGGTTCTGAATTCTCATTCTATTTATTTTGAAGTTTTCATTAAGTCATTGTGTGCAATATCTATAGGCTTGTGTATTTAATTTATTTGATAGAGATTATGAAGTATATGTTCACAATTTTACTTTGAGTCTTGTCCATTGTGTTATTTAACTTATGTAATAGCTAAACTTGATCCCCAGTGATATAATTGTAGCTAACCATGATTTCCATTTCTCCACACTTAAATACCAGATCTCAATCAAATATTCACTCCATTTTTGCCTTAATCCTTCCCTCTCTTTTAATTTTTTTATAATAAGATGTTCTACTCAATAGATTATAATTTCCAAATCTTATGAAATAATATATTAAACCCATGGTTTCAAGAAGCCCACACCATTACACAAATTTAACTAAATTAAAGAGATCATTTGAAACTTTGGTGGTAATATCTCCTACTCACCTAAACTAAACATTATGGAAAATTATCATCCCTTGCATCCCCAATAGAGTCTTAAAAATGAGTGGACATTTGTCCCATATGTTATTGAATTCTTTTTTCCTCTTAGATCAACTAATTCAATATTTGAATTCTTAGTGGGTCACAAATTGACACTAACACAAGTTAGCTAACCTTTGGTCACAGGCTTAAATTTTCAATAGAATCTTATGAAGAACACTTATAATATGATTAATGACAACATTATGTCCCACATTTAATTCTACAATGTTATTAAATTGACATGATCATTTTTAGAGGGTATATTGTAATTATTTCCTTTGATACCATTTTTTCCAATGTCTATAATGACATCTCAATTGGAAATATGATGATCAACATTTATGTGGTCAATATTTCTAATGGCATTATCACTACATGTTGTGTTTTTATCATTACCTTTATTGGCTCATGTCCTCACATTTTGAGATAAACTAATAAATTTTTAGCTACATGCTTATGATAGATATTTAGTGTAATAACTAGGCTCTGATACCACTATCATAAGACCCAAAATCCAACTACAAAAAAATTAATTTTAGGGTTGTGAGTTCTAAATTCCAACATTCAACTATTTGCACCAAAGGTAGTTCTAATAGTTGTGTGAGTTAGGAATATGGTTGATGCATCATGGAATTTTGGGGTAAATTAGATTTGGTTAGATGTATTTTAATTAGAATGCATGCATATACCTATTCTCACTTAATCATTATTTTGATTATGTGGGCTACAATAGAGACACACTTTCTCATAGTCCAATTAAGTAATTTTTTTTTAAAAATATTAACAAACCTATTACATTCAACTCATAAGTTATAATAAGTAAACATGGTTATCATAGCATTTAGATCATTTAAGAACCAATATATTTAACTCTAACTTTTAATAAATAATATTTTCACGATATATAAGTAATGAATACATGAGATAATACTTCAATTGCTCACAAAAGTATAATTAACATATCTAAACAAATAAGTGTGATATTATTATTACCAACCTATACATATCATTTTAAAGGATTTAAGTATCATTAAGATAATTTCTAATATGATTGATTTCTAAATCCATTACACACTTAGTATAAGGAACACTCCACTTAGTAAATGTAACAATCTTCCTTGATAACATCAACTTTAATTAAGGGTTGATGAATGAAATAGAGCTCCAAAGGAGACCAATAATCCACATTCACTTTAAATAATAATATTCACTCCAACTTGGACCACCTATTATAGTTTCATTTGGAATAGGTAAGTGGTTCACCATAATTCGGTGTTAAAGTTATTCCAAATAACCATATAACATAACAATGACATACAAACTAATTTAAGTATCATGGGTAAGTCCTAATAACCACATGAAATTTGGTTACTCAACCTTTCATTGTCATTAATTTCTAATTTCCACATTATATTCATAAAAATAAAACATATTCTTGTAATTATAATGTTACAAACCAATACTTAATAAATTTAAGTAACTTTAACCTTTTTAATAAAATAAATTTAGATTTAATTTCTCAAAAAAACATTGTATTAATCTCATTTGCAATTATGCTACCTTTTAGGTTCTTTTGAAATAATAAGATTAAATAATATTTATGCAATCCATTTTACACCAAAGAGGTGCAAGTTTAACTTTACCTTAAAATAATATATGCATGAGTATACGTAATGAATTATAGTATACTTGATGATAAATTATAATGTAAATATTTTGACACACATTCATAACGATTTAAGTACTCAGTTATAACCCATTCAAGTTGTCTAGTCAACATAACAATAAGAAAATCATATTACCACTAATGTATTATGCCTACTGGTTTACCTTATGTCTATGTTTAAAATTCCCTAGATGATTGTAGAGAATATTGAAAATATCCATAAGAGGATTTTTTAGACAAGTTCTGAAGAAAAAAATAGATTTCCATTGGTGTCTTTAGATAAGGTTTGCCTTCATGATAAATTTGATGGGATTGGGATTGTAAAGATGAAGGATATGAATAAATACCTTTTGGCTAAGCTGAGTTGGAGGTTTATATAGTAATATAATCAATGGATGTGTATTTTACAAGCTAAATATTTATATTCTAAAGAGTTGATTAATCTCTTTTATGAGGATTATTTTATACGAGGCTATTGATTTTAGAATTTTTTAATTATTAGAATGGATATTATGCTCAATGGTTGTAAATTGAAAGTGGGAAAAGGAGATAAAGTGAAATTTTGAGAAGACTAGTGGGATTTAGACTACCCTATGATCAATTTATAACCTTAGCATAATATTGATTTTCTTCTTCAAAGGGAGTATGGCCCTCATGTGAAGGAGTATATTTAAGTTTGAGAGAGAGAGAGGAATAGAATGGAAACATTTAAGGGTGGAGTATTTATATGATGAAGGTGAGATTTTTTTTTTGTTTGAATAATTTACTCAAATGGATTCATGTTACCAATCTACACAATGAGGATAAATTGGTATGGATTAATTCTTTTGATGTCCATGATAATGTAAAATTTGGTTATAATACAATGATTGAAGCTATTCATGATAGTCTCCCTTAGGGATAATTATGGGTAAAATAATTAATATTGAAAGTTAATATATTTCTATGTTTTAAAGTTCAAAAAAAGTTATCACTATGTATGATCTCAAAAGTTGAGGCAAGATTTAATCAATATATGTCCCTTATGTGAGGAATAATAAGAGCCTTCCAAGCATTTAATTTTGGTTTGCTCCTTCGATTTCAAAATTTTGGGTAGTATTATAATCAATTTTCAAACTTACCAAGTTTAACCTTCCTATTTTTTTGAGTTATGGAATTGTTGGAAGGCTCACTTGAAGAAGAAAGACTTTAAAAATTTATGGAAATTGTCTCTTCCACATATTTTATGGGGTATTTTGAAAGAGAGGAATGATATAATTTATAGATATTGAAAGTCCTCTAATATTAGGGTTTATATAATAATACCTATATTTTTTTGGATAATTTTATAATATTTAACATAGTAAAAAAATAAATGATTAGTGAGGTTTCAATTGGAGTGGCATGGAATTAACATTTGAGTAATGAGACTACGTTGGTTGTTGATCACAAAATAAAATTTAGGATTATTGTGAACTGGTATGTCCCATCACTAGGATGGGTTAAATTGAACTTTGATAAAGTGTCCAAATTAAACCCAAGTTTTTCATGAGGAGGGTCATTCTTCATGATAATAAGGGAGATGTAGTGTCTACTTATGTAGGAAACATTTAAATCCAAATCAATAATTGCGTAGAAGTATTGATGTACTATGGCGACTTTAATTAAATAAAGAAATGGGGATGTCTTAGTTGTTTTTTTAAGGGAACTCCTTAATATTATTAATTATTTATCCAATAAAAATTAATCTAATTGAACTATCAATTATTTGATCAAAGAGGCTTTTAATATCATAGTATCCTTTGAATTGATTTGTATACAATAGGTGTACAGGGAAGGGATACAAATTATGGATTGGTTTATTAATTTGGGAGTGCTATATTAAATATTTAATAAATATATCTAAAAATAAGATTTGTACTATATTATTTTAGAAAATATATCTAGAGAAGTTCTTAATTAATATCATTATGACTAGTTAATGTTATGAAGGTTGAAAAGAGGAAGGCTCAACTCTATTCATCCAAAATATTAATGAGTATGATCTGCATATCTCAAATATTTTTTCCAATAGCTATAAATACATAGTGGTCTAGATGAAAGGGTTTACCATTTTATTTATTAAGGAGAAAATTACTCAAGTCAAAGGCTTGAAAATAAAGGATTTAAAATACTGTAATGACAATAGAGACTACAAGGAAGAAAAGATGAAATTATTGATGGGAGAAGAGGAGATATAATTTCAAGGAGGATACCTAAGGGACTCATTCCCACATCATTATGATGATATTTCCTAGAAACTTATGAAAGTTGTTACCCTTGAGGGAAGGTAAAACTTTGTTCATACCTTTCATTATGTGTTTCTAAATTGTTTTAGACACCATTTTCATGTTAGTCTACCATTTTCCATCTTGAAATTGTTAGAAAGTTTGGTGGAATATGTTAATGTGTAAAAATATGTTTTTTCTTCATCAAAATATTAATTTTTTATTTTAAAGAATTCAAGGTCAATGAAGAGTAGCCTAATTTGAATGTCTAGTGCTGATAAATCTCAATGCATGGAGAATGTGTTGAGTGATAAGATTTTGAGAAGTACTAATAATGAAAATAAGTATAACAAGGATAATAATAAGTCTTATAATATCACTAGTAAGCAATGAGATGAGGGAAGAAGTGTGTTGATGTCATAAATTGTTATGTCAATGAATCAACTCTTTCACTTATCATGAAGGTCAAGATGGAATCATACCATTTTATTCATAAGGGATCTAAGGAACAAGAATTGGTCCTAAGATGTGTTAGCATGTTTTATAATAATTTTAAAAATATGTTAGCACATAAAACATTGAATTATGCATCATTATATTTATTAAATTAGATACTTCTTTAATAATAAAATTGAAATAAGATTAGAAACATGTAATCTAACATATCCATCAGAGTAATGTCTATGGAAGAGACAATATATTTAAGGAAATATCTCTAATATATATAATATATTTAAAAAATTTACAGAAAAGAAACTAAATAAAATAAAGGACAAATAACATAAATTAAAATAAAAGCTCAAAAAGGAAACAAAAATACAAACTATCATATTAGCAACTAGTATAAACTAACATACTATAAAATAAACTATTTAGAACTTATTCTATATAGAAAGTGATAATGGAAGTAAGAAAGTAAATGACAATTAAAAAATTAGGATTGATATAAAATTACCTAATATATAAATAAACTAATCTAAGAACATAAAAATAAATAAAATAAATAGGAACAAATTAATTAAATATATCAACTAAGAAACTAAGTATAAAATAGAAGTAATGAAAGAAAAACAACTAACTACTGATTGAAATAAATCTAAAACTTGAAACTTTATATGAAGTAAGTCTAGAATATAAAGAAATAAATCAAGAAATTAGAAACAACTAATTATTAAAAAAATATAGAAATAATAAACTAAAATATTTAAGAAAGAATAAATATAATTATAACTTCAGATAAAATAGGAAAATATAATAAAATTATTAGGATTAATATATAAAGACAAATTTGATCAAAATAATTGATACAATCTAAGATCAATACTAATCTAAAGATAAATAAATTTAATATAAAATAGGAAATAAGATGAAATAAAACTTAACTTTGTGAGTTTATAAGCGAGAATCATCTTAAATGAGTAAAATAATATTTTATTGAGAAATAAAATGATTTTAGTTACAAAATATTATTCAATAAAAAATTAAATTACAATCACAAGATCAAAAATTTATTGTAAACTATGATGTATTCATCATTATTTGGGTCAAATATAAGGGGTTATGTACATGTTACTACATATCTAAAATCATAAAACGATATTAATGTTTGATAATATTTAGATAATTAGTTATGAATAATTCAAAAAACAAGAATAACTACATTACTCAAGAAAATTACTTCATTGTCAAATAACACATTGTTTGGTCTATCTAAAAATAATTATTTGATCTTAGAGATGCTTGCATAAAAAATAAAATAAGCATGAGAAAATTTCAAACTTATAAAAGATATTGATAAATGTATGTTTTCCCCCTTTATTATGTGTCTTCAATATATTTATAAAGTGATTCTCCTTTAGATGGTTAGAATCAAGCTATAACTAACCTTTAGATAGTTGTAGTTAAGATTAATTCACTTTTTAAATTAAACTAGTTTACTTTATAATATATAAAATTCATATCTTAACTTTTATAAGTTGGAATTTAAATAAAATAAAAAATATCAAATTAAATAAAATAGACCAATTAACATTTTTTGTCTCATTGTTAGGTTGGAAAGTATTTCCACCTAAGTATGATCATTAGTACCATATTTAAACATGTTGGCCTCTCAAATATTGATCTCATAGTTTTTAAATACTTGAAAAAATTGAAATTAAATTATTAATGGTGATGGGTTGGAGTTCTAAAAATATGTTGCTACATGGAGGAATCTTGACTGGTGATGAAGTGTTTTAACCTTTTGGAATTTAACTTATGTAAATCCTATGTTTGATTCAAGGGATGAGTATTCTAAATCAATGGAATAATATGCATTATATAACCACTAATTTGTTATATATTTTGATTTTATTTTATTATATAAAAATAGTAATAAATATGTGTAAATAAATACTTATATGTAAACCACCTAATGTATAAGATTTGAGTGCTAAAAAAAGATATGAATAAGTTTGAGAGTCATCAACTAGATACCTATGTCAGATCCTCTCCTAGAAAGTAGTGCCACACTTGGATAATAGCACCATGTAGGTCTATTTTTCTAAAAATAGCACTAGCATCCTCTATGTAGGATTGTTTCTAAATTCTAAGTGAACTTATGCCTATGTTTTTGGGTTCTATTATTGCATGCACAAATTCTAAAACTCTATATTATGCCTATAATAGATAATTTATGATTCAAACCCTAATACTCCTTATAAGCAAGACATGGGTTGAAAAGTGCGTTCATTAGTAGGATAGGCTAGACATCCTCAACAACCTACTATGAGGAGATTTGCCTACATTCCAATAATGTAAAGAGGGATCATACCTAGTGTAGTTCTACCAACCTAAGTGCTAGTGCAAGTGAAAGTGATGATAGAATGATAGTGGTATTGAATGCCTTGAGTGTGCTTAATATTGGAAATCTAGAAAATATGAGCTTATGGAACCTTTAGATGGTAGTATGTGTATACATAATATTTTCAAACTTTATCAAAATTTTAAGCTATTTATCTTATAGGAACCCATCAAGTCTCAATCTCTCTAATTACATTCCTTAAGGGGTGCACTTACAAAGGAGTGGGTAGACCATTAGTGCTTCGTACTATTGGTGTCCCTTTTTACCACTTGTTATCTACATACTTGTCTCCTAAAACCATTCCCTTAATCTTGGCCCCCAATTTTGTACCCTCCTCTAACATTTTACCACCTTCATTAGCCCTTACCTAACCTAAAACCCATTATTTATGGTTTATATTACATAGTAAAACCCATTGACCTTGTATTCTTATTGACAAAACTTATTAGGGACTAGTTTGACCCTTGGATGGCCTAGTTCACGACCTCATTTATTTTTGTCAATTATGATACTAGGTCAACTAGGTCCACCCTATTAGCCTAAAATCTCAAAAGGTTTTGGGGTTAAATCTACCTATATAAACACATTTATTTCACCATTTCTAAGAGAAAATAAGAAGACATAATATATATTGTATATCTACTTATCCACCATTCTACTTGAGGAATAAGCTTAAGGTTCCATGCTTTCTTTGGAGATACAAATATTGTCTTATGGAGATGTTTTTTTGATGAATTGATAGGTTGTGTAGCCTAGATATGATTTATCCTTATCATCCTTACCTACCATAAAAATATCTTACAAGTCACCTTGGCCAAGGGAGAGATTGAGGCTCGGTGGGTTCATCTTCAAAGGTAAGTATTCCTAACTTTGTTCCTCCTTTGTAAGAGTATATAGATATGAATTTGTATTTATTTTCCATGAATTAAAACTATATATACATTGACATGAGTATATTTCTTCTATACATGTCTACTTTTCATGTTCATTACCCCCATTCATGCCACGAGCTTTTATGAGCACTAGATTAGACTTTTCTTTACTTGTTGTTAGTTTAGTGAATATGAAAACATAGGACCTAATTAGGATTATTTCATAGTTTTGATTTACTAGAGGATTTATAACCCTCTATATTGATATTATTGTGTTAATATATCCCCTAGCTAGGTTTAGAGGATCCATATTGGTTATTAACCCCAATACTTTAATGTATCCCCAATCAAAAGTGTAAGTAGAATTTATCTTCTCCGATATAGGATTGATTTGTAGAGTTTTTGATTTTCCAATTGCATACATTTTGGTGAACCTTATTTGAATCTAACCCTTGCAAGTTTATTTCATGCTTTCATTTTTATCATCTTATTATTTTTCTATATTTTTGATACTGTATTAAACTAGTCAATATAGTCATAACTTATTATGTGTAAGTTTAACACACAATCACATCAAAAAGAATCTATTTTTATATGTAAGTATTCATCAAATATAGGTTATTAGATTGAACAGGTTGACACAATATGTTACTTAAATCCTAGATAAGAATAGAAGGTCAAATAGGTCATTTGTATCATTTTATTCTCTTTGTTAGAATCCAAATAAAAAAATAGGTTGAATAGGTAGACTTAGTGTCTCTTACATCACATATATAAATAAACTAGGTCTAATAGGTCAATTTAGTCATCTTATCCTTATTTAGGATACAAAGTTTTGTAGAACTGGGTCAAACTAGTCAACTTAGTTTGTATAATTTGAAAGAAAAATTCAAGACACTTCAAAATTTGTAATCCTAATCATCTTATAACCAACCAAGGTTCTTATTTTTCTCTCTCAATAATTTTATTACTTCACTTTAGTTTTGTTTTGTAAAAGTTAGTAGTGTTTAAAACTGTAACCCTACAACAAACTAAGTCAACTTGGTTGACTTAGTTATATAACCTATCTTCTTTCTAAAAGATTGAGTCAACCTATTCAACTCTATTATTAAATAATTTTGAGTTTGTAAAATAGTAGTGACCCATTAAAATATATGTTGTAATATTTCCATATATTATCATTTGAAATGACTCTGTACATTCTAAACTTAAAAATGAACAACTATTTTCTAGTAATTAATTCACACTTTCATTTTTAGTTATTTGCATGCTTAAAATATCTCACATAGTCTAAATAGGTTGTTTTTAAAATTACCATTTAGTTATAATATTTTTATCTTGTGCCACACATAACCAAATCATATAATATTCAAAATGCATTTAACATTTGTCTTCCCAAAACTTACCTACTTGGATTTCATCGCCAAGGGGGAAGCTAAATTGGTTTTTTGGACAATTATAAATACATTGTTAATGGTATATATTGGAAAATCACCTAAAACCCTTATTTTTGTGATATTATGAAGTGAGGGGGTAGTACCCAATATCAATTGAGTACCATTACCAACATAGATCTATTTTAGCCTAAATAGCCTGAAACCATCCATAGATTGACTTCTAGTTCCCTCTTTTCAACCAAATTCCATATCAAACTTTAAAAAATAATTATAATAATATAATAATAGTCAAGATTACCACTTAGTTAGAATTTAATTTTCACTTGACTACTTTCTCTCCAATCATTTTGTGTTGTATTGTAGAAAATTTCATTGGCCAGTGTTAGTGAAAGGTTTTGTGTCATGTTCCCCAATTAGATCACTCACATTGATTCAATTATTTATGTTTTGATTTCATTTCTTACTTTAATTATATTTTAATTTTTTCCCATATTTTATAACACTATATTATTTTTGGTATAGTCTCTTATAGACTATGTTTTCCCTTATCAAAAATACATAGTCAGCCTATATGATTGTATATCCCTTTATGTTTACTTTATCTCTTTGTTTGTAGTAAAAATTAAACTTATATGACTCTGTACCCTTATTTGCCTCTTGGATTATAGTACTAAGTCAACTTGGTCAACCCAGTATCCTTATCATCTTATTTTCATACCTTGTCTACAGTATAGAGTTGACTTGTATGAATTTATACCCTTATCTTCCTCTTAGATTAAAAAACATATTTGATTATGTATCTTTTCTACCTCTTTTCCTTTGCAACAAATTAGTCTTACTTAATATTTCTCCCTCATCATGAAATTCCTATTTGAATACAACACTAATTTAAATTAAATAGATATGATGATATTTATCAACCCTAATAGGTTCTCCCATAAGCATATTATTGCTCCTACCCTAGATAAAAGTAATGTGCATGTAGCCATTAATTATATAAAATATGGGACTCCTCATTCCTCTTCAATTTAAAACCCTCTCTTCACCTTATAATATCAACCTAAATTAGAGTATACTCTATAAATGATCTTCTTCATCAAAGAGATTCCTCAACATCGAGGAAAAAATCCTTATATTATTTACCATCTCATGATAAGTAGTCACACTAAGGAGCCCCATTCACCTTCTCCCACATTCTCAAATGGATTTGGAGACACATATCTGATTCTCAACCTCTTCCTTCTCTTTTTACCCCTTCTCATACTATGACATCTTCATCTTTTATTTCATCCACATCCATGACTAGTATCTCTACTAACATGTCAAGCTCTAAATATAGTGGTCCTATTCTAAGATTTTATTTTCTTAATTCTTCCACTAGTTCATCATTTCATACCCATGGTAATCATGCCTCTAGTGCTCCTTCTTATCATCCATCTACTAGTAAATATTTTTCCACATAATTAAATCATGCTAATAGTGCCTCACTTATCAACAATTTATATTCAAAATCTAATACCACCCATAGTGGTACCCAAGCTAGTAATACCAATGTTAATTCTTCACACAACATAAATAATACCACTCAATCCCATTAACCTATATTAAATTCTCTTAATCAAATGAATTATTTACAAGATAATAATGCTAATAAAATGATGTAAATGAAAAATCATGTTATCCATCTTCAAAATCTCCCTCAACAAGTGCCATGAGGAATACATAACCAAAATGCTCCCCCACCTCCTCTTCAAGATCTCTATGGTAATATTTTCCCTCAATATCCCCTTGTTAAAAAAATATCAAGCACATTTAAAATTATCCTCGTACAAATCAAATTGCTAACATCAACATAGGAGGTATCAACCCTACACAATGGGTCAACTGATCCTTCTCTCCACTTAAAAACATTTAAAAATCTATATAGATATTAGGTCAAGTTAAATACTTTTATTACTACCAAGCTATTAGAAAAAACTCTCTCTAAAGATGCTTTAAATTGGTATAACTAACTCAAAACTCATTTGGTCACTAGTTTTGATTATTTAGTCAATGTTCTAGTCCATGAATTTCAAACTAATGATCTCCCCAAGATAAAAATTACAAAAAACTCAAGATATAAATTTCATAATATTTTATCAAATGATGGAAGACCTTGTCTAAAAAATGTGAACACAATATTCTAGGTTATAACCTATTTCACCTATTTACTAATGATATTTATCCCATGTTACAATAGTGAGATTAAAATCTTCTTCCACATACTTTGGAAGAGGACATTAACCAAGCCAAGCACCAAGATTTCCTCATGCGTCAATTTAATCCATCCCAACTTTTTATGGGTACTCGCATGTTAATAAAAATAAAAATCATCATGCTAATAATAATGGTGTCACCACTTCTTATGATACCATCCATATTATTAAAGTTATTATTCCCACCTAGGTTTTATAACAAGCTTCCCCTCCCAACAACAACACTAATACTCATTTATCTTCAAAAAATAACATCAATGTTCATAAACCTTTATCCTTATAAAAATTACAAAGGTTTCTACCAAGGCATCTTCCACTAGAACTTAATCCCACTCATCCCATGAAATCTTGGTATGATCCCAATAAATTTTGTTGGTTTCAAGCTATTTGGGGCCATTCTCATGAGACTTCTAGGCAAATTCATAATTTGGCTATAGATTTCATTCTCAGTCTCAATTCTGACCATGATTCTAAAAACTCTAAATGTAAACAAACCTATGACATTGAATTCAAATCCCATGAAACACAAACTAAATATCAAGCTTTGAACTAGGCTAATTCTCATTTGCCATCTACAAATATCCTCTTCTCAATAACCGAGACAATAAAGATAAACCTAGTCCTTCTACCAATAATGTTGATAGTCTTATAAACCCAACTACTAAAGAGAATGTGGTCAATATGAATAATATGCTAATATTGGTTACCTTCATTGATCCTTATCCAATTGACATTCCTTGATTATCTCACATTTTTTGTGTTATCCAACACTCTTCCCCAACTCACTTAATAGTGTTGGGGAAAGAATAACTTATATCTTTTGATGAACCAATTCCAACACCTCTTTTTTATAACAATCCTCATACCATTTCTGCCACTCCTTAAATCCCTTTACCCATCACTAATGATACTCAAACTTATATTAACACTTATTCCAATTTATCTCAAACCAAACCTGCATCAACTACCCCATCTTGGCAAGACAATCAAGAAAATTGTTCTATAATTAAACCTCCTACCTCTTATCAACATAAATTCACATGCACTTCAGATCCTCCTTCCAAGGACCTACTTCAACACTATGTACCTCTTTATAATATTCCCCTTATGGGTTATGATAAATGGTATCCTATCATGGAACTTACTAATCTCCCATCTCAAATCCCATTTCTCAAAATTATGTATACTTCTCTACATCACCATAATCATATTATGCATCTCTTGTTCAAAATTAAAATCCATCATCCTCCTCTAGAGGGATGCAAATACACATTATCCATATCATAAGATAGGATTTTATAATAGTGTGAAGATATGTTAATAGATGTTGATGAAACAATGGACACTTCTCTTTTCCTCAAATTTCCCATTGCTTCTATGATCCCCAATGAGATTTTGCTTTGGGTGGATGATCCTCCTATTTTTATCAATGTTTAAATTAGTGATATCCAATTTAAGAATGCTTTGATTGATGAGGTTTCAAGCACTTGTGTTCCCTCTATTTTATTTAAACCCTTGGTTTTTCTAAATGTAATCTTAAGTCCACATGCAACATGTGTCAAGGCTATGACTGAAGGAAAATGCCTCCCTTAGGGTATGTGTGGATCCCTATCACCATCCCACCTATCATTGTTTTAGTGAATGTGATGATCTTTGACTTTCCTCTATCCTATAACATTTTACTCAGTGGGCCATGGATTCATCGCACGAGATTAGTTTCCTCTTTTGCTTATCAATGTGTCAAATTTCACCACAATGGATAAATATATAGGACTCAAGGTGACACTGACTTTTATAATTTTGAACAATTATAAGACCATGTTGTATTAAATATTCTAACCCTTAAAACCTTGTCAAGCATTCCCTTTCATAAATATAAATGATTTAACTTTACTATCAACTCCACTTAAGGTTACAATGGTCACACTAAACTCATTAGGAATATACCACCTAACCTCTTATATTTAGATGATGATGATCCTGACAAGATCAAGCTAAAGATTAAAACCTCAGATCTCTCATCTCATCTCATTTTCCATCTTCCACATTTTGTAACACCACATTCCCATCTACCACCTATTCATGACATAATCATTATCATAACTAAGACTCGACACTCCATACATCACACCACATCATATGATCAAGTAATCCCTACCTATAGCATTGACCTTAATACAACTAACTATGATGATGGATATACCTTAGATCATCTATTCTTAGTAGGTCTTATTAAAAAAAATATGTTGAAATTATTTTTTATCATTCCTCTTTGCTTTAGTCTTTTTTATATTTGTTATAGAATTCCATCCTATCTGCTTCTTATTTATAGTACTTTTCCTCTTATTCATAGGGTAGAGATAGTGAGTATACCTCTAGTTTATAAATATCCTCATATGAGTATGCTTATATATCATGATAAGACTGGTCCTTATTATTTTTATATATACCGAGACCCCTCTAGCTAGCTTATCCCTAAGATGTTTGCAACTATCCTTTAGCCTTTTATGCATCTTGCCCCTCCATCAGATGAGCCTAGTTTGGATCCTATTCCCACTCCCTTTATAGCTAAGACTCTTCCTATTTTAGATCATATTATTCCTTAAGTTGGGCCTCATCTAATATCTCCACCAACACCACCTTACCTTGGTGATGGTTTGCTCCATTTTTCATATCTTTCTCCTTTATCCACCAAATGTGCCAATTATCCATATTATGATATTCATAAAGTTGTGAATCATTAGAGTAGAGACTATTCATTACACCATAAATCCTTAGATTCCATTTATACTCCTATTAGTACACCTAAAAAGTCTACTAATAAGTTTATCTATTATTTATACATCATATATAATCATTCATCTATGCATTATCATAAGTTGCAGCAATATATAGACACCTTGCATCCCACCACTTTTTAACCCAAAAAAAGGATATACCTCCCCCAAAATTATTACTTGAATATCTTCCAAAATATGGAGAGGTATATTTCCTATGGCACCAATGTAATAATCATCACACTGATAATTGATGCATCCTTCAGCAACATCTCAAAGATCACCTCATGATCATTCCTATACCTATTATCCTTCCTACCATAAGTCTCCCTCACAATAAGTCTCACCCTTCTTCCCTGATGAACCCTCCATTGATGGTCCCTTCTCCACATACCATTTTTCCAACTATTATTCCCTCACTCATTGTTATTCCTTCACTAGTGGCCCCTTCTCCACTGGTGACTCCTTCATCTGTGGCCCATTCCATACCAGTGATCCCTTCATCTTCCATAGAATCCACTCCCATTCCTTTTCCTAAGCATCCCTTGCATGATATCCATCATCAAAATGATACTTCATGTGTTCTTACATTTTTAAACTAAGATATTTGACACAAAGTATCTTATCAACTTTCCTTGAATATCAATGAGACTTTAGCTGCAATCCAAGTTTAACTTCATAAAGACTTGTCAAATGTTATGGATAAAGTGTGTGGATAAATATATTAGTATTTATGAACACAAGCATGTTGTTATTTCATTTATTTCTTCATTTGGATTGGATGTGTGCTCCAAATTTGCATTTATCTATTTTATATCATTTGTGTGTTAAATTATTATCTATCTTACATGATGACTTTTATTTTGTACTACATGTTGCTTATGATGTTAGTATTCTTCTTATGTTATCTTATGAAATATTTTTCATGATTACATACTTATTCTTCATGATATCCTTTTCTATGGTTATCTTGTTCTCTTTCATGATTTTTTTTCTATATTATCTCTATAAACATGCATAATTATTATTGTGACTTGGTTATATAAACCTTGTTGCCTTTAATCATTCCCTATTTACCATGTGATCAGTAGAATATAATTCATCTCATTATAATATCCTTTTACTAATACACTTTTGATCTCCCTTTATTTACCCTTATTTCCTTTCACAAACTAAGCATACACATGGTTGAAACCTAAGAAAACATGTTAGTTCATAGTTAAGCCTAAATGTTCTAGTTAATCATGTCTTTGGATACTTAGCTTATTGGATACTTAGCTTAATTTATCCAAAGGTTAAATATCATTCATGTGTCTCAATTTATCTCTCATGTTTTTTCATACCAAGTTCATATGGAGGAGTAATCTTAAAATCCATAAAATTTCAAAAGCTAAATCATTTAACAAAATTCAATGATCTAAAAGGCAACATTAAATTTTTTAAGAAGTTAAAACACACTAAGAGATGTGAATCTAAGCACATCTCCTTTTTATAATCAAATTTAAAAATAAATAGTTATAATCATGATATATTTGAGGTCCACTGGGGTGCATTAAGCTAGTGTATTAGAAAATGAGAATAAAAAAATCTTTTAGTGCTACCTACTTTCTCACACACGTACCCAATCTTCGCAATAGATCGATGAATCTGTAAGGGGTACTGAGGAATGGGGAAAATGTTATGGGATGGTAAGTAAATTTTATTTTTATTTATAAAAAAAAAACATGCATTGATCATAATACCACACTTATTTTCCTACACAACTTTATGCCTGTAGTGAGTAGGTATCCTTTGTATATTGATGGTCACTAGTCACTTATTGTCTTTCTATGTCCTTAGTGTACCTCACGTTTCCTAAGGTCTTATCATAAGATGCATACATTAAAATTCCTACATTACATCTATAATTCCATACAATCCTAATATTTTCCCTTGAGAAATGCTGGTTTTTTTACTAATCACTCTCTTAGGGATTCTATTTATGAGTGGTAGTGTAAGATATTGGATAAGACTAGGCCTTCCTCACAAATTACCATATTTTCATATTACCATTCCAAACATTCCATTTTACTATATTTTACCCTTTATTTTCTAGCTCATTGGTATACCTTTTATGAGTTTTAGTGTAATTCCATGGATAGGACTTGGCCTTCCCCAAAAAAATTTCCAATACCCAAGTCACAATGAAATTACATGTGCTAAATTTGAGATAAGGCATGACTGATTATGAGTTACATGTCATTGACATGGTTTTGATCTTGATTTAGTGTGTTTTATGCTTAATTCATTAATATTTCACTTTTATATTCTTATTTTATGATTACATGTAAGAATCCAACCATTTCTATTAAGTTTTTCATATTCCCAACTTGAATTAGTGTGATTAATTTAAGACCATTTTTCTAATTTTATTTTTCTTTTATACTTTCCAATGTGATTTATTGTGATTGATTGACTTTATTTATTTATTTTTATACCATTTTTATTTCATGTGATTTCCAATTTATTAAATTATTTTCATACATCCCAATGTGATTTAGTGAGATTTTACTTGTTTTAATTTCATGCCAATCCTTTTTATGGTTCAAAAACATTTTTACCCCCTTATTTACCACTTTTTGGTTTATTACAGTTAATCATATTTTATCATTACACATTTACCATCATGAAATTGTGTGTAGTTCATTTATTTATGATTACTTAAACTTTTCCAAATCCATTTTGCTTATTTCTTTTTAACCATGCATGTGTATGACATAATGTTAGAAAATAAAACACTCCACATATATTTCCTATAGCATATACAATAAAATAATAATACATGTGATAGAAATAATTATATCCATTCATCAAAAAACAAAACCAAAATATAACTCATGAGACCAAAATCCAACTATCAAAACAATATATCTCTATATAGCATATGTATTTATACAAAATACAAAAAATATCACTCTATATATATCTTTGGGCTCCATCACACCTATTCGTGGCTTAGCCATGCTGCCCATATATGCCTCAAATCATTCCCTCTACATAGTAGGATATAATGAGGCTACTCGAGATCTCAACCCTAGTACTTGTACCTATAGATTGGCCACCTAGGCCTATACCTATCCCAACTAGATCATGGTAGCCATGTGTGTGGCTCTCTCCTAAGCTAAGGCCTATCAAGCCTACATATCTCTTGATCCCATCCTTTTCAGTGGCTAAAATCCAACCCCACATGTTTATATATTACTTGAAATCTTCCCCACTAGTCTAAGCTAACCTACTTAAGCTAGGGTAGACAATGCCATAAGATCATCCAACACCCCATCCAAAATGTCATGGTGTGTTGTTATGACTAAGGATCCCTACCTAGTCTCCTCTATTTTAGGGTATATAAAACCAAAACATAGATATATATTATATCACATATACATATAAAAAAAATCTATCTATATAAAATCATATACAACTAGTATTTTATCTTAAAGACTAAAAATTACACCATTTCTGACCTATCTTGATATCACCAACCACCATCTCCCCATCTTCTTATCCACCAAATATGTTATCACCATTAACCCTTACCCTAAGAACTTCATCTATGGGATTCCTCTCTATCAAATCAAATCCTAGATTCACCACTAATGCACACTATGAACCTCTTCATAGTGGTGCCTCTATCGACCAGCTCTTTCCTAGGCTGACTATTGGGTCATCTTGTATGACAATTCTCATTTGTGTTTAATCTTACCAATGTAATTTACATCACTAGTGTGTTTAATTTGGTCATTTATCCTCATAATATGGTACCTATTTCACCCCTACATCCATATCCATTCCCTTTCCTCCTCTGGCCACCAGTTATCATGCTCAACCAGTCCATGGTCTCATATGGTGTAGCCTAATCTCTAGTCTCTTGACTAGTAATCCTCCTCCTATCCCATATATATCTCTCACATGACATGCCTAAAATGTAAGAACTACTATAAAAGTTACTAGGTATGGGATTATAATCTATCTTGGCAAGCGTGCCACTAGGTGTGAGATTATAAACTATGCTAGTAAGCATACCATAGGATATGGCTCTACCCACCCGGTATAGTGGCCCATGATCCACACTAAATCCATTCCTAGCACCATAGTCACCCAACTAGGCCAAATAATAGAAATATGTGTGTATGGATACCACATGATCTCTCTTCATGTGACAATCTACAACACCTAAATGTGAAGCATGGACTATACTACCTAGTTTTATATCTATTTAGTATCCTGAGGTAACCTATCAATTTCTTACCTATGTTGTACTTATTTCTTTTTATATATATATATCTTCCCCATTTTAGTTATCATCTTATTATCATTATGGCTCTTTAGGTTCTCACTAGGTCTATCAAATCTCTATTTTTCTCAACAAAGTAAATAATACCGAATGAGTTATTTTTCACCCTATTTATATTTACTATTCTAAAATTTTTTACCCTTCAAATATTTACAATCAAATTTCCTATTTTGCTCTTATATTTGTCTGTACTAAGTATCTTTCCAAAATGTAAAATGTTATAGAATCCTAACATCATAGAGAATGTTTTCCACTATTACATGTCCATGTTGTAAAAAGTTCAATATTTTCTCTTTTTTTCTAATCTCTATAGGTCCACCTCATATTTTTCACATTTGACATCTTCAAATTTATCACATATCCTTATTTATCTACAACACTAACATAAGTAAAGGTATGTTTGTTTCAATTATATCCTTTCATGTATCTTATTTTCTCTTTATTACACTTTATTCAACTTCATCATTATGTGTTTCTATGTTCTTTTCTTGAAGTACCATCCCATGTTTTACATATGTGAAATGTGATGATCTCTGAGTGGGGAATATGTATACACATAAAATTTTCAAAGTTTAACAATTATTTTTTCTATCTATCTATAGGAATCCATCAAGTCTTAATATCTCTAAGTGCATGCTTTAATGGGTGTACCAAGAAAGGGGTGGGAAAACCATTGGAGATTCATAAGATTATTGTCCCTTTTTACCACTTTTATCTACACTCTTATCTTTTAAAACCATTACCATATGCTTTAACTCCTATTTTTTAGCCTCTTTTATCCTCTTATAATATTCATTAACCCGTCACTAACCTAAAACCCATTCTTGATGGTTTACATTACATAGTTGGCCCCATCAACCTTGTATTCTTATTGACAAAACTTATTAGGGTTTAGATCAACCACTAGATGACTAGTCCATGACCTAATTTGGTTTTTCCAATTACAATACTATGGTGACTAGGTAGACCTCATCAGCCTAAAATTTTGGAAGGGTTTGGGGATAGATCTAACTATATAAACACATTCATTTTTCTCATTTTTAAGGGAAGAGAAGAATAAGTAAATAAATATTTCACATCTATTTATCTACCATTCTACTTGAGGAGTAAGCTTAAGGTTTCATACTTTATTTAG
Organism: Torreya grandis; assembly: GCA_037957365.1. Lineage (NCBI taxonomy): Eukaryota > Viridiplantae > Streptophyta > Pinopsida > Cupressales > Taxaceae > Torreya > Torreya grandis. Next base: position 645,803 of record JARHVA010004766.1, on the reverse strand, counting down.
AGATACAAATCTTATCTTATAGAGAAGTCTTTTAGATGCATTGATAGGTTGTGTAACCTAGAGATATGTTATCCTTTTTATAATTACATACCTAAACAACCTATTATAAAGCATCTTGGCTAGGGAAGAGATTGAGGCTCAATGGTTCATCTTCAAATATAAGTATTACTAAATTTGTTCCTCCTTTGTAAGAGTAGATAGATATTCAATTACACTTCTCTTTCATGCACTAGTATTCCTTATATATTTATGTGAGTATATGTCTTCTATGCATGTTGAATTTTCATTTTTTATTACCCCCACATTGTGCCACAAGATTTGGTGAGACCTAGATCAGAATTTTCTTTACTTCTTAATAATTTAGTGAATATGAAAACATAGGACCTAGTTAGGGTTATTAAATATTTTTTCTTGATTGGAGGCTTTGTAACCCTCAATAATGGCATTCCCTAGTGACATTATTCTGGTATGATATCCCCTAGACTAATGTATCCCCAATCAAAAGTGTAAGTAGGATTTATCTTCTTCAAGCTAGGATTGATTTGTAGATATGATACATTTCTAATTACATATAATATGCATAAGCATGGAATAATAGGGATTAATAACCTTGGATTTTATCAACTCATTTCATATTTGAATATTTATTTTTCATCTAATTTCCATCTAGAGGATAGAGGTCTGAAATTCATATATATATATATAGTGTTCTATAGCTTTTGAAAATAATAAAAGATGTTTAGTCCAACCTTATGAGGGTCCTAATTTTTAAAATATATACATTTGTTAAAGTTAGGATAAATGACATTAACACCATTTTTGGGACACTAGTATCATGTGGCTCTAGTGTCCTTAATGTGGTGCTAATGTCCAAATGGGAGGCTATTGGGAGTGAAGGGTTAGGATTTGGAATGAGGATATGAGATTATATTTTAGTTGACTAGGGATGCTTATGGTCTACATAAAGGATAGAAATGTGTTCTGAAAGGATATAAGATAGGTATAGGATAAGCTAAGAATATGTTGTCTCAAGTATAACTCTTATCACTCAAATACCACTTTTAGGTGATTAAATTTTCCCCCCTTTATGATAGAAGTGTATCAAAGTGAAAGTACTAGTATAAAGGAAAAATAAGTTTACCTAGACTTACATAAGAACTTAATCCCATGAAGTTGAATCTGAGTATGTAAAGCTAGGTCTATGTATGTGAACCATGATTCAAAGTATGAACTACAAGTGAAACATGCATAAATCAATAATTCCTTTAAGAGAGATCAAAAGTAATAGACTATGTTAAGTAAATAAGTAACTATGCAAAACTAATTAAAGATATGGGAAAGAAGAAAATAATGAATGCATGAACATGGTGATAACCTATGTATGTGTATTTATATAGTGATCAAATCATTGAATAGCTTAGAATAAGTTGATAGCTTGTTCAATAATCATGTGTAGGTGGCTCAAGAACTCAATCCAATTTTGAATCCATCATTACCCACCCTAACTTGGTAGATCATGACCTATGACTAGCTTGGATCAAAATTAAAGTGTGTCTAACCCTCTCAAATGGGTGGCTTAAGAACTCAAGTAGGATATGAATCCATAATTTCCCATGCATGTATAGTAGATACATCTAAAACTACACTATGTAAAGTGATATAAATATTTAACTATGTATGTTGGCTCCATAGCCACTCAGGTATATTAAGCAACTCTGGCCCACTCGAGAATGTAAACCACTACATATAGCGTAAGGCATGAAACTAGTGGTTACCTGGAATATGATGTTAAGTGTATACACTATAGAGAATGCCATGGATTATTCCATTCCATCTAATCAAATTGTGTGTAATTGAGAGTATGAAAACAATATGCCACACACATGCCCCTAATATGATATATGAGTAAACTAATTTTGGAATAATTTTAATAACTATATATATGTATTTGAAATAAATATGGTTATGATCATGTTGTGCATGATTTACCTAATTTGAAAAACTAATATGAATATGAGCTGAACTAGTGTGAATATGAGAAAAATATGAGCATATTTATCAAACTTATATATGTATTTGTATAAACCTTTATTGTACTAGGTGTATATTTTAGCTAATCTAAAATATCCTATAATTAGGGCTAATAGATAGTAGCACCACATCTTAGACAATAACGGTATGTGTGATAGTATCCCTATCTAGGTGCTAATCTCCGTATAGTATAAAATATGAGTCATATATATTTTTTATTCCTTATTTTTTCTTGTGTTTTACCTATGTTTGATTTTATAAAAATGAATGTGTGTGCTAAAAAATGTTTTATGAATATAATGTAGGATCTTGATCTTTATGAAAAACCTCTATGAATTCTCCTCTTTTGAGGGTAGTTTTTCAACCTATGTGAGAACTATCCTCAAAATAAATAGCTATGTAAATTATATGTTATCTAGAGCATATATGATAATTTCATGATAATCCAATATAATGTGCAAAAATAACATCAAAATGTAAGATAATATGAGCATAGATATGAAATTTAATATGTATGTCCTATCTATAATTAAAAAAGGGTGTCAAGATAGATGTAATCAATGTGTATAACAACACATCTAAGTATATACCTAAGGGGATGGGGAGTGATGTCCATCATGACACCCAAGTAGGAAGGGTAGATGCATGAGGTCCCTCATGGCATAAAAAACTAGTGTGTGTAACAAGAAAATACAAATGTCATGGACATGATGCATACAATAAAGCATACATAAAATAACATGATACACAAAAAATAGGCCAAGGGGTCATAATACAGGGGACATGGGCACATATCACTAAATCTAAGAAGAAGACATATAAGGGCAATTTCAAATGTCCACATATGCAAGAAATAAGAAAGTTGGCTTAGAGACACATAGAAGGACATGGTAATATATATGTATACATAATTAGGAAATCACACACAAGGGAAATGGGCACATCTCCAAGGCATACATGAATATAATGAACATAGAGCCAAATAACAATGGTATATTTAAATTCCCTCAAATAGAAGAAACATAGAAAATACAATTAAGTTTAAAGTAAGAAATATGGAAATGAAATCATGCATGAATGTAGTAAAAATATATGTTAGATTGATAATGTGCATATGTTGAGTCTAAATTAGTGATATTTAGAAAAAACATCTAAGTATGAGTAGCAATGATTAATATCAAGATATATCAATGTGAAAACTAAAATTTAAAGAATGTAAGGATAGAACATGGTAATAAAAACTATGTATAATATGACCCCATGTGGGTGAATGTGTCTAATGAATAACCTTAAATGAATGTATATTCCCCTAGTAGGTATATGATAACATGTATAGATCAATGTAATGGACCTGAGTCCTATAAGCAATCTGCAAAAATTTGACAAGAATAAGTGAAGCTTGTATGTATGATAAAACCAACTATACTAAGATAGATAACATATGTAGTATATAAAAAATATATGAAATGTAAACATAAAAATGCAAACAATGTGTAAATTTTGTGTTTTTCAATTCATATTTGAATGTTTTTATGTTTTGCCATGTTATATTATATTTATATTTTATAGATATAATTTATGCACAAGAAAATGAAAATAAATTATGTATAAAGAGCAAAAGAAAAGAAAGTGTGTATAAGAGAAGAAAAACTATCATAACCAATGAGTCACATGGGAGACTCACTATCATTATGGCCTGTGTCAAAAATAGGAATGATAAGCTCTCATGCAGTGTGAATGTTGTTATAGTAGGAAATTGAGTATTGTTCATCATTGAAATCATAATAATATTCAACATCAGAGTCATGATAACTAAGAATGTTAAAGGTAATTGCATCATGTTGTGAAGTTAACCATTCTAAATTTTGCTCTAGAATATTGACTATGATTTTTCACTTTGAAACTATGACTAGTTTAGACATATGGTGTTGTGGAGGTTCTTTTTCTAGAAAGCCTTGTTTGAGAATTCTTGTTGGATTATCATGATTTTGACTTTACAACTTAATTTATTTATATTTTTATATTATGTCTTATGTATATGGATGTTTTGCCTTGCTAATATATATATGTGAATGATATAACTTAGGATGTTTGATAAACCCCAAACCTTGTTGACCAACATTATCAACTGCAAGAATAGGAGTAGTGATGCCTTGGGCCTACTTGCCCAAACCTTGACCATTATAATCAAACTATTGTAGATATTTGTGACCAAAATCATACCATTTTGAATGTTGACCCTCATTTTAAAGAAGTAGGTTTGACTGATTTACCTATGCTTGTCATACTTTTTCTTGCTCTAGTTGTGTTTTGTGAACCTTTTGTTATTCTAAGTTATGCTTTGTTCACCATTTTTTTACTATTTTTGAATTTGACAATTTTTGAATTTGTATATGTGTCATTGTATGTTTTTTAGATGATGTGTCATTGTCAGAGTCATTTTTATGTTATCCGTTATATTTTCCTTTTCAACGATAAACATGAATTTGTGTGGTGCCCATTAATTATATGATATACACAATAATATTTGTATCTCCTTACTAGGTATAGAGGGGGTAGGTTGATAAAATTATGTTTAATCATTTCTTTTTGTATCTCAATTGAACTATTATTTAAAATTTGAATGATTTTTGAATCACTAGTTGTAAATGTACTTTATCGTGATTTATTATTTGGATATATAACATTGTTTGCCATAAATTGACTAGCTGAATATGCATATACATGATTTACACTATTTTTCCCTAGAGGCCTTTGTACTATAAAATAATTTTACAATGTTGTAATATTATGATGTAATAGTTGATTCTAATTTTGTAAACATGCAATTATATTGCTCATACTGATAATTTTATCACATAGAATTTGACAAGTGAAAACACTAGTTATTTTTTGTTGAACATGTAGGCACACACCTTGTAGGGAAGAGTTGTAACTAGGCTAATTATGGGGAATAGTTACATTGGTATATACTTCTTTATCTCATGGAGGAATGATAGCATGGACCTGGTTAAAGGGAAATTAGCTATCACCCTCATGGAGATGAGGAGGAGAAGGAGATTATTTCATGTGCATAAGATATGACATTGAAAATTGAAACACAATTATTAGCTTATGTGTTAAATCCTCTATGTGTATATGGGTTTGCTTGTTAATGTAATCCTACAAAGGATAAAGACAACATGATATGAGATATGACATATATTTAAATTGATATAAACCATCATCTATACCCACATTTATGTCTTTTTTTATTTCATTTTAAATTAAAGATAATAAACATGCAAATGAAAGTATTAAACTTTACAATAAAAAGTTATTAATTTCTTCTATAATTATGATCATGTTTATAGTAAATAAAAATCAAAAGATATATGGATCTAAAATCTTAATTCTAGAAATGTAAACCTTAGGGTTATCTAGGGTTAGGGTTTGTGCAATAATTCAAATAACATTAAATAAATCAAACCCTAATGTGGGATTGATTAAATGAGCTAGGTTATGCCAAAAATCTAGAAAAATAGAAGTTTGTAACACTAATTTAGTGCACAAAATTTTTAATAAGGTAGACCCTACGTAAAACTAGGGTTTTTTAAATAATATAAAAAATAAGTTGGGTTCACCAACTATTTTAACCATTTAGGGTTTAGCTAATGTAAATATTATGTTTGATTAAAGGGATGAGTAGTATAAATCAATGAAATAATATAAAATAAATAACCACTTATTTTTTACATATATGACTTACTTTAACTTTCTAAAAATAGTAATAAATATGTAAAAATAAATATTATTTGAAAAGACCGAACATGAAAAATCTGAGTGCTAAAAATTGAGATACGAACAAGTCTAAGTGTCATCAACTAGATCCATATGTTATATCCTCTCCTTAATAGTAGAACCATACTTGGACAATAGCATCATATGGATCTAATGTCTTGAAAATGGTGCTAGTGTCCTCTATGTTTCTAGGTGTACTTATGCATGTGTTCCTAGGTTTTGTTCTTTCACACATAAAGTTTGAAACTTTTTATTGTGCATGTAATAGATGATTTATTATGTAAAACCTAATCCTCTTTTAAATTTAAGTATGATTTGGAAAGTGTGTTCATTAGTAGGATAGATTGTACATCCTCAACACCCCTCTATGAAGAGATTTTCTTGCATATCAATACTCTAAGGAGGGATCAAGCCCAATGTAGTTATCCCCACCTAAGTAATAGTGAAATTATAATTGATTATAGAATGATAGTGGTCTTAAATTACTTAAATTTTATTGAGATTAAAAATATAGAAAATCTAAGCTTAGGGTAGTTGTATATGGTATTATGTAGAAGTAGGGAGGAATAGGGTTTAATAACCTTGATTTTATTCAACTCATTTTAGGTTTGAATAGTTATTTTGCATCTAATTTCCATTTAGTGGATATAGGTATATAATTCATTTGTATATAGTGTTATGTAGCTTGTGTAGATAATAAAATATGCTTAGGCTAACCTTAAGATAGTTTTACTTTTGAAAATATATCCATTGAGGAAAATTAGGGTAAAGGACATTAACATTATTTTGGGGACACTAGTGCCATGTGGATCTAATGTCATTAATGTGGTACTAATGTCTAGATGGTATATTGATGGGATCAAAGGGTCAAGATCTAGAAATGAGGGTTTGAAACTATGTTTTAGCTAACTAGGGATGTTTGTGGTCCACACAAAGGCTAGAAAAGTGTGATAAAAGGCTCAAGGATAGGTCTATGGATAATATATGAATAGGTTGTCTCAATTAGAAATATTATCACTCAAATACCAATTTTAGGTTATTACACAAGGCTAAATTTTTTGAGAATGGAAGGGAGAAAGAGACCAAACGGTCTTGGGTAGAAGTTCTATTAGGACCAAGGGATTATAAGATCTTGAGTGGATAGAATCTCAAACCTTTTAGAAAAGAGCATGAATCAATATTGGAAATCCCTGATGCCATAATAGAATGAAAAAAATATTCTCTAGAGAAATATCTCCTCGAATGATTTTAAAGGTATAGGCCAAGGATTGACACTTTCAGAGAATGGGTGGAAAGGAAGTGGAAACATTTGGGATGAATTGACATGGTAACCATGGAAAAAAATTACTCCTTGGTTTCTTTCTCCTCACTATAATGTTGTGAGAAAGCAATGCAATAAAAACCATGGTACTTGGGGAAAAAATTCGTCTCTCATGGGAAATGGAAGATTGGTATGAATTTTAGTTATTATCTTAGGTAAATTATAATGTGGGTTAACTTGTCTAGACTCCCTTTAGAATTTTGGGAGGAGGAAGTACTCTTAGGTATTGCACATTCTATTGGACAACCAATGTCCATTGACCTAATTGCTAGGCCTAAAAGAAGATTGGTTTAGGCCTAGTTCAATGTCTATGTCTAGACAAACAAACCAATTTTAAGAAGCATCCAACTCAAAACTAAATTTAGGAATTAGAACCAAAAGATGTTTTATGAAATGAATGAGATTATTTGTAAAGTATGTGACTTTATTGGTCATGATCAAAGCTATTACCCATCTTTAAAAAATAATATGGTGATGGGGGTGGCTAAGAAGCAAGTTAGGATTGGGAATAATTCACTTGATCTACTATAAAATAAGATGGAGATGGAGGTGGATGAGAAACTAGTGGAAATTAAGAATAATCCATCAAATCACCTAAATACTAAGGTTAATATTGTTATTAAAAAGTAGGCCTTGGATAAAGGTTATGACACCCCATCTAAGGACAAAGGAATATTAAGAAATTAGAAGGAGGTGAATTTCTACTACATCCTCAAAAGGGTACTCATAAACAATTATGTCATTTTTTGAATAATGTCTACAAATCCATAGTGTTAAAGTTAAAGGAAAAAGGAGTAATCCTAAGGGTGTTAGATTATCTTCAGATCACCCAACTCTAAATGTTAAAGACTCCTTAAGGGGAAGGTCATCTTTGGGATATTTTAGAATGATATGCATGATTTCCTTCCTAGAAAATAAAAAGGCTATAATCCCTCATCAAAAACGTTTAACTCTTAGTTGAAACATGTCTAATAGTATAAATATTCACCAAAATGATAATAGAATTGTAGAGTAAATATTTACTCTGTGTTTCATTCTATTTTTCAGTCACGTGCCATAAAATTTTGTCTTCACATACTTTGGTTCGAGATGGCAGAGTTTTGAAATAGATCATGGGCTCTATTTTCCTTTTGATTCATTTTTGTCTAAGTTTCAGAGTAAAATAGAAGCTGACAAGTGTCATCCTATGACGCATCCTTCTTAATGGAAACTACCAAGTGTCATCATCCGAAGCACCTTTTATATTTTCTATGAGTTGGGCAGAACGTACCACATGTCCCATAACAACTCAGTAGAATGTAACAAGTGTCACTATCCATAGTTTCATATCGACACCCACATTTCATCTCTTTTTAGCAAAAGGTTTTAGCAAGCTAAGTATCAGGATAAAGTGGAAAATGCCAAGTGGCAGTCATGGAAGGTCTCAATTTTGCTTTTCTAAAACCAACGGAAGATGCCATGTATCACAGCAGAAGAGAGTAGAAGACACCATGTGTCATGATTTGAATTATCTTCATTTTGCCTCATTAATATAACAAAGACTGTGGTGGGTCCCAAGTTTTGTTTCTTAAACAAGTAGAAGCCGCTAGGTGTCATTGTTTGTGAAAATGTGAAATGAGACCCAATTGTTCTTATGGTATAAATAAGTAAATCAAAGACTACCATGTGTCATCTTCTGTAGGTTTCTAAAAAGGTAGTTAAAAAAAGTGAAGACCACCATGTAATCCCAACTGAGTAAAATGGAGATTGCCACGTGTCTTTTGATGAAGCAGCAAAGTTTTCCACCTATCCCTGTGTCACTTTTAAAGTTACTTAGGTAATAAATGTTGTGGGTCTTATTTTCTTTTAAGCTATTGAAGTTTCGAGGAAGCGGATAGCGAAAAGTGTCAAAGGTAGAACATTCCTAAGTAAAGATACAAAAGAGTATAAGTTATGTGGAAAGTGCCTCATGTCTTCAATAGGTGTTGCAGAACACACCAAGTGTCATTTTTTGGTGTCTCATAAGTAATAGAAAGATTTTCAAAGAATTGGCTAAGTATTATCTACAATTTAAGAGAAGGGAGCATCTTGTAATTTGTTTTAGCTAATGAACTACGAGAAGATGAAATGTTTTAGAATCTCTGAGATACCTTCTGTTAGACACTTCTAGTTCCATTAGATTTTAGTTGGGCCATTAGATTGGGAACAAGTTGAAAATCTAAAGTGAATCCATGGCTATAAATAAGGGTACAGAGATCACCAAAAGTGGAGGAAGGATTAGAGAGAATTTTGAGAGAGAATTATTGTAAAGAGTTTAGACCTTTTAGAGCTGTGACTAAGTAATATCATTTACTTTTGTTTTATCTTCTTAAGTTGGAAGGTTTATGTAACTGTACATGTTTTTATGCCTCTTATGTGACTAGAGAATTAATGAGAAGATTGAATCATATGCCTTTGTTGATATTTTCTATGTCATTTTAAAAAGTAGTCTAGGCTATAGACATTCTAGAGTTGTGATTAGGAATGTCATTTTCTTTTGTCTCATTTTCTTGAGTTGAAAGTTTTATATAACTATATGTGTTTTTGTGCCTCTTATATGACTAGAAAATTTAAATAAGAAGATTGAACCCTATGCCTTTGTTGACATTTTCTGTATCATAGCAAAAGTGGTCTATGATGTGAGCCTCTGTTTCTATTGTTTCCATCTTTTACATTGATCATGCACTTGTTTGCTCTTAAATGTAAATGAATCCTACATATAGTCTCACTGTGCTCAAGATTAAGGTCTAATTACATTTAGGCGCAGTGCCATAGATTAGATTTTGTTTCTTGCATTTGTGTTTCTAATTAAAATTCCTATCCCTTTTCCCAGTATACACTTATTTTAAAAAAGAACCAGCTTCTCTAAAATTTGGAGGTTGTTTCAAGTTACAAGTCCCACATCTTAAAACTTCCCATTGTTGTTGATTAGAATCAATCAAAATTTTGAATCATCAATAGTTTTTGGCATGCCCAGTGGGACAATGAATTAAAGTTTCTTTCAAGATCATATGAACCAAAGAGCTACGAGGAGTCATAACTATGGACCAATAACCAGATCACAATCTGCTACAAATCTAGGTATTCTTTTGCCACCTTTGGTAACAAGTCCAAGAAGAAGAGCCAACTAGTTTGTACCAATACCCAGAGCAAATATGGGAGCCCCTATACCCCCAATAAATTATGCAAGCTAGAACACTGGTAGTCCCTTGATTCTTCCAATACCCCCAGCAACTTGGGACCCTATCCCAGTGAATGCCCTAAAAGCTCTACCTAAATTCAGCGGGCAAGACTTTAAAACACCTAAGGAACATCTTCAAGATGTATCAAATTTCTGTGTTATATATGTTGTCACATAACAAAATGTGGCCATAAGATTATTAGAAGCTTCTTTTAAAGGGAAAACTTTAGAATGGTACCAGTCTTTGACCCCAAATACCATTTGTACATGGGATCAGCTCAGAGATCTTTTCTTTGAAAGATTCAAAGAGAAGGGTGATAAGTCTTCTTTTTTACAACAATTAATTACCATTCAAAGGGCACCATAACAAGCCATGTTGGAATTCAATTTCAGATTTCAAAAGACTTGGGAAAGAATCCCTGCTATAGCTAGACCATTACCAGGTATGGCTATAGTATTTTATCTTAAGGCTTTGAATTTAGATATATCTATTATGATTTAGTCACTTAGAGGACACACTTTTCCAGAGGCTTATGAATATGCAGTCAGAGCTAAGAACAATTTAATAGATGCTAGAAAGTTACCTCCAAGGCCTCCCATGCCCATGTTCCTAGAAATTTCCTTACCATTACCTCAAGAAGCCCCTAAATCTATAGCCCCACTTGTGTCTATGTACACCTATCCTCAACCATCTGCTAAAGAAATTATCCCCACTCAGTCATCTAAGTTGGATGATATTAAGAATATCCTAAGGACATTTTCTAATGAGCTCATCAATATAAAAAGATAGAAGAATACTTTCCCTAAGCCTCCATATCAAGGTTATCAAGGAAATAGATTTTCATCTTAGCCAAACCAATATTAGGGTTCTCCAAGACAAACTAACCATTAGCCAACAAACTAATTGTTGCAATCCCCACATCCTCATAGACTATTCCTCCCAATTCAAATAGGGAGATTATTCTAGGCTAAAATAATTATCTGAATAACACTAATACCTGGTGTTTCCCTTGAAATAATGCTCTTACATCTAGATATTGTCCTATGGGTAATCTACAACAAAAGGTGGCAGAGCAAAGAAGAATGGATTGTTACTTTACAAGTTCTAGTGACAATCAAGCCTATCAGTCTTTTGGTATGCAAAATTCAGTCCTAATAGCTTAGATGCAAGGGATGTCCTTGAAAAAAGAGGAAGAAATAGCCATGGAACATGCTTTGTTCTCATGGGTTGAAGATGAAGAATTAGTTTTCTTGAATGAAGCATCTACCTCCAAAAAACTAGTTGTGAAATCTAATTATTACACCAGATCAAAGAGAAGGATGGCAGAACAGCCTGAGATTGTAAATACTCAAGTCATGGAGAATCCTCCATTTCAAGGACAAAGAAACACAATTTTCAGACAAGAAGTGCCTCAGCTGATGTAGAATTAAGGGATTCCTGCACAAATTCAAGAAAAAACAAGATATCCTTATTCTCAAAGAACTCAGACTTTGGGACCAATAAATGTGGTGGAGCATTTGAAGAAGACTCCAACACAAGTATCAATATGATATATATTAGCTATTCCTAAATATAAGACACTACTACAAGAAGCTCTACAAGGCCAAGTAGTGCCCAAAGGTACTATTACTAAAGAAGGACCTACTGAAAAAGAAAAGCTCAAAGATACAATTCATCTTTAGACAATAGCCCTAGTGAATAATATAGTAGAGGTAAGCAAATCCAAACTGGATCCCTTCTATTTAACTTTGATAGTGGGAAATAAACTACTGCATAATGCAATGATTGATTTAGGGGGTAGTACTACAGTAATGCCCAAGTAGATAGCTGATGCTTTAGAAATTAAGTATGAACCACTCACTAAAGGAGTCATACAGCTTGATGGAAAAGCAGTACAAACAATAAGGAGAATTAGACAACTCCAATTACAATTATATGCCTGTCCTAATATAATTTTAAATCAAGATGTAGTAGTGATAGATATACCTCCTATTTTTGGCTTATGTTTATAAAGAGACTTTACAACCAAGATAGGGGGATATATGTCCCTTGATTGGTCTCATCTCATCTTAAGAACCAAATACGGTTCAAAGATGAAGATATTGTCTAAACCATTATATAAAGATCAAATCACTAATGAGCCCACTAAAAAGTTATGGGCAGCCCATGCTATGATGAATAAAGAAGAAAGGGTTTTTGTCGAAGAGCTAGGTCAATGGACTGGATATAATCATGAAGAAGAAAATGATCATTTATTAACTATGATGCAAACTGGCCCATATGGAAATTATGACTCTATTGGTCTAGGCACTTACATTATACTTGATGAAGATCATAGAATTCCAAATGTTCTAGAGGAAGAAAAGTCAAAAAAATTCTCTTCTATCAATCCTCAAGCCTCTTATGAATTCTAGATTCCTAGTGAGAAATCACAAGCACATACCTTAACCTCTGATGAAGAAGAAATAATTTCTGATTTTCTTCTTACTTTACAAGATGATGTAGAGGAACATGGACATTTCTTGGATCATGATTTGAATGATTTGTTTGAAATCATTGGGTTAGGTTATACCATTTTTTAAGGAAGCTATGAGCTGATTGCAGATGAAGAAAATAACATTGAGCCTCAATTACATGTGCAAAATTATTGCAAACTTTTAGAATTATCCTTTCAATAAATTGGTAATTGTGAAGTTATTAAAGAGAATGATCATGTAGTAGAACTTGAGTTTGAGGAAAAATGAGTTAAGTCAATAAATGATATATGTCAAAAGGCTTCTATTGATGAGTAGATGGTTGTTAACTTCTTGGTAAGACATCCCAATATCAAGAGCTGATATTTGACAAGCTTCTAAGAACAAGAAGAGCTTATGTATGATGGAAGCATTTTTGATTTAGACTCATTCAAATGCAGGCAAATAAATGTGGCATGCACAGAGGGCAATTCACCAAAGTTATATCCAATTCAACCACTTGTATGGCAATATAAGCTGGCTTGTTTTGAAAGAGACTTTAGGAATTATTATTTTGATCTAGGAGGGAGATAAAGATGATTCATTAAGTTAGTTAAGTCGTTTCCCCTTTTTGTATTGCTTTGTTTTCCTGTTTTATTTTCCCATTTTTTTGTTTTCCCTCTTTTCTTTTAAATAAGTGTTCTTTAAACACGTAGTCGGCAGCTCAGAATTTTCAATTTTTTTAAAACTCTCCAATACATTGAATGTCTCCCAAATATTTAAAAATCCCCAAGGTACCTTATGCTGCCACTTGCATAACATGTCTATCTCGTTGTTCCATAAATATTGAGTAGGATCTGCTAACGGTTATTTGAGTTTAATGCTATTTGGAGACTTGAAGGTCAATAAATACCTCTTAGCAAGAGTTAAAGTTTACAAGTTCTCAAACATTCTCGCATATGCATAAAAATATCTTTCTACTTACATATTTCTATGCTTAGTAAACTTGCTTTAGTTAAAGTATTTCCATTCTGCAAAAGTTCATACAAGCTATCACAGAGAAGATATAAAGATGGAGGGGGCACAATCTTCACAACAAGGAGATGGGATGTATGAATCCCTTGATAATTTTCTTGAAAGAAAATCATATGCTTTAGCTCCCATGTATCCATTAAATACCTATCCATGGACCAAGTTTCCTGAAGCTGGTCAAGTAAGTGACCCAGCAAAAATAAAAGATTATGTGGATGGCATCATGGACCCAATTCTATAGAGAGCTAGTAGCAAAACTCTTAGAGAAGGGGCACATCAAAGGTGTCTATAGAGGGCCAGATTAGGGCAATATGAAACATTTTTCATGAGGATATGGACCTCACAACTATCTCAATTCATTATCCCAACTGTGCATCCATGCCCCGACCTGGTCGAATTATGTGTAGACTTGTTTCATGCACCTTCATGCACCATTCAATGAGGTCCATTCATGGTGAAAATCACACCACAAGCTATCATGGATATGTTAACCCTACATCATGATAGTATAGCTATGTTTCCCACTATTTCTAAAATGCAAAGAATGTGGACAAACATCAACACTTAGTTAAGGTTCTTGAGATCTGAATTACAAATGGGTGATGATGACACTACGGTACCCACACTCCCTGCACAAAGAGCTCAATTCGCCTAGGCTAGCCAAGACACATTGTCAATGATAGCTTTCATCTTTGGCATGAAAGATGATATGGAAGTTTATGTAGAACAAATGGCTATTCTCTTTAGGTTGAAGACCATTGATAAAACTCAGGAGTATCAGCTTGACTTTTTTGAACAAATTGCTTTCTCAATGATAGAACAACTGGCCCATTTCAGATCAAAAGGAGTGTTTAGGTATTCTTCCTATTTGTTCCACCTCATGATTTTTTATAACTCTGACCTCTTTACCCAAAATATGTATCTTAATATGTATGACCTAGATTTTGATCTCCAAAGGACCATCCCTGTGTCTGCATGGACACATATTTTGTCAAAGACTAGTGACCCGTATGAATTCTAGGAATTATTTGTTACCCCTATTTTTTACCACCTCAGCCTTGAACTAGTTATGAATAGATTATTCCCAAGTGTTTCAAATCTTTTGGCCAGTTGCCCCATTCCTTGTGATTTCTATTTTGGATCCCACCATACCATTATAAGAGTCCATGGTTTTTGTGGGGAATGAATATTGCTACCTAATATTTTGACTCTTAGGTTAGCATTCCTAGAGGTCACCAGGCAGGTATCCACAGTTGATAATGAATTTGGTTCTCAAAAGAGAAAAATAAAAATGTATGATCTTCCATGGATGACAATAAGCATGGTTTTGGAAACCAAGGATGCAAAAGTTGTGTTTCTCACAAAGCTATCCTTTCTAGGTTTCCTTCTAGTAGAAGACAAATGTATTTATGACCCAAATGGTTTCATAGCCTCCTGGGTAAGGACTCATAGGGTGACAACTATAATTTCACATGAAGGCCATCCCTTTTGGGAGAATAGAAGAAATCCTAGGGAAGACACTCCTATTTTTTATGTTGAGTTAACAGACTTGCCCCTTCCACAAAATAGGCCATGGGAAACATTCTATGGAAAACAAAGGGATTATGATCCTAAAGTTAGAATGACATCTAGCTTAAGAATAACATTAAAGAATAAAGATTGCGATGCCAAAAAAATAGAGGCCTATTGGAAATATAGGCAGGAAATTTGTCAAATAACCCATTCTTTTAGAAACATAGACATAGATGAAAGATGGGAAGAACTATGGAATGAGTGTCATCTCTCCCCTATATCTAGACCAAAGACAAGTAATTTACCAACACCAGGTGAAGAGAAAGAAGCTAGGGTCGGGTCAAGCCAAGAGTCACAAGTCTTAGAATAAACTATAGCTGTAGCAATTATATCAATTTGGCCCCAATCTCTCAGTGCCATAGAAATGTAGAAAAGTGTGGTGCCTTCATCATCACAAGATTCCCCATCAATCTCAATTATAGATATTCCTAGTTTCCCATAATCATCATTAAAAGGAGCAAAAATGTAAATAGAAGAAGAGACACCCAAGAAATGAAAGAGGGTACAATTTCAATTTGGTTCAAAAGAGGAGATAGACACCACACAGTGCTAATTATAGGGTACTATAATCACTCCTCAGGTAAGTATTATTCCTCCCTCTCCTTCTTAGTCTATTTCTTCTCTTGTTGGCATGATGATTTCATCTAGCCAAATGACATCTACTGCCACTTCTACTATTCCCATTTATCACTTCACCCCATCTGTGCCACTTTAGGCTTTAACATTACCTCATTTCTCCCCCTCTATTCCCAAGAAAATTTCCCCTCAAATTGCTCCTAGCTGTCAATTGGCTATTCAATAGGGTTTACCACAGGGACATCCTTTTGCGAGTGGGCACATTGCCTTTCCTTCCACCTTCTAAACCCAAGTAGATGATGTTAGGAAGGTAAGGGAATCTTGAAGAGAGAAAAAGAAGATCAAGGAGAACAAATCTCTGGCTACACCCCATCTGTAGTCATAATTTGACCCCATCCAACAGTAATTGATGGTGAATCATTTGTCACCAAATGTAATAAAGCCAATGGAGTAGATGTAGCCAAAATATTACATGATGAATGTGGTGGCCATTGACATGTCCCTCTTTAGGCCACATGACAAAATTGAGCTACTGACAGAATCCACTTTTTTAGTTACTGAAGACTACTTGAAGTTATAAATGAGGCTATAGAAGATGGAAGCTGAGCTAGACAATGAAAATGCAAACTATAATAGTTTGACCTTAGAGATGAATAGGAAGGACAATGAAATAGAGAATCTAAATAAATAGTTGAAAAATACTATTTCTCTTAAGACTCATTGGGTAGTTCAGGCCCAAAATGATTCTTTAAAAGTAGGGCTCACATAGGTAAAGGATGCGGTGATGACCCTTAGGCATGAAAAGGCAGTGTTGCAAGGAAAATGTGAGGAACACATATTTTAAGTTACCCAATTTCAATAAAAGCTACTAGCCAAATAGTATAATACTACGGCCATACAAGCCAAATTTCACTCAGAGCAACAAAGAGCAGCACAATTGACACTAGAGGTAGCCAATAGGCCAAGGAATATTAGAGTATTAAGTCTAGTAAAGGAGCTATATGAATCCATGTGGAAGGGAATATCTTCAAAGATTATTCAACTCAAGCCATCTCTCATCTTCCTACTAAATGCACAAAAATTGTGCAAAAAGGTGGATAGTTCAGTTGTAAATACTTTGGCTATAATCTTTGAGAGAGTAATGGATTCACAAATGTTGCTACAAAATCTCCATGATGCAATGGATGAAACATTATCAACAATAAGAATCAATGACAGAATGGTCACTACCAAGTGAGTAAATGAGGTTCTCAGTTGCAATTCCATAGCCACCAGTTGTAGAGAGCTTTTAGATGTAATGAAGGAAGGAATCAATCAAATGAAACAACATGTTGAATATCTAGTACAGTTAGGTTTTCCATCTCCATTTCTTGATGACAACACCATACTGATGGTAGAAGAAATTGAACCTTTGTTTTTGGACAAATAAAAGGATCAAACAGTTTTCTAGAATCTAAGGGATGATTCATCAGTCGCTGAAGTAAAAGCTATCTTGGTTCTTGTTTCCCAGCTTGAATTCAAATTGAATGCTATAGTTAAAATTTTACAACATTTTTCACATAAGGATATTATTAACCTTGATTTAGCCGTTAATGAATTTTAGAGTAAGCAAGGATTATCTGATGATGAGTGGTTTGGCTACCAAACAGCATTGTTAAAGCTGTGATTTTGAAATTTTGATCTAGCGGAAGTTGTGGTTTCTTTTTGAGTAGGCTTAAAAGTCCTTGGGGTTTGCTAATAACTATAGAGTAAAAATTTACTCTAAGTTTCATTCTATTTTTCAATCGCGTGCCATGAAATTTTGTCTTCACATACTTTGGTTCGAGATGGCAGAGTTTTGAAATAGAGCATGGGCTCTATTTTCCTTTTGATTCATTTTTGTCTAAGTGTTGGGGTAAAGTAGAAGCTGACAAGTGTCATCCTCTGAGGCATCCTTCTCAATGGAAACTACCAAGTGTCATCATCCGAGGCACCTTTTATATTTTCTATGAGTTGGGAAAAATGTACCATGTGTCCCATAACAACTCAGTGGAATGCAACAAGTGTCATCATCTATGGTTTCATATCAGCACCTACATTTCATCTCTTTTCAACAAAAGGTTTTAACAAGCTAAGTATCAGGATAAAGTGGAAAGCACCAAGTGGTAGTCATGGGAGGTCTCAGTTTTGCTTTTCTAAAATCAATGCAAGATGCCACGTATCCCATTAGAAGAGAGTGGAAGACACCATGTGTTGCAATCTGAATTATACTCATTTTGCCTCATTGATATAATAAAGACTATGGTGGGTCCCAAGTTTTGTTTCTTAAGCAAGCAGAAGCTGCCAGGTGTCATTGTCCATGAAAATGTGAAATGAGACCCAATTGTTCTTATGGTATAAATAGATTAAAGCCAAGATCACCATGTGTCATATTCTGTAGGTTTCTAAAAAGTTAGTTAAAAGAAGCAAAAACCACCACGTAATTCTAGTTGAGTAAAGTGGAGATTGCCATGTGTCTTTTGATGAAGTAATGGAGTTCGCCACATATCCCTTTGTCACTTTTAAAGTTACTCAGGTAAGAAATGTTGTGGGTGTTATTTTATTTTAAGCTGTTAGAGTTTTGAGGAAGCAGATAGAAACAAGTGTCAAAGGTGGAACATTCCTAATCAAAGATATAAAAGAGTATAAGTTATGTGAAAAGTGTCTTGTGTCTTCAATAGGTGCTGCGAAACACGCCAAGTGTCATTTTTTGATGTCTCCTAAGTAATAGAAAGATTTTCAAAGAATTTGTTGTGTTATCTAGTGTATAAGAGAAGGGAGTATCTTGTAATTTATTTTAGCCAATGAACTACTAGAAGATAAAGCATTTTAGAATCTATGAGATACCTTCTGTTAGACACTTCTAGTTCAGTTAGATTTTAGTTGGGTTTTTAGATTGGGAATAAGCAAATAATTCAGAGTAAATCTAAGGCTATAAATAAGGGTGCAAAGATCACCAGAAGTGGAGGAAGGATCAAAGAGAATTTTGAGAGAGAATTATTGTAAAGAGTTTAGACCTTAGAGAGTTGTGACTAAGTAATATCATTTACTTTTATTCTATCTTCTTAAGTTGGAAGGTTTATGTAATTGTGTGTGTTTCTATGCCTCTTATGTGATTGGAGAATTAATGAGAAGATTGAATCCTATGCCTTTGTTGATATTTTCTTTGTCATTTGCAAAAGTATTCTAGGTTGTAGACTTTCTAGAGTTGTGATTAGGAATGCCATTTTCTTTTGTCTTGTTTTCTTGAGTTGAAAATTTTATATAACTATACATGTTTCTATGCCTCTTATATGACTGGAAAAATCAAATAAGAAGATTGAACCCTATGCCTTTATTGACATTTTATGTATCATAACAAAAGTGGTCCATGATGTGAGCCTCTATTTCTATTGTTTCCATCTTTTACATTGATCATGCACTTGTTTTCTCTTAAATGTAAATGAATCCTACATATAGTCTCACTGTGCTCAGGATTAAGGTCGAACTACATTTAAGCGCATTGCATTAGATTAGATTTCCTTTCTTGCATTTGTGTTTCTAATTAAAATTCATATCCCTTTTCCTAGTATACACTTATTTTAAAGAAGAACCAACTTCTATAAAATTTGGAGGTTGTTTCAAGTCGCAAGTCCCACATCTTGAAACTTCACATTGTTGTTGATTAGAATCAACCACAATTTTAAATCATCAACAAGAATCTCTGAATTCATTAAGGAAACCCCTTAACTAAGATGAGAAACTTGACTAAGGAATAAACTATAAAAAGGAAAGGAGAAAAGAAAGGTTTTGGGATACTACAAGGGGAAGGAAAATAGAGAATAATAAGAAACACCCCACCATAATCTAGTAAAGGAAAACCTTGGGGATCTCAAAGGATCTTAAGATAGTCCAAGCTTCTCTAGTCTCCGTGTTACCTATTATAGTTGGCTAGGGTCCCTTGACACTTGGAGAGTTTTTGGTTTTTTATGTCTTTAAATTTTGAGTTATCCTACTATGACCTTAGAGGGTACATGTGTTGCATTGATTTTTTTAAATTTTCTGGCATCCTGTTCAAGCCAGTATTTCTCCTCTTAGGAAATATCTCGATGTTATCCATTAGAGAATTAATTTTTATTATTTTATATCCATTTAATTTTTAATTTTTAATGGATGGAGAATATTTCCATTTGAAAAAAGGTGTTGGTTATAACATTTATTTCTCTACTCATGCATGAGTTATTTGAAACATTGTTTGACTACTTGTATTGTCATTAATTCTAGGAGTCAGAACCATCCCTTCAAAGCACTTGAAACTATGTCAAGAATGGAAGAGGAATATTAAAAAAGTGATTACATGCCTATGATATTTAAATATACTACCTGGAACCCAGTTATATATGTTTCCAATAAGGTCCTTGAAGAAGTAGAAGAAAAGTATGGAAATTCCTTGGTGGGAAAATTTATGGGAGAAAGGCATGGAATCAATGCAATCATGGATCAAATGAAAATAAAATGGAAATAAATTAATGAATTTCAAATTATTGATATTTCTAAACATTTTCTATTTTTTTCCTTTAGTTGCACTAATTATTACATAAGAATCCTCAATTAATGGCCATGGTTGATGGGAGGGGCACTACTTATGTTTCAATCTTGGATGTTAAACTAGTATCATTTGAACTTAAAGTTTGATCAGATCCATAAATGGTTTGAACTTGTGGCTTTACTCCCACATTTTGGATGGACTAGATACTAGAAAAACATCACATGAATTTTTAGTTCACTTGAGACCATTGACCTAGCGACCCACTCACATAAAAGGTTGATTTCAACCATAATTTGAATACTAGTGACCTAAAAAATAATAATTCCCAAATATATTTGGCTAAGGTCTACATTGGGATTTTATAACTAGGATATGGTTTTTGATAGGGATAAAGAGATGTGTTCATATTTTAGGAAATTTGGACATTGTGATAATTCATACACAGTGGCTCATGGTGATCTAAGTTTTATTCCTGATAGAGATGTTTATAATGATCCTCAAGGGCCTTGGATGTTTGATGGATAAATTATGAACCTTCCCCTTTGAAAAATTCTAAAAAAGGATGAGAACTAAGATGAATTGCATCACATTCTAATTTTGAACAATATCTAGTGTCTCTCTTATGTGTTCTTGTTGGGTTTTTTTTTCTAGTTATTGAGTCTCCTCTTCTATTTTGGATTGGTTTTTGGTCAATTATGTCCAACCTTTGGGTGTGGGAATAGGTCCCTTTTGTGCTGATTTTAATCTCCATCTTTGGCTCTTTTAATTTTTTTATTTTGTTAGGCCTCTTTTTTGTGACTTATTTCCTTCTATTTTCCTTGGTTTGGCCTCTTCCCATTTCTTATCATTTTAGATATTTTTTTTGGCTCTCTTTGGGAGACCTAGGCTTCCCATTATGTCTAAGTAAACTCAAAACCAGTCAAAGGTAGATTCAACTTAATATTAAAAAATTTAGTGGGTGGGGTCCCTTGACTCACTTTAAAATAATGAAATTGTCATCTAACTATGCATAAAATAGACATTTAGTAAATGGTAATAATTAAATAAATTTAATAACTCTTAATATTAAGACCATAATAATTTAACCATAATTAATTAAGTAAATATGATAAAAATTATCTGTAATATATAAAATAAGTGTGTTAAAATATATACCTACTACAATACCACCAAAACTAATATTCACATACTTAAAATTTAGTATCATGATAACAAGTATCAACATATAACTTAAAATTAAAAACAAGGGTTAATCTAAATTATCATATGAAATCAAGTCAATCGAAGGATCACCCTTGTTAGTTTGGTACTTTGTGTATGTTCCATAGAATTATAGAAAATCTTAATCAATCATGTGCCCTCAAAATTATTATAAAACTTCAAATTCACTTTCTTGATCATCTTATTCACCATGGGCTATGTTGTAGGGTTACTATCAAATTTTCTTATAGAGTAAGTATGTCTCTCAAGTATGGTTGAATGGGTCTATTATTATGTGCCATATGTGGATTTGACTCAACAAATTTTATATTGAAATTAGAAACATGTTTAGGTTGACCATGAAAATAAATATTATGTGGACCTAATTCAACAAAAAAATGCATTATTTGAGAATATTCACTTGTAATTTCTCATCTATAAAGATGATGTGTCCAATGTGATACCCTACATCCTATATTACCATATAAACACAATGAATTATAAGGTATATTACCATGTAAATTCTATAAAATAAGGTTTGAAGCATAATAATGAATTGATACATGGGTTCCATGGTTAAAAGTATGATGAAAAGTGTTAGCATCCCTATGAATATGAAAGAATAGACCTTGATAACCACTTCATGGAGTATACTAATTATGACTATCATTATTTTGACCCCAAACATTTTATCCTAAGTCATGTCAATCTATGGGGAATCCACCCTAACATGATAAAATAAGCATATCCAAAATAAGCATTCAAACATAAAATAAACAACCAAGACATCACTAATTTATCATTTATACTAAAAAATAGACAAGTTTTGATTATGAAAAATATTATTACTTGAAAAATCAAAAATTTCCATAACTTTAAAGGAAAATTGAGAAAGAATATATTTGTATCAAACCCTAGTCACATTATTCATGAAAATATTTGAAGTGAAATTATTATACCCATGTTCTGTATACCAATATAAACTTGAACATATGCACCTCAGAATATGTTTGAACCATTTCATGTGCAAGTCAAAAAAAAAAAGTCCATGAAATTTAACAAAAATGTTTCTATATCAACAAAAAATTGCCTTATATTTTACATCCTTTACTCACTCCAAACATATCAATATGTTCATTTGATAATAAAACATACCAATGAAACTCAGGAAATAAACACATACTCATATATGTCAAATATATCATGCAACAAATAAGATCCAGCTTCCAACCTTATATCAAAACATAATAACTAATTTCAATTGAACAAGGAACAAAATATAACGTAAATATATATAATGAACCAAATGAAGATAAATAAAGGCATATATATCAAACCCTAAAAAAATCATAACTTACCCACTCTATATTGATAACCTTCATCAATTTATGCATTTGAAACAAATGGCTTTTTCCCAAAACCGAAATCCTAATATGCAGTTTTTATCCAAAATGACTATATATTATGCCAATAAAACAAAAGAACATAAAAATATCAAATCACCCTATAAATTTCACCAATACATGTCATTCAAAAATTAACTACAACAGAAAAAATCAAAAACTTAATATGCATTACTTTTACATGTTACAAACAAGTTATGGAAATTTAGAACAAAACCTTTTGAGCATAAATGCAAGCAACTTCAAGTAAAACCTATTTGTTTCATATTCCAAAAATCAAGTTCACATAAAAATGATACTATATGCTAAATTTTTCAAGTGTTAATAATTCATTACAAGTTCCTAGATATACTTAGAATATGCTATCCCATCTTAAAAGTCATTTAAAGAACCTTGAAAAGAATAACCATTCCATATATTGTAAATAAAAGTTAAGGATCATACAAAATATGAAAAACACTTCTATTTTCATATGAATATATCAAAAGAGGACATTTTTAACTCAATAATACTGAGAATACATTTTCTCAAATAAAACACATACGCAAAAGTTTTAATACAAATTTGAACTCATTATAAATAGTTTCATGTTTCTTTTCTAAAATAATTGTCATACAAATTATTTTTGAATAACCCAAAAATATTCAACAATGATTTAATTATAAAATTCTAATAAAATATTGAATATGTTGCTGAATCTAAAAAACCATACAAAATTCATTTATATTCTCTACATGTTAATGACCTAGACTCTTTCAAGAGAAACAAAAATGAAGCCTCCACAAAAGTTTTAACATCAAATTTAAGATCATCCATAAATATACAACTCTTTCAAATAATGTGAACTAAAAACCCAATATTCACCTTTATAAAACTACCACTTTATTTCCAAAACTTTGAAATAATCTCATTTATGCATGAAATAACTATTAATAAACTCAAAAAATGAACTTATATTCATACCTTGCATATCAAATCTCAAATAATATAGTTATGTTCACCTTTGTAGTCTTTCCTTCTCCCAGAAGAGCTTTTCTTTCACATGTGAACTTGTAAAATGACACTTTGATCAACAAAATCCAACGCTTAAAAATTATATAACCACTTCTTATTTACCCATGATTATGTTTTAATATTTTATTGGTCTATGACCTTTATGGAAAATTTTGAACTAGCTCAATCAATCTATCTACCAACTAATTCACTTAACAACCTATTTATCCATTTTTCCAAATCAACTACCAATATCCATAACCAAGGTGAGTATGTAATGAATTAATTTCATTTACCATAGGCTTTCTAATTTCTAGAAAAAATATAACTTCAATCTCCAATATTTTAAATAGAAACATGTGATATTGCCATAGTGGATCCATTGATAAGTGGAAAATTGAATACACAATAGGTTTCTTCAAACCCAACCAAATAACCAAGGTTATAAAAAGAATGATCCCATCACCTTACCTCATAGATCAACCTATTCCTATCATCCTATATCAAATATGTCTAAAGGTACCATTGAGCATAGGATGAATATATACCTTATATATATCACATGACCTAGGCCATGTTTTATCATGAAATTTATAACTTATGATTTTTCCATGGTGTAAATCATTAAAACTTAGAAAAAATGTATATTAGGTCATATAATACTTAAAATATTTCAAACGTAAATAATATCTTAACAATATTAATAACAAACAAACTTCTATCAAGATGTGTCATTGAAGACAAACAAATGTATCATGACCAACTTTTAAAATAGAATCTTCAGCAATGATCCATGTATATATGGAATGTCATTAAATTCAACTATATTTGTGAAATATGACAACATTATTTATTTAAATCATGACTAGTTTAACCAAGACAAACACAATCTATATTTACATTATTACTACCTTTAACTTCCAATTCAAAATTGAATATAAGTGATCACATTAAAAATAATGAAGAAATATTCTAGTTGGAGTAGTGGAATGTCAAAAATTGAAAATAAATTCATGAATAAAATGTTTGACTTGAGTGAATGAGCTAACATTAGATTCAAATTTGCATAATTATCAACCTTTCCACAATGATCATTTTTGAAAAGAATATATCAAACTACACCATGAAAATGAAAATAACGCATGCAATGCTGAGCCTAAACATCATATTTACTTAATGCACCAAATCATGACATGAAATCATTTAACGAATGTTATTATAAATAAAACTATTTAAATTATCACTTATTTCATGTTTTCATACACATAACAAAATGATCATACAAAGGAATGCAAATGAGTTGGCTATTTCTAACAGTATTAAACTTTATGACCAATGTCATTAATATAGAAAAATTGATTATGTTAAGATTTTTTATAAAACAAGGGGCTGATAAAAATGTTCATAAAATGTAGTGGCATGCTCTCATAATTAAAATATTAAGGATGTGGTTATAGGTCTGAAGATTTTGAAGGGTCAAAATGTTGAAGATTTGAAAACTATAAATACATATGAAGGTGATAAGGGAAAAATAAGGTCTAAAAGAATTTGAGGCATTGGGTGAGGATAATATGGGGAAAATAAAATGGAAGGCAATGGATGAAGAGCTTGATCTCCATATAGCTTTTCTAAGATGGTTATTAAAAGACCATAATTCTTTGAAGGAATTTATAAGGAACCATAATGTTGAGGGGGGAGATATTTGTAAAAAATTAATTGATGAAGGTGAATTTATTTGTAAAGTAATTAGAGGAAAAATTTAATATCATGGATAAGGATAATGTGACCATCAAGGAAAATATAAGCATTTTTGTTATCCTCAACAAAGAGGCCATTCAAAATTATCTAACAAGCATGAATGGACTATGGTAAATTTTCAAAAGGAGGAATATAGCTAATACATTGAGTAGGCTAGTTAAAAAATCCAAGGTTCAAGGAGGGATACAGATGTAGACTTGGAAAATCAAGGGATGGAACATATAGAGATAGTGTTGAAGAATATTATAGGCACATGGGACAAACCCTTGGTGGGAAAAATAAATGATGACTTAGACACTTTTCCTTTGACCCATTGATCGGTTTTTTTTTATTTAGTTGTTATTTTTTACTTGATTATTTGTTGTTTCCTTTTTTTGGTAGACTTGATTTGAAGACTTTAATGTTTATTCTAGTTTTATTGGCCTATTCTACTAGTTCTTTGTAAAAAGGGTCAGGTCTCTATTCAAAAAATTCTCCTTTACTAGTAATAAAAAAAGTCATTAAATCATAATGAGGCATCATAATAAAAAATATTCTTTTAAATTACATTAAAACATTTAACCTTTCCAAATAGTAATCTGCATTCATTATTTATCATAATAAAGTTAAACAACTATGTTTAAAAGTATATGATATATATGAGTATAATAAACTAATGTATTCATAATGACATGATAAAAATACCAGAAGGACATAGCTAAATATACTATGTTGGGAAACTATTCAACTAATGTGTCAAGTGATTCAACACACAACCAAATTACCTCAAAAACTAAGTTACCAATTCCAAATATTAATAATAATATTTAACACAATCGATTCAAAGAATACACATATTATTTGACTAAATAATCATTTTCATACAATTTCATTGATCAATAAAATGAAACACAATCTATATGATTATCCAAATCAAAATGCTATTGTTACACATAATAAATCACCAATATGCATCTACATCTGGTTCAAATGAGAACCTCAATTTGTTAAGAAGTATCTAACTAAAAAATAACACCTAATGAATAAATCTTCAAATTTAATATTTCAAAAATCCACAATTCTATCATTGTTTAAGTATAATACATTACAACGTAGTAAATTATAATGGTTCAAACCACACATATTTTTGCATGAATTCCATACAAAATATATTATTTGTGCCTCCTCAAGTCATTGACACCTTTCAAATAATGATTCATTATCCCTGCAAAATATTTTATATACAAAAATAATTGAAACTAAAGAATATAATGACACAAATGATCCCAACCATGAGGTAGGAAAGATACTTACCCACCCTAAACATTATCATGGGAATAAAAGAAGTCCTCTAAAGGTCATACACAAAATGTACAAGCAATGAAATGCAAGGAGTTCAAGAGCAAGACCAAATCTACCATATAAGACTCAAGAACATATAACTCATCATAATAAGGTAATATAACTAACACATTTACACATAGCCAAAATCATAGTGACCAATATTTCAACTTGTATTTATGCCATCTTCATGCGAGATGAGATAGAAAAACCCTTTACAATGTGTAACATATTTCCACAAGAAATGTATTTCTATTTAAATAAAAATCCATTACACATTTATGACATAAATGGAAACTCATAATCAAGTATTAGGGCTTCATCCCTTTTTATTGTAAATTCAAATATTCAAAGACCCAACATAATTCACGGTCCCCATTGTTCTTAACATCAAATGAAAGTAAAATGGAATTAAAAAATGATAGGATCCACATACACAATGCCATTATTTTTTCATAAGAATAAGAATAAAAATAACTAGGGAAAGACCATAAGGGATTATAGTAACTTCTTTAATTTACCAACACTCTAAAAAAACAACTCCCCCAATTTATTCTCTCTCCTTCACTTTTCCTTTTGTTCCCTTTCTAACATTGTCCTCTTTTTTCCTCCCTTCATTCTCCTTCAAAAATTTTGTTACCATCCCAATGCTCTTAGCACTTCTTACCACTACCGTCACTCTCAAAAAATAACCATATTCATTAAAATAGTGGCCACTTGGTCATGGAACCATCAAACCCCCATTATCCATTTTATCATTTTGTAATAGTTGACTCACAAGCAAAATAAAAAATTATGGCTTTCAACTGGTTTTTACAAGTCAAGCTCAAACCTATATAAAACCTAATCATTAAAAATGATTATTTTAATTCAAAATTAAGTCAATATTAATGTTAATTCATAACACAAACACCTTTATGGTTCTATCTAAATAATAAGGTTATAACTTAAGAACTTACCTTAGACCTAACCATGGTCCCAAACATGATTCAACAATATTCTCAACATCTTTTAATAATATTTTTATTAATTATTATGACCTTACACATGACATTATGTATTAAGGAGATAGACCCTCATGGTCTTCCTTCACACAACGCATTTACTATACAACATCATAATTGGCCATGTGTTAATGATGATTGCCAACCAAAATAATTAAACATGTGCAAAGACAACATAAATATACTCAATAAAGAACACCAATAAAAATGATGTTAAAAAACTAACAAAATGAAACTTTTTTGATTAATTTATCTCATGTAATTACCACATTATATTTCACTTGTATGCAATTTCATGATGTTTTGGGTGATCCTTCCAATCCTAGCCTAGCTCATATTTTTGATAATTACCTATAATCATAAAGTGACATAAGGAGTATTGATTCATGAAAACAATCATGAAATCATATTCAAATAATATACCTAAATATTTAGATAAAATAATAACATAATAATTAAACATGAATAAAATGAAAGCATATATAGTCCAACAATGTTATAACTTATAAAAAACAACATATAAATTAATGAAATAAATAACATGATCATGGTCTACCCTGATAGGATATGAAAATGTGTTCATTCTTATTTATTAAGGTTTTACTTAGTTTCCATAGGTATTTGGATATGATTTATAATTTTTTAGTTATTATTATAAGAAAATAATTTTTTCACCCGTGTCTCGATCCCACTTCATGTTTTTCATGATCATATTATATTCCATCTAAGAAGGCTATATAGTTTATCCCTCTAAGGAAAAGTGATAGATTAAGTGGTATTTAAATTGATAATAATTAGATCCCTTTAGACTAATAATGTGTGTGGGTGTATATGCAAATTCCTTCCTTTTTTATTGATGTAAATGTTACTAATGAACATATAGAAGTAGAGGAACATACTATTAATGATTGTATTATCAAACATGAAAATAATTATGAGGATGATAGTAGAAATAATAATGAATATCATGATAGTATACATCCTAAATAATTTAATGGTGTAGATCATACGCATGTTTCAACTCTTTCTTAGTTTCAAGAATGAATTTGTATACAACCTAATGATTTAGATAAGGTCATAAATATAATCATAGAGGATAAGAATGATAAAAAATGTTATGTTTATCACACCTCAGGTAAAAAAAATCCCTTAAATGATATTAATCTACCTTAAAAAGTCATGAAATCTAAAATATATGTTCAGATCACTAAACCTACTTCTATCGTACCTATTTCTACACTTATGGTTAAATATGTGATTCCCACTATTTGTCTAGGAAACACAAGATTTTACTTATATTTATATGTATATCCTATAAATAGAAATTTAATGCTTCTTAGGATGGATACTCATGTGATATCATTAACTTATACATAATATAAAATTCCTAACACTCAATCCCTTATATAAATTATACAATATCTTTAAATTAAGGTTTCATAATTGTAACAAGGTTCTTCTAGATTCAGCAATTTCAAAAGATATAAAAACATTACTACATATTCCATTGTCCATAGATATTTTATACTCTTACCCATAGTACATTATACCCTTAAAATTGTGTTATACATAACTTATATCCTTTTAGGTAGCATGTTTGGATTATGCATCCAATTAATATTCGCTAACCAAATTATTTATATAGAGTACCAAGGAATATGATTTTCAATGGTTTTATGGCCTTCCATTTCAATTGGTACATTACTTAAATATTTTGGCTTATCACTTATTAGAAAATTTTTAAATCATCATCAATGAGAAGATCACATATGCCCAAATTGTACAACTTAAGTAAGTACCCAATGAGTCCATTAGTGACTATGTGAATTTTTATAGGATTATTCTCTTTAAGATGAAAATTCCTATGGATAATAATGATTTGAAATAAAAATTCAATAAAATATTTTATAGTTCGACTACATGAGTCAATTATTTTCAAATGGTTTCAAGATTTTGATGAGTTATGGCATATGGTCAAGGATCATAAAGTTAAGCTCCATATTATGAACAAACTAAAGTATTGGTATAATCCTCCCAAATTCAATAATAAAATAAAACTTTATATAAAACCAACTTAAAAATATAAAGGGAATGATATAAATAAGGAGGCAAAATTCATGGTTAATGCAATGTCACAACCTACTAATCATTAGACTACAAGCTCCATAAAGGATGTAATCTTCATGATTATTAAAATCTCCACATAAGATACTAGATAATTTAAGTGAAATCTTATATATTTCCCTCAAAAAAATAGGTTGATATGAATAGGTAACCATATAATGGATTCAACATAAAATCATACATCGATTATGATATATGTGTGGGATGATCTACAAATAAATGTTTGAAGTTGAGACATAAGATATAAGATATAATTAATGCCAAAATTATTCAACTCAACTATATTGTGACATATAATAATGAATCATGAACACAACCCAATGGAAATATATAAAAAGAGACCAAGCCTAATTTTAAGGGGCATATGAATTACAATGTATGTCTTCTATTTTGTTATTTTAAGAAATTAGGTGTTTAATTCCTAAGTAATAAAGGTCTAGAATATGGGGAGAATTTTGGTTTTATGTAGTAAAATATAGGTTTATGATAATTTGATCAACTTAACTTACATATTAAAAATAAGACAAAGAAAGATTAACTTAGATGGTTTTATGCTGAAACTGATGATTCTGAATCTAGAATTAGAGGAGCAGGACTAGGATAGTGTCTAAATTCTAGATTTGGTCTCTATTTTTTGATTGGATAAGAGCACCAAAAATAAGACACCCTAGTGTTTGTTGTTATATTCCTTTCTTGGTGTTTTTATTCTAAGGCTAAAATCTTTTTGGGTTTTATTCATATGCTTAGTATGATGAAGTGTACCAGATTTTAGGTCATTTTAGGTCCTAAAAGTCACTAGAGATTATTGTAAGTCTATTTCAATATTCAGTACCTATATTAGTCTACACCCATGGAAACAACAAATAGAATAAAATAAAGATGGTGAAAATTGGGTTGTGAGAAAAATGAATGTAGAATCAAGAACCCCTACTATTTTGATTAATTCCTATATTAACCCTCAAGCTAGGGTCTTAGATCTGATGTAGTTCTCCCTTAGGGAACTGCATAATCAACATGCACGATTGATGAAAGAATGAATTTTACCTAAGCCCTTCCTTGATCAAGCATGTAAATCTATGTGTGATGTAGAGAATTTGAGGTATACCATTAATTGATTTTATTAGGTCTAATGTGCCAAAATAGTAAGTGCTAGATATAAGATGCCTTGTGTAGTCCTTTATATAAGAGACTCATTATTTTGAATCTGGGAGCTTTATTTTCATTGGATATACATTCAATAACTTAGGAACAAAATAAAGAAAAGGGGTAAGACTCATCCTATAGAAAAAAATTATTTTAGAACCAAAATTGTGCTTGGACAACAGTGCTAAAAACTAGACACCCTATATTTCAACATTGTAATACTATTTGGGTGTTGTTGTCCAGGGGGTGTGGGACCTAGGGGGATGGGTCTAGGTCTAAATGATGTTTTTGGGCATAAAAGGGTTAAGTCTGAAAAATTATAGATGATTGGGAATAAGAAAAGAGATGTCTAGGGAATATAGTAAGATAAAGACAAGTCAAATAAAAGGACTTGGCTAAATGTGAATAAAAAATCATATTCTTTAGTTAGAGTCTCTTATGAAAGGATTGTGAAAAGACATAATATGTGTGTTTTCTTGACCAATTTAGGGTGTATAAATTTACCCCCTTTCTAATCTAGTGATGTAATGAAATGAATTACTAGTGGAAAATAAAGAAAAAAGGTACATACCTAAACTTACCTATGTGAAGATAAGTGTGCTAAAAAGGGTCTAACTTCCTGGCTAGGTAAGTGGATGAAGAATGGAAATAATTATTGGATAAATAAGGAATCCTTGTAATAGATGCCACATGTACTGATTATAAATAGTGCCTAGAAAAAGAAGGAATACCTATAATATATGACCCATGTACTGAATCTAAATAATTCTTAGAAAAAGATGGAATTTCTATAATATATGCCCCTATACTGAATCTAAATAATTTCTAGAAAAATAAAATATCTCTATGATATATTCCCTTTATACTGAATCTAAATAATCTAAACTAGATTTAAGAAGTACTCAGAGGTCCAAAACTAATGTCTATCCTCTATCACACACAAACTCCTAGGTCTAAGTCTGAGTAATACTATGGACCAATCACCGTAGACAATTATACAATCCAACCTAGTGATAACTTGAGTAATGCCTAGGTGTAAACTAAAAATGTTGGTAAATGTGTGAGAAGAAGATGGTATGTCCTACCATCTCAATTTATATAATCTTGGAAGATGAAGGACATGAACATCTGTACCATACCCCCAAATCTAGTATGTGAGTTATACGTTTGGATAATATAGAAATATATATAACCACATGTGATACGATCTATCATGTCATATCCCATGTGCAAAACTAGAGATCAAAAATAATGTGCTTTGCACTATGCCTATAATATTCTATCTAGTTTGTAACTATGTTATGATGTATGAAGCTGTATGTGTGAGACATGTAGTAATGTGCATACCCCTGAATCTAGTATCTAGATAGTTTATACATATATAAAATGAAGGTGTATCCCTTAAAATATCCTAAGTAATGTTGAGTGACCCATTAAAATCTAAATCACTGTATAATCCTAAGCTGAGTAATGCTAAGTGACCCATATATTCTAAATCATTATATAATTTTGAGCTGATTAATGTTAAGTAACCCATATAGTCTTAACCACTATATAATATTAAGCTAAGTAATTATAAGTGACCCATATAGTCTAAACCACTATGTAATCTTGACCAATCTAAACTAAGAAATGCTAAGTGACCCATATATTCTGAACCATTGTATAAACTTAACCAATTTGAGATGAGTAATACTGATAATCTAAATACTAGAAATGTAAAAACTATGCTGAATGACCCAGTAGTCTAAATCACT
Source organism: Torreya grandis (assembly GCA_037957365.1). Taxonomy (NCBI): domain Eukaryota; kingdom Viridiplantae; phylum Streptophyta; class Pinopsida; order Cupressales; family Taxaceae; genus Torreya; species Torreya grandis. The sequence continues at coordinate 612,590 of JARHVA010004766.1, read as the reverse complement.
ATTGTTTCAACCAATCTAAGCTAAATATGATAATTTGACTACTAGAGGTGTGAGAACCATCGAGTATCTATCTATGAGAGTGGATAGGTGTAGGAATATGAATAGTAGGAATGATGCACCCCTTTTGGGGAGAGGCGTGAAATTTGAGATAGAGGAGGTTAAGCCAAAAGTAAAGACAAATGGTAGATTGAATGGGAACTTGGTTGGCATTTATTGAATAGATTTTGAAATGTTGATTGATTTGATTTGGAATGAGAATGGGATTAATTAGGAGTGAAATGTGTATTTTATTGGTTAGGATCAAAGCTTGTGTTTGAGCATAGTAGAGATATTAATATGTTTACTCTATGGTAAGTAAATGAGATAGTAACAGTTTGAATGGAGTGAAAGGTTGATTGATTGAATAGGCTAGGTTATTTTAATGGTTTGAATGAATGTTGAATAGTGAGGACCAAGTTGTATGAAAGTTGAAACATGTGTTTGATTGGTGAGGACTATTTTATGTATTTGGGTATAAGATAGGTGTAGGTATGTGTGTGTCATGGTAGGCAAATGATGTAGTAAGATAGTATGGGTTATGTGATGTCTAAGGTATCATTGTCATGATTTTGAAGAACAAAATGGTTTGTAAAATAGAGCTATGGAGCTCAAGTTATGGGCAAAATAGTATTTTGCTTTGAATGATAAAGTGGTTTGATATAGGAAAGTTTGATTGAATCTTGATTCATTTGTGCATTAACTAGTTTGAGAGTTGGAGCTCTGGAGTGGAATACATGTCAAGGAGATAAGCATCTGTCATGACCTTGTTTGAATAGTTTGTAGCCTAGATTGAGGTTGGTGGAGATATTTCCCTAGTAAGTAGCTACATGTGTATTTTAGGCTTGTTTGGAAACCTATTTTTTTATGATTTTGAACTATTTTAAAGCATTTTAGGAAAGTTTGACTAGGTTCAACACTCCTATCCTACATCCAACACTATTATCCAAGATCTAAAACTATTATCTAGGCTTTATCACTCTTATCCAATATTTTTGTCTTGTACCCATTATTTTTGTCCTAGAGGCTAGCTTTTTAGGGCTGAAGCTTGGTTTAGATGTTGTACTATTTTTTAACAATTTGTTTTGGCATGGTGAACTTATGAAATTGATATTTTTTTGGATTTTTGAATTGTAATCTATTATTTTTTAGCTTGGATTGATTGGCTAATACACATTGTGTTTTATTATTGTGTAAGGTATGGTATAAGTGAAAGAGTTTCATAGAGAAAAATGTAATGGAATCTCTAAGTTTTTTGCCTTTATCAACTGATGAGTGTGTTATTATGGATAGGGCTAGGTTAGGTGACATATGTGATCTTGGTATAGTGTAGTGGGATAGATATTTGAATACTGCCCTATGTGAGAGGTGGAATGCTGATACATGTACATTATAGCTTCTTAAAGGGGACATTATTATGACCTTGGAGGATGTGTATCAGAATCTAAATTTGTTAATCAGTGGGTGATGAGTGTGTTTACAAGATGACATGGGTATGGATGCCATTGATTATCCATCTAGATACTTTACAGTGGTGCCCATAGGAGTACATCAAATAGGTAGTGATAATGATATATTACTATTGATTATTGTGTATTCGAGTGTTTCACATCTGTGAAAGTGGTTAGTTGTATTATTGGCTTCTTTTGTTACTATGGATGGTAATGGAGTATCTATCACTTATAAGATGTATAGAGTGGTTTATAGAATTGAGATGTATGGTACTATGTTTTCATGGGGGAGAAATATGCTTTCCCATTTATATAAATACTTATATATATTCACATAGGAATCATTCAGTGGTGGTGTTGGTCCATCCACTTTATTACATTATTGGGCTTATGAGCACATAGTAGTCATGCCACTAATTGAATTACTGAGGGTGAGTTGGGCATATCCATAGCTATTTTGTGAGGGATGGATGATTTATTTGGATATATAATCTATGAAGATAGATCATTATAAGAGGTTACTAGATAGATTGGTTGACAATATCAAATTGAGACTCTACAGAGGATTTTTTTGATAACTAGAGGATGGAGAGAAACTATGGTACATGAGAGTGAGTTATTGGTTACATGATCATTGTAATATATTTTATGAGTTCTTTTAGTATGAGTACATGACTAGGTTGTTTAAATTTTGATAGGATGTTCCTTATATAACATGGGTATGGTTGAGGAGTGCACAGGTAACAACAAGAGTAGAGGCTTGTGGGAAACCTACTGAGTCTGAGTTGGCACCATTAGTTATGGATGTATGAGATGTGGTGATAGATACTCCTAATGTAAATGATGTGGGATGTACTGATGGATATACTTCATGGTGGGATAGACATTGGTGGGATCCATTATATCCTATAGATGGAGTGGATGTTATTGTATATGAGGATCTTGAGCCAATCTAAATGATGGGAGGTAATCAGTGATTCAAGTTTGCATTGTACCTATGTTTGTGATTTAGTTTAGATTTGAAAATATGTATATAATGTAATGTTGTACTTCTTATGTGTGTAGGTGGGGTGGGAGGTGTATAGGGTGGGGCATTTGTTGGGGTTAGAGGTAGAGATGATGTGTTTTGGGAGACTATCATTGAGTCTACACTATGTGAGCTTACATGACATGTTCATAATGATGATATGGAGGAGGGTTTGATAGAGAGAGAAATCATTATGGTTGGTGTTTATGCTCATTTTTTATACCAAGATATTATAGCTATAACTCCATATGTTAAGGCAATAGGAGAGAGAGATGAGCTGAGGGCTAAGTAAGATAGGCATAGGATGCCTCCTCGTGATTATGGATCAATGAATTCAAAGATTGTGGATGATTATATGCATCTTCAATGGTGACATAAATACTTTTATGAGGCATATGGTCATTTTTTAAACTTATATAATTAGTGTAAGATGCATTTAAGAACTCAAGGAGGTGTAGGGTCATTGAGTGCTAAACATGATTATGAGACTAGTACTGGAGGAGAGAGTAAAACAAAGAGTCAGGGCATGAACCCTATTTATGATTGAATATATTTTGATATGCTATGTACATGAAATCTTGGTTATATATATGGATATTGGTTTGATTTTAAACTTATGTGTATTTGTGTTATGGATTCTAGAATATACTGGTATTGTAATATTTTAATTTTTGAAATAGTTGATTTGATGTTGATGTTGAATTTGCATATGCTTGGAAAATGATACATGGGATATGTGACATGATTATTTTTATATGTTTGGGAAGATATAATTTGGAATGAGATTAAACTGTTCATGATATGTTTAGATGTGTTGTTTTAGATTTGCAATCATATATAAGAAATTATTTTATTGGTTTTTTTTGTAATTGGTAAAATTGTTTAGAGAAGTTGATTTGAGATTGGTAGAAGGGCTTGGATAAGTTAATTTGGTTTAAGTAGGAGAGTGTTTGGATAAGTTTGATTTGGTAATATCTAGATTGGATAGTCTAGTTTTGGTTAGGGATGGTTATTTGGAATTAGGAATGTTAGTTTTTAGTAGGATTAAAGTAAGATAACACTATGTACGTATTACTTCCTTGAGTGTGGCTCAACAATACAAAGGGTAGTTAGTCCTTTGGATCCATCATTACCATCCTCATTTAAGCTATAAACTAATGCTAAAATGAATATATGTTATATCACAATGTGTTATATCACTATCTGAACCCTATCAACCACATGAACAAGTGCCTATTCTGCTCATGATATGTAGGAATGTGCTCTATAGTTGATATTATCTAATATGAAGAAGGCTCATCTATCTATAACCAAATACCTTGTGGCCTCTATTGTGATATATATGAATGAGTAATATATGGATATGGAGATAAAAACTATGTTGAGGGATCATTTAATCTTAATTGTAATGGGTTTTTACATGAGATAAGACCCTAAAAACTTGACTGTAATGAATATCTCTCTGAAGTATTACTCAATAATGTGGGTTTAACTAGTCTTAATCAGAATAGATTGCTATGTGAGATAGGAACCTAAAAACTCAACTCTAATGAATATCTCTCTAGAATAGTACTCTACTATATTTCCTATGACTATAGGATATGTATATAGAACAACATTATGTATACCATAGACTACACTGCTATATGTGGGTTGCTTATGTTGTACTACTTTTCAAACTTTATAAATAGTTGGAATAAGACATCTCTTATGAGATTCTATCCTAAAACCTACATTATGCTCATGATGAGTGACTGATGATTCTTGTAAAGGAATGTCTTGGGATGACTCAGTTGTAGAGGAATGAGGTCTAGGTTTCCATAATGGAGGAGATCTCTGTGCCCCTTATGTGAATGTTATAATACCATCATCAACACATCTAGAAATGCAATCTCAAAGAGAAAAACATTCATTATCATTGTGTCCATGGATATGATAATAGTTAAAAAAAAGGTTGATGTGGTTGACTATGTAAGAGATATGGATCTTGTTAGTGAATAGAAGGTAATGTGATTAACCTCTTATATAGTAGTGTTAATAATATGATAGATGGGCTATCATGATTTGAATCAAATTATAATGGAGCTAGACTATTTTTATGTATAGTGTATATTGTAGGTTGTGTTCTAAAAACTTTCTCTTTGTTCTTGATTAGCTGCTTGTTTAGTTTTGGTCTCCTATCTTGTCAGGGACATAGTGGATGCTAAGTGGTAAGAGTTGTATCTAAAGATGTTGTGATGTCCAAATTGATCCAATCAACTTAATCTACCTCAATTAATCCTAAATTATTTTCCAATGATAGAACTATGTAACGTAAATGTCTAAAGCAAGGTTCTATTTTATATAGTAGATGCTTGAGAAGAGGTTGACAAAGGCCCTTGATGGAGATATGTTGAATCTATAGATATAATAGTTTGTATATAAATTTTTAAAAATGATCCTTGAATCTTAAGATATACTCATTGACTGGCTCTGAAGAATTATGATTTAGTGTGGCAAGTTTCTCATATGTAACATGAGGGCCCATGTTTATGATGTAGTTTCTGATAAATGCCTCTTCTAAGTCATCATATGTGTGAAATAAACTAATGGGGAGCAGATGAAAGAACCAATTATGTGCTTCCCCCACTAATGTCTACCAAAATAACTAGATTAGAATCAAAGGACTCACATGAGGTGGAAAAACTTTTTGAAAGGCTTGAAGATGTGCGAACGGATCTCTAGTTCCATCAAAGTGAGGCAATGTAACTTTTATGAATGTCTTTAGAATAGGTTTACCATGTAGATCATTTGCATCCATCCAAGATTTATAAATTTTGTTTTCTAAGGTATGGAGTTGTACTTGGTGTTGTAGTTCATCAATTACATGCATCAAAGAGATGATCTCCTGGGATGGTACATTAACATCTTAAAGTGGTTCATTTTATCATTGAATTTGATTTTTAATTTTAACCATGTGAATGCTATACTTAGGAATTCGATCATAAAGTGGGTGTGTGTTGACTTGAACCTTGGGAGTAATGGTAACTTGGAACTTACTAGGGTGATGTGGGTTACCATTCTCTTTAGGTGAGGAGTGAGAACTGGGTTTGACTGTAGTGATGGGTGGTTTAAGGGATTCATTGGTGTCTTTATGTTCTAGTGAATCACATTCTAATTTAGTAGAAGATGTGTTATTAGCATTAATATGTACATCATTTAACATTGAATCATTAATAGAATTAGAAACATCATTTGGAATTGCATTAATTTTGAGAGGAGTGAGAGAAGGGTTAGAAGTATGAGATGCATTTTCTTCTTCACTATATGCATAGTAGTCATCATTATTCCATGAATTATAACAATCTACATTTTCTTCATTTGAAATAGAATAATTTGAAGTATCATTTTTATATTCATTTTCATTTTCATGTTCACTATCATATTCATTATCACTTCCATCAATGCTAGGGAAAGGTGTAAGAGAAAGAGTTAATTTCTTTCTAATATGTAATAGGTTATCATTGGCATTTGGAATATCATGTGTATCTATGCTATCCATGGATGGAGTATATGCATTTTGTTTATTTTCAACATGCAAAGTGAGAGTAGAAGAGTTATCAATTACAAATTCATTTGAAAGAGTAGAGTTAGGAAGACATAATGCATCATTTGAACTGTGCTTTGGTAATTTCATTCTATTGCATCTATATTTTTGTATTTTTAACATAGTAATATAAAAAGGTAGAGAAATATTAGGTTCACATGTAAGAAAATCGTCACCAATAAGAGGTTCACTTGGAAGCGCATGATTAATTTGTGCATTTGCTACATTGTGCCTAGGACAATATGGTGAGAAGTATCTTTCCCATTTATAAAAAGTATTTTAATTATAAGAAGGAATAAAAGAGATGGGTTTAAGATTAAAATACTCATTTATTTGTGATTCACCCTCATCATTATGTACATCATCATATCCTTCATTATAATAATAGTCATTTCTTCACTATAAATGAAATCATTTTCTATAGTTTTAGCTAATGTGCAATTTTGGAATTTTGTCTAATCATTGTCATAATTGTAAGAAAATTTGAGAAATTTATCCAAGGGATGAGAAGAAGGAATTTCCTTTGTGTCCATTTTATCACCAAAGATAATTTTGAAAAGTACTATGAAGTAAATAAATTCATAATGAAATACTAACAATGAATTTTGAAAATTACTTTTGATAATCCAAACAATTTGCAATGAATTTGAATTATTTTTCTAAAAATTGTAAGGGAGGGAAATGTGAGGTTTTACGACCTACTTTGGAAGTCTAGGGTTTTTATTTAGGGTTTTAGAACTTTTGAAAACTATGTAATGATTTTAAATTCTATTTTTAAAAAAAAATAGGATAAATGTACAAAACATTTATCCTATTTTTTTTTAGAAATTTGGAAATTAAATTTTTGAACAAAAAACTACTTATTTTGAAAATTTTAACTAATTTTTGACAAGTTAATTAATTTGCAAAAATTCCAAAATAGTTTTCTAAAATTGGCAAGAAGGCAAGGCTTGTTATTTAATGACCTAGTTTTGAGATCTAGGGTTTTGAACTAGGGTTTTAGAATGTTTTAAAAATTAGTGCAATATTTGAAAATTTTTAACAAAATTTGTAGAATTTTTTTTGAAAAATTTAGGAAAAATTATAAAATATTTCTAAAATTATTAATATATTTTTCCTAGTGTGTTGAATGTGTTTGTATGCAAAAATGACCTAGTATGTGAAAACTAGGGTTTGAACAAAAATATGTGATATTTTTACAATGAATTAATAGATTTTTTATTTTTAAATTTATGAAAAATTAGGAAATTATGGGAAAAAATTATAAATAATTATCTCTAGGGTTTCTAGGGGTTTTGTGCAAAATTTTGAAGTAAGTTGGGTTTACCAAATGTTTTATTATTTTAGGAAATTTGGTGTTTAATTCCTAAGTAATAAAGGCCTGGAATATAGGGATAATTTTGGTTATATGTAGTAAAATACAATTTTATGCTAATTTGATCAACTTAACTTACATAGGAAAGAGAAAACATAGAAAGATTAACTTAGCTAGTTTTATGCTAAAACTAATGATTTTGAATCTAGAATTGGAGCAAGACTAGGACAATGTCTAAATTATATATCTATTCTTTGTTTTCTGATTGGATATGAGCACTACAAATAAGACACCCTAGTGATTAGCACTATAGTCCTTTCTTGATGTTCGTCTACCTAGTATGACTTGATGTACCAAATTTTAGGTTTTATAAGTCACTAGAGATTGTTATAGGCCTATTTTAATATTTAGTACCTATATTAGTATATAGACATGGAAAAAAACAAATATAATCAAAGCACACAAGATTGATGCAAGAATGAATTTTACCTAGGCCATTCATTAATAAAGCATGAAAATCTATGTGTGATGTAGAGAAGTTGAGTTATACTATTGATTTATTTTATTATGTCTAATGTGCCAAAATAGTAAGTGCTAGATATAAAATGCCTTATGTAGTCCTTTATATAAGAGACTCAATATTTTTAATTTAGGAGATTTATTTGAATTTCTATGACATTTAAAAACTTGGGAACAAATAAAATAAAATGGGTAAAACTCATCCTATGGAAGAAACTAACCATTAAAACCAAAATTATGCTTGGAAAATAATGCCAAAAATTGAACACCCTAAGTTTTAGTGCTATAGTCCTATTTGGGCATTGTTTTCTAAGGGGTGTGGGACCTAGGGGGATGGGTCTAGGTCTAAAATTAGTTCTTGGGACTGAAAGGGTTAATTCCAAAAAGCTATGGATGACTAGGAATAAGTAAAGAGATGTCTAGGGAATGTAGTAAGACCAAGACAAGTCAGATAAAAGGACCTAGCTAAATGTGAATAAGAACTCATATTCACCAATCAGAGTCTCTTGTGAAAGGACTATGAAAAGACATAATATGTGTGTTTTCTTGACCAATTTATGTTGTATATATCTTCTTCTAAGTTCATCTACTTCAAACACTAAGGAAGAAGAAAATAATGTAGAAAATAATTTTGGTAGACTTAAGGTTACATAATTACATTTATTTAATATCATATTATATGATAATGAGTTTTTTATGTTCATTATATCAATTAACCTTTATTTATGCATGTGTACATTAACTCACACACTATACATAATGTCATGGTAGATAATGGATCAAGTGGAAACATCTAGACAATGAAATTTATTACTATCCTTGGATACACATGATTAATTAATTGGTACAACAAAGACAGTGAAAGGATTAAATATAATTAGACATAACCCTCTTGGGAGTATTATTGTACCACTTATGGTATGCATTGTATTATTTGATACTTTTTTCTTAGTTATACCCAATATGGGGTAAATCAACATGTCACTAGGACATCCATGGATACATAAGATACATTTAGTGTCAATTTTAGTACACTTATGTGTGAAGTATATCTATAGCAGTTGAGTGGTTATAGTTCTAGGTCTTCCCTATGAATATCTTATTCAACAAAATATATTTCCTTATAAACCTACCCCATATGCATTTATATAACTTATATAGATTAATTATGTGATGTTTTTCAAAGACATATAATTGATATTAATCAAAGACCAATGTTTTAGGATATTACATCAAATTTTTAATCAAGTTACATGATATAAATTATATACTCAGTCAGGTCTTAAGATGGATTTATAGGATACTCCACATATTCAACAATAAAAACCATCTCATAATCATCAATTACAAAAAACTCACATGTTACTATGGTTTGAAGATCTACATATGGTATACATATTCATGTTAGTTATTATGATCATGATGTCTATGTTAAAACATGAGAGTACTTCTCAAATTTGGATAGAAAAAAATGTGTTACCACTCGCTAAAAGTGAGTAACATTCACCATGATTTATCCATGACCTAATGTGATCATCACATTTATGGGATCATTAGTTAGAATGAGTATAAAACAAATTTAAAAAATAAAAATGATATAAAAAAATCCAAAAAATAAAAATATTAAAAAAAACATAAATCAAAAAGTTTGCTTGATAATTGTTTCTAATTTACATGATTCATTGGTGTCATTTATCAAATAGATGGAATATTAAATATATTTTTTATATGAACAACATTTTCATGGTATACATGAGGGGGATTTAGGACTTATAGGTTACATATGACTTAGACATATATATGTAGGACATTCATACACCTAAGGGATAACTTTTATACATTAGGGCCATGCCTACAATGGGGGTATCATGGTATATTATTGTATAGGATATATATTTATATGAACATTTTGTTGTGAGCCCCAAGATCCTTTTTACCTTTGAAGGCACTCATGGGATTGAGTGTTTTAGAGAGGAAAGTGGGATTCAATCACAATATACAAATTAACACAAAGATCACAAATGTTGTGAGGGAAATGAAAAGGGTTCATAAGAAATTTAAAATTGTGAAGCACATTATAACCATTGTAGTCAATAATTAATAGAGCATTAATTTAATTTTATTAGCATTAACATGTGTTCAATAAATGGAAGTGATTGACAAACTTGAAAAATAAACCATAAATTTTGTAGATATTATGAAATTACATTCATTAAAATAAGTTTATTTAAAAAAGTGTTGATCATGGTCAACATTCACAATCTAAAAGAGTGAGGGAAAAGGTAGATGAAATATTGACTTAATTTTGATAACATTTTGGGACTAAGAATTTTTGAACCTCAAATTAGAATATAATTATAAATTTATAGATAAGGATTGGGATCAACTATAATTAGCATGAGATTCCCATCCAGGGACATGATGGCCACTCCAGGTTGTTAAAACTATATTGATTTTAAAAAAGAGAGAATATCCTCCCCACTCTCTCCAAAATATACTACATGGCCTACTCAATTGATATGTGGAGGAGTTAAGGATGAGCTACCTCCAAATTATTTGGAGTAATCTCCCCTAAGAACTAGTGTCATTACTAATAAATAAAAATATATATCTATCTGGGCTAAATTCATTAGTGGATATCAAAATATCACCTTTGACTGGGACACTAAATTATGATAAAGTTGAAGTAGGGCCTCCATGAACACTTTGAAATATAAAACATAGCTAATGCTTATAGTGGATTGGGTAGAGAGTTAGAGGAGTACCTAGGATACATCCTTATTAGCCTTAACCACTTTATTTCTCATGACTTGGTCGAAGTGACCCAGGTGAACTATAAACTAGAACCTAACTAGAAACGTGCCATCTAAGTGGAATAACATTATGAAGTTGACCTCTTTGAACTAGGTCAATGTATTTTTCTTGCCTTCTTCAATGGGATTGACTACCATATATGCTAGGATAAACCACTACTAAATTAAAACCCAAATGCTCCTAGCATATGCTTGATATATGATCAGGTCTACATTGGGCATGAGCTTCAACTCCAAGAATATGCCCTATTTAATGATTACTCCTAAGTTCCTTCACTTTCTCTCTACTAGATAAAATCTCTCCAATTAGGCCTAGGACATTTGAAGCTATGATTTTATTTTTGATAAACTCTTGACCACCTTCTCTAGACTTAAGAATATTTTTAGGAGGGAGTCCTTGACTTATCCAATCAACTCCATAGGGAAGGAACTCGCCCATTTTACTTCCTAGTCTCAAACTTGATTTTGCATATCCTTTGTGAACTTCTATAACATGTCATATGTATCCCAAAGGACTAATACTAGGTCCTTAACCACTTTCTCTTCTCTCATGGATGTCCTCATTTTGGTGAGGGAGAAGATATATTATTGATTCTATCAAACCATACCATTACCCTTCTAGATGAAATTTTAGTGAGAATCCTCCACATGTTTCTTATGGTGTGGTCAATGTCCCACTAGACATTATGGTGACCCTACATAGTCATATTAGGTATATGTAACACCATATCTATTCTTAAGGTGGAGGTGATAGTGGGTTATAGAGATGGTTATGATAGGTAGAGGCTGATGTGGAGGGATGAAAGAGGAAAGTAATGGAGGAGGAGGAGGCATGGAGGAAAAGGGAGTAAATATGTATGGAGAGGCCGAAGGGAACATATGCACTTACTATTAACTTTAGGTCACATTGAACTATGAGTAAATGACTCTAAGGAGAGGGCATTCAATAAAAAGGAGGAAATTGGCTAGTTTAATATAGATCCCCAAGTGCTCAAGATGATAGAAATGGGAGGCCTAAGAATAATGCATGGAACCATCAGAGGTGGTGTAGGAGGGGTAGTGTGATTTTATGGGAGAATATGAGAGGGATAAATTAGAACCTAAATAGGAGGTTAATGATGGACTAACTTTTGTTTCTTTCTAGGCCTCTTTATTGGATTAGTTTTAATTACTACATTTGAGGGAATAGGGGTGGTAGAGGCCATATAAACTGACTAAGGAATTTCCTAGGAAATCATAAGTGTAGTTATAATGGCCTAGGATACTTGATATGTGTGCATAGGTGCACTTATTATTGAAATTATAGCCACACTTTCTAAAGAATGGGCATTTATTGGTATTTAGACCTGAGGAATGATATCTGGGGCATCACAGACATCCCTAATTATGGGATGGATGATGTAGATGGAAATGAGGTGGTGAATATTTTATGCATGGTAGAAGTTAGAGTCACTTGGGTGAATTATGGATGGGGTGAAATGGGTAATAGGGGAGACATCACATAAATGGACTACTTAGGAATTAGGAAACCATGCGAGACTATGAGAGGATATTAGAGAGTGAATGAAGTAGGGAAATGAGATTACACATGTGTTAGCTTTTAATCTAATCTCATACTTGTATTTGGGATAATAATATAATTAAACCTGAGTGTTTTTAGATATTGAGGTAAAGACACTTAGATTGGAGGAACATAAGGCTAAATAACCTAGGGATAAACTACTAGAGGCTAAGCCAATAGAACCATAGGAGGTGGTGGAGGTATAAATTATGGATGAGGGGTAGGATATCTATGAAGAGAATCTATTGATAATCCCTATATAATTCTCCATGAAATATGGGGGGAGTTTCTTGAACATCCTTGATAGGTTATGCTAATGTGGAAGAGGTAAGGCTAGCCTAGATAGATGGCTTAGGCTAAACCTACTTTCCTTTCTTATTCCTTTGAGCCTCAATCTTAGTGAACACCTCTTGATCATCCACATGATTCAAATCCATCCCATTATCATCCTCAATATGGTATCCATAACTAAGTTTGAGATAATCTTGATACTTGGATAGGTGAGTCCATATAATACCATGCAATTCCTAGTCTTGGTCATTTACCTTGCCCAAGGTAAGAGGGGGAAGGATCTATAAATGTGGTGATAAATGGTGATCATGTGGGGTGTCTAGGCCTTATATTTGAGAGTTATGTTGTACCTAAATACACCTTCCACTATCAGTTATGTGATTTCTTATTCTACTAGGTTGTCCAAAACTTATTATGGTAGGCAAAGAGGAGCCTTGAGAGAACCTTCCACTTGAACGATCATCTCTTCCCTACAGTAAAAATATTCCTAAAAGGAATTGATAGAGTCATGTATTTATTTTCAAATTCATTGTATGGGTGCCTTGTTGATGTCCATGTAGATCACTAGGTAGGACTCACATATCTCTTAGATATTATTTTGATAAGGGTGGCTATATATTTTACAAAAGCTACATAGACCATAGTGCCTTTAGGAACCCATGTTGAAAAATTATAATTTTTAAAGGTGATCATTTCATAGACTACATGTACTAGATATCTGATCATGTGGAATTCACCACCTCCCTGGGTATCTCCCATAGTCTTGATTATATTGAAACTGATCACCCATCTTAGGTTGAGGACTTTTTCACCTTAAACAATTATTTAGAATAAGGGGATTCCATAGATTTTTTAAATATAGATATTCTATATCCTTAAACAATTAGTTGAGTAGGATCATCATAATATGGATTCCCTCCTTGAAAGTGTGGATAGTACATGCATTCATGTCCATCTTGTTGACCCATTTAACATCTAGATTTTTTACCTAATATTTGAGGACATTATAAATACAATGAGAGTTTCTCTAGGTGGTCATCATAGTTTAATCATAGGTTACTTTATACTGTATGAGGTTGTATTAAGCCTTTAAGGTGGCCCTTAAAATGTCTACAATCTGATTCTATAAGTTTATAGGTTAGACCATGTCATGCATACCATCTTATCCTAACTTCATTATGAGTAGTAATATTTTAAACAAGTTGATCTAGGGAAAGACTTCAATATTTGATTTAACTCAATGTAACCCACACTTATCATATTATTAAAGGGCATATTCTAATCTATCCTCATCTTCATCATTATTTCCCAAGTGTTTGCTAACTAGGTCTATGAATTTAAACCTCTCATTATAGTTCTTGAAATACATTGAATCATTTAGTAATGTGGTGTCTCTATACTCTGGCTCAAATTTGGAGTTCAAGGATTAGGTGTCCATTTAAATTAGGGTGAAATTACATTACAATGAACATCAAGAAAAGGGAGAAAATAGAGGTCCTTTTTTAGGATAGAAAGCAAGGAGTAGATTCTTTGAGACTGGGAGCAATAATAGCTAATGATTTCTCCTCGAGGAACTTATAGAGTTATACATACATATCATACATTGATGGAATTTGTTGGATCACTTACTATGAATTAAAATTAAATTTAATGGCTTCATCTCCTCCTTTATTTCCCAATATGGAGTTAAACTCATAACTCATGATCATAAGTTGCTTATTATATTTAGTGATCATGATGTGATGCTCTAAAATTTATAATCAAGGCCCAATTTTCCACCTAATTAATTCCTAGAGTGTGATAAGAACATATACATATCATCCTCAAGGACTCTTGGGTAGTTCATGTTTTATCTACATGCATAATCTAATAATTGGTTCAGTTTTAAATGCTTAAAACCTTGGGGTAACCTGATGCTCTACCCTATTCTCTTTGGAGAAGAAAATATTATCTAGAGGACACATGATACTATTTGATTGACCTTTCAACTTTGACTATGCCTTATTCTAACCAAATAGGATGTTTTGGGTTCCATATATAGATATACATGGAAATTTCATGTGTCATGATATGATGAGTTAGTTCTCCCAAGTTTTGACATCTCTGTCAGGTCTAGGATACTAAAAAACTTGATACCATATTGCATGTTTATTTATTGTTTAGTTGGGATCTACAAGGATCTAAAATATCAAATAAATCTAGGATACTGACATGTATGACATTTGGGTGAGGTCATTGGCTAAATCGTATAAACTCTAACCTTCAAGCCATGTGTAATTCTTCCACTCAATTGAGCTCTCTTAGGCTCTAAAATTTCTAACATATATGGGAGACTGACCATTCTAACAATGATTGTCATGGCACTTTCCCATTGGGTAAGGCTCTCTTGGACTCTAACATTTCTATTAAATCTAAGAGACTAACCATTCTAACCATGGGGAACCTTGATTGGTTGGGCTCTAACATCTCTGACACCTTTAGCAAAGATATACATGACACTCTTTCATTTAACTACTACTCTTATAGAAACCCATATAAAAGAGACTAAGTACAAGGAAAATGAATGTGATGAATTAAATGATCACCTAGGTGCCAAATAAGCTCAATAGGTGCCACATAGGACTCTAGAAGTTTAACACTCTAGGATACTAAGACTCTAGGAACCTAAATATGGTATCAAACATGTATAAAATCTAGCACATTAAATATTCTAAGTAAGAAAGTGTATGGTTTACTTTAGGGTTTATCCAAGACATGATTGCATTAAATTTAGAGGTCATCAAGGGATCCTAGTAGGGATCATCCTTCCATAAAAATTACTCACCACACTCAATAAAATTAGGGAAAAATAAGAACTCAAATATTCTCTCAGAAATGAGTTGACCAGAATAGGATAAAAAGTTTGATAACTTTGATTTTGATCATTTTAAATAGTGGTCCCCGACTTCTATGAAAAAGGGGGTGTTTTGGCCACAACATATTCCAATTTTCATATAGACCTAATTATAATAGTTATACAATGAATTTATCTTCTATATGCTATTTATAAAGATAGAATATATATATGTTAGACTTTGTTATGCACATTGATGACATATTTTGATTATCTAGACTATATTTACTAGTTATATTCATGTTGATGTTAATGTGAGTTCTATTAATGATCATTTATAGCTATTAGTTAATGTAATATTTGATTTTTTGTTACATTGTGTGATGATTTTTATGTGTTACATTGACTATTACATCATGTGACCATTTTCTATTGCATTTTGTTTCTCTATGAGTGACTATTGATGATTGTTAAATTGTGTAACTATTTAAGAGAAACATTAACAATGGAATCATATGACCATTTTATATTAAATTTTGTTCTTTCATGAGTGAATATTGATGAATCTTTAATTTTTTAACTATTCATATGTGTGAACTTGAGTACTATATTTCATCATTCTATGAGTGCATTGATTGTGTGGTATCATACCATGGATCAATTATGACAAGGATCATCTAGTTTGTATCATGTCCATGATTTTTATGTCAGTTTATATTTGAGATAGATTTATGTTGTGTATTGAGTGTTTTCATGTATCATAATATTGAAATTTTATACATATGTGTGGATATGTCTATGATGGATTATTGCATTATTCTCTTGTTTGTGGTGCCAAGATTCATATCAATCATCTTTTATATGGATTATTAGTGATTTATTATATGTGAAATGATCATTACTTTGATGGATAATACTATGGGCCTAGTTACTATATGTTACTTAACATGACACTTGTGTGATTTAGGATACATATTTTATGTGTGCGTAAATGATCAAATTCTTTTATGATGACATAATCTACTCACTTTAGCACACATGCCTTGAATACTTACATTTTTTCTATATAACATGATGTATATAATTTTTTTTATTTTGATATTATTCTATTAAAAGGATACATCCCTCACCTCAAATTGGGGAATAAAAGTTTATAATTCATGGATATTTAATCCTTGACATATAAACAATTCAATTTTTGGGTTAGATTACATGATTTTGATGACACAAATTGGGACAAATTATGGTTCACATTGTGAAAGATTTATATATTTACATGTATGTGATTCATATTCATGGAAATAATAAATGGATATGTGACATATTATATGACAAATTAAGGCATTCTATATCACATTCAAGACACATGGATCAGATTCAAACATGAAAATTTTTCATGCATACATTATTTATATTTTATATGTTGGTAGTTAAGGTAAAGAATGTAATAAAGGTGGCATTTTTAAGCTAAAATATATTTTTAATAGTTGAATCATAAATATCAGATTTAAATATGAGCCTAATATTTGGATCCACCCTTGGAATGTAAACCTCAAATAGGTTCTACCAAAACATTCATGATCATGTTTTGAATTGTGTGGTTGAAGTTTCCATGTTGATCAACTTCTAAGAAATTCTTAGTCTTCAGTGAGGATTGAGACATACATGTTATCCACCCATGGTTTTAAATAAGGGAATGTCCTTGGGGCATAATAAACCCATTCTCAAATGACTTAAGAGGATAACTTAGCTCATAATATTCACAACTATATTTATTCTTTATTTTTTTTTAAATTTAAAATATTTTAATGATATTAACTATCTCATTTTTTCTATCATGAGGACATTGATTTATGAATTTTTCATTGTATGTTTCTCAAGAAACAAGTTATATTGTAAAGGTGTACCATAAGACACCACATGTAGTTATAATCTAGTAACCCAATTTATTATTTTGTCCCTTTAATAAATAATTTTCAATACTAGATTAAAAGGGGGACTTTTTTAGACACATAAATTTTGTATTAGACACTTGAAAATGTCAAATTTTACTAATCCTTAACCAATTTACTCTTATTCATAATCCATCCTATCTATTTATCTATTTATGAGATTAGCCTTTTCATTTTTTGTCATTTACATAAGGGATCTCCATAATCAATGGATAAAAACTACACTACTCTAATCATACTACATTTATTCTATAGATCATTATGTTATCATTCTTGGATAGATCTAAAGATATTAAGATGACCCCAGTTACTATCATTATCTACATTTGATAGATCTATCTCAGGTTATCCCCTCCAAAAAAATTCAACCCCTTCCTTTAGGTCAATCTAAATATTTATCATGTTTATATAGATTTAAATTACATAAAGAGTGATATATAAATGTGTTATGATCCAAAGGCTAATCCTATCTATAAATATTCTAACACTTATTTTGGTATCACTTTAAAAACTACTTGGACATTGTTAAACACATCTACACATCCCTAAGACACTACCATAAAACATCCAAATTTTAGAAACCATTAAAGGAATAACTAGTAAGTAAAATTTGAATAGCTAAACAAAGGTCAAATTTACATATTATCAAGTGTCAAAATATTAATATATTGTATGCATATTAGTGGATTACTATTTAAAACACACATATATAGGTGGGATAATTATGTGTGGTGTGAAACTTCTTAAGAGGATTTAAACATTAAAAAATTTCAACCATATAATATCCATCCCATTTTTTATAACCTAGTTTTAAATTCAAAGCATGTGTCAAAAGTGGAAATAGGGTTTTAAGTTAAAGTAAGACATATCTAAATATATGCATGAGACTAAGACACTTAAATTGTATTGAAAAAATATTTACATCCATGTCCATAAATCCATTTTGAAACAATCTAACAATTTTCACATAGATCTAAAAAAGGAAAATATGTCTAATTAAAACATGCATATATGTATTATTAGATCCATCTAGACATATTATAATAGTCATCTTCCAAAACTAAGTGACCATAGATATTTTTTTGGTCATATTATATCACTGTACACTAAAATATACCCAAAAAAATAAAACAAGTGAATTAACCTATATTTTTAGTCCCTTTTATAAATAGTAGGTAGAATTAATCAATTTCAAATTATTCTTTATATTTAGATCTTCATATTTTAAAAAAATCCTATAAAATTTGTATATTCAAAGGTTTTAGCTTTATTAGGCCATTATATACAAAATAAGTTAAAATATAAGGAAATAATTTGTTAACTCTTATCGTGTTGACCATTCTTTGGGTTATCAACATTTTTCTTGACGAGTTTGCTCTCGTATTGTTCATTCAATACCTATACATGCTAAAAAAAATGTACTATGTTAGCAACTAGTATTGGTGTGAGTCTTTACTTACAACATATTCTTAGGTTTACTTGTAGGTGAAATATTTCATATGCACCTAGTATTAAGTTAATATAGTATATTTTAATTTACTAAGGTTATCTTATACATATAATACAAAATTTATTAGGCTTATAATAATATAGGAATGTCTATTAATGTTGTCAAATAGTTAGCCACATCCTTGTTGCCCATTTTGTGTCCAATAAGGAAAGAGAATCCTTTTATTGCTCAAGATATACATACAATCTTCCTATTTATATATCTATGTTGAACATGTTGATTATTTTTATATTATTTTGAAATGAATTATGAGTTAATTATGTGATGCCTTTGCATTATGTTTATTTTGATTCATATATTTTGAATTTCATCCATTCATATTTAGATTTTATACACCCAAATTTGATACACTATTTTTTTCCATAGTATATTTCACATACTTTTGCACACCTATTTTTGGCTATTTTTAATGGAAATTATTATCCCATAGTAATTTATTTTCATCATTATTTGTCTAAAATGTATTAAGTATTCATCAATTTTAGTTTTTGAGCCTACTGATTGAACCCTTGTTGAGTATATATCTTTCCTAGGGTAAATAATTTGGTCACATGTATGTCACAAAATCTTCCCCTATAAATTCAAAGCTATAAAAATTATCTCCTTTTATTTTTATAGTCATTATTCATTGGCCTAATTTATAGTGCCTTATATTTCACATATCACTAATTTATATGGTCGATCATTACACATGTCATGACTTAATGTGTTACACAAAAACACACACACACACACACACACAAACACACACACACACACACACACACACACACAAACACACACACACACACACACACACACACACACACACACACACACACACACACACACACACACACACACACACACACACACACACACACACACACACACACACACACACACACACACACACACACACATGAAAAAAAAAACCATTCCTATTTCATTTATAATGAAATGAAGAAAGAAAGGATCACCAATAAGAGAAAGAATCAAGGAGAATAATTTATCATATCATGTCTAAGAACACTTTATAAAGATATATTTATGCTCTTAAGGAATTGTATTAAAATTTTAATTGCATCCTATGTAGAAGGACTATTAGGTAAGTTTTCATGTAGTTACATCATTACTTATACTAAAGAGGAGGTTTGTTGTGGCCAACATGCCCCACTAATTTTCTAAATTGGGACCTCTTTTATGACCCTAAGTTATTTTCTAAAATTATTTTTTTATTTCACTTGGATCTTAGCTTTATCTTTTAACTCAATTTTATATTTATAATAATTGAAATTGGTTCAAAATAATGTTTAACAAGTAAATTTGAGGTGAATATTTGAAAACAACACAATTGCTATAAAAAACCTCAACCCATTTTAATTACCTTTAACATAATTTTGTGACTTATGTTAATGCATTGATCTTTAAAAAATAAGAAAAATGCCGTTAATTTTTCTCTTCACATCTTCACAACACTCCAAATTTTATTTTACTTGACTTGGTTATCATTTTCTTGGATTCTTAATTTTATTATTTATTATATAGGTCACGTTCATTATTTCATGACTTTGCATCCATTTTTTACTCTATCACCCCTTTGCACTATTTATAATGATTTCAAGACTAAGTAAATTTTTCAAATTCACATTAAACTTTTTCATAGTCTCACATCATTTAAATTCACTAAATATCTTGTACTAAGTTAAAATTACTATGATACTACAAGCTAATCACCACAAGCTACTAATCATAACTTCACAACCTTACATTACACATAAAACAAAATTTTCATAGTACTATGAGACTCTAATCTAAGTGGATATTCCAACATGGCATGTTTTTACACTCTCACATCCTTTTAGTTTACTTAGAATCCCATGTTAAGTCCAAAGCATCATGAGACTACAAGCCAATTATTTCATTCCATGTAGCATCATGTCATTGCTCATACATATTACATTTTTTCAAACATTACACTTATAAAAAGGATGAATACCATCCCGATCCAACCAAATGAGGACACATGGCCCACCCACACGGAAACTCATATGTTGACTCAAATCAAGTAAAGATTACTTAGTGGGTGAAATGAATACACATGGACTACTGACATCATCTAATGAACCTAATAAAATGTAGTACTAAATCAAAATATAAAGTGAAAAAATTGAATTAATACAAGGTTCATTATATCAAATATTTTAAAATGTCATAGCCAATTATATTTCCAATTCATCTAATTACCATTGCTTTTAAAATCCTTTTGAAATATTGTTTCTTAATAATGATTTAGAGTTAAAGGTTTACATAAATCCAATAAATAGTTAGTATAATTACAAATTAAGAGGATATGATTTCATAATCTTATACACATATTTAATTCCATTTTGGGAAAAGTGAACCCCTCCCACTCTATTAACAAACTTATTGTTGATGCCACTAATCTACTTAAAACCACTTGTGAATGTTTATTCACCCACATTTATAGGGAGGGAAATGACATAGAATATGATATAGAAAACACTACCATTACTAGCCCTAATTTCATCACCATGATTAGTCCCACCAAAATCACCCCCATATCTCCCCCCTATTTATTCATGATTAACGAAACTCCCCCATTTAACCAAAGTTTGAAAGCATGTGTGTAATTTAATATCACACCTAAGCCAAGCTCCCTCCAATCTAAGTGTTATGATGATGACACTCATTTCAAATTTTAGAATAGTATAGTTCATGAAATACACCATAATTTTAATACTTGGACAAACCAAAATAGCAACATCTTGAACCTTCACTCGACAATCTACATTTCAAACCACCTGGGCAAGAATAATAACATAGCCATGGGAGACAATAGGGATAGGTGTGATCCAATCTCCTATATTGAATTCTAAATGAATTTCAAGGTTTATATGAAGCTCAAAAAAGTGGGTCTTTTATAAATCATGATTCATATTGAATGCCATGATGAAATGCTTGCTAAGTATTTTACCATGGGGTAATAATAGAGGAAAGTCATGTTTAGGGGCACAACAAAAAACAAGATATGATGTATAATTTATTCAAAATGTACTCAGCCTTATAAAATAATGAGAAGGGTTACCCTAGTTCCAATCTTCTAAGGTGCTGGTCAAACATCTATCTCCAAGTAAAGAAATATTTAACTTTGGAGGGAAAATTTACTCACATATTTTCCCATCACTTCCTAATACTAAACCACTTCAAGGAACACTGTATTAGCCTTATTTACTACCTGATCATGTCCCTTGAATTATACATCTTGAAATTTAAATAAAAACCCTCATCTAACTTGATACACTATGGGTTAATATTCCTCCTCACCAAAAAATGGAAACTATTGAGGGGAATTTAAATCATGCCAGGAAAAAGTAATAAGGAAACAAGTTTAGGGGAAGCCCTAGAAAAGTCTATTAAAGACTAGGAGGAAGAGACATATTCACCTTCCTCTTTCCATATCTCCCCACCCCCTCCCTAGTTTATCGATAAGAAGGGAAAAAGAAAGAACCATGACTCTCCCTCTCAAGAGAAGAAAATTAATAAGAAGGATAGCATAAGTTTAGAGGTCCCCCAAGGTATAAAATACGCAAATTTTGAAATTTATGAGATGAAGGTAATGGAAGTTAAGAGGTGAGGAGATAGAAGAGAATTGGTGGACCTTTCAAAAGGAATCAAGAAAAAACATGCTAGACTTTCATGATAATATGTAGAGCATGGGGCACTAATTGGTCCCTCTAATGGAAAAGTGGAACACCCTAGAATTAGAGTTAGATAGGTTGAGGGAAGTTTGTGGAAATGTTAAGATGGTTAAAGGCAACATGCATAGGATGGAGGACACCCCCAACCAAAGAGGCAAGTAAATAATAAATATAACCCTAGTGAATTCCCCTATAGACATAAAAAAATAAATAGAATACAAGACCTAATAAAGATAAGGGGAGTTTTGAATAAAAAAGAAGAATGGTAAAAGGCCCTAGCATCCAAACTAGAGGAAAATCTAAAAGTAACAAGTAGAAAGTTAGTGGTAAAACTAATGATTCAATGCTTTTTGGGAAAAAATATGGATCTGATGAGCCCTTAAAAGGAATGTAGTATGTTCCCTAGTTTTTTAGTCATGTATTATTTTTGGGTCCTATTATTTTGTAGAAAGTCTATGGAAGTATAGTGGTCAGTTGGATTACTTGGCCTAGTTCTATTTTATTCCCTTTTAGTGACCTTACTTGTTATTTAAAATCATGGTTTCAAGTCCCTATAAATCCAAACATTCACATTATCAAAATTAAAAACTAATATGGGATTAACCAATTAGTTATAGATACTCAATTCTTCCATGGATCCCTATTGAAAATTTTTAAGAATTACAATGTGATTCATGATAAGGTGGTCATAAACAAACCATTATCAAAGGATGAATCCCCAAGTAATAAGATCTCACTTAAATAGACCATATTTTGGCCATGCAATAATCTTGGTTTTATCTAATTTTAGCTGAGTTAGAGGTAATTCCCCTATATTTACTTATATCATAATATTGTTGTTTAGACCTGACACTTATAATATTTTTTATTATCACTTAATAAATAGAATAAAATAACCTTAATGTATTGGATGGTCATTTAACATTAATACCATATTACCTATCAAGATAATTTGTATAATCAATAAGTGTTAGAACAACCTTCAAAAAGTGTTGAAGGATTGGGAAGAAAACCCTAAGAGAGTGGTTGATAAGGAAGATGAGGACAAAATACACATTAATCACTTTAGTATATGTGTCTAGATTAGAATGGCTCTGATGAATCAAATTAATGGATCCCCCAAAATATCCTATGTCAATAAAGTCTTGGTTCTCCTCATGTCTATGATCATTAATGATATATATATATATATATGTATGTATGTATGTATATATATATATGTATATATATATATGTATATATATATATACATATATATATATATATATATATATATATATATATATATATATATATATATATATATATATATATATATATATATATATATTATAGCATCGGGGAAGGTCCTTGCCTTAAACCATAGGTAATGGATCTCAAGGTTGTAGAAAGGTGGGAATTTTTACATGATTTATTAAGTATTTTATTCCAATACTACTATAGTTTAATGTGATAAAATCTCACAATGGACTCATGCCCTAGGGACATCAATGCATAAGAACTTTCCTAAACTATATCATAACAAATTCAAATAATATATATCATAAAGTTGTGGTTATTTCAATCCCCTATATACAAGGATATCAATGAATATATTGTACTAAAACTATCTCATAAGATCATAAAATGTATCATGAGCATAGAGGTCTATTTATAGTTGCTAAATTGCATATTTATTATGGTCTAGGAAGTTCTTGTATCACCCCTTAGGTTTCCCCTTATTTATTTAGATAATTTGGGAAAGAGATAAATTACATATAAAAATTATAATAGGATTAGATTAATATGGAAAGAAAGAAATAAGGTATTTTTAACCTTGTTTTCTTATAAGATAGACTAAAACATGATCTATGTTTGGATAGGAATGACCCCAGTAGTAGCCCACAAACACTCCTTAAATATAAATGATTAAGACCTATGTTAGTGAGATCTAATGGGGATAGTCAAGGCCCATATAAAATATTTGAAATGGAAAATATTAGCTATTTTAAACCACAACATACACCCTCATGACTAAGTCTTTATTTATTCATTAGATAATGATGATATGAAGAGAAATATGAACATTGAAAGCTTTGTACTCACTCCAATCTAAACTAATTAGCTAAGGTATATAGAATAAATAATAAGTTACCATTAAATTCAAGAGGAGTCACCAAGTATAGAGGAAACATTACTAAGAAAGGCAACTTAGGGCCTACCTCCACCAATAGTCACTCGAATAATAATCAAAATTTAATAGGTATCTTATTCTTTGGCTTTTCCTTCCTTTCTTGTGTCTACTTATTTTGTGGAAATTTTATAAATCTTTTATCCCAAGTTAAAAGTAATAGAATATTAGACTACATTGATTCTCCATTATTCTCCTTGTATGGTCCCATTTTAATATGTCTTAATTTATACCCCCATTCCACTACATCTTAGGTGGTGATGAATTTATTAAGGACCCTAAAATAAAATCCCCTTGTCATAATTATTTCAACTTCAAACCAACCATTTATATCATTTTAATCATGGCATCACCTTTCTTAAAAAATGTGGCTACGATATCCTCTATCATTGTTACCTAAAGACTCATAGTAGGATAAACCCCTATGTCAATAGGTGACTTAATTCAAATTTCATAATATTCCAAGTTCATTGTCATACCTAGACCTCCACATGATGTAACACCTTGTACTTTAGAAAATAAATAGCTTATATAAAATGATATGCAATCCCCCCTTATTTATCAAACAAAATATAATGAAAAATATGTATCCCACCATATAGGTGATAGATTCACCCTCCACACATATATATATGACCAACCCTCTTCCATATTCAACTTTTACTCCACTAAATTTCACTCCTTCAACATATGGACCCATTCCCACTATTTCATGTACAATATTTATCTTGGTTGACCATGTTTCATCCATTCCCAAGCCTTAATTTCCATTTCATTCTTCATATCAACCTCATAATATACCACCTTAGTCTCACAAGATATAGGGAATTGAATGGGATCTATATAATTAGGAAAAACCAAAGGATTCATATCGTGATAACTAAGGAGCCAGAGACATATTAGAAAATTGAAAAAGGCACTAACAAGCTCAATAAAATTATGATAAGGAGGGTAAAAAAATAATGGACACAAAATTTCATGAAATAAAAGAAGAATTATTCACTCTGAAAAGAAAAAATAAAGGCAAACCAAGTCAAACAAATGAGTTTGTAGAGGACCTTTAGTCTATAGTCATTACCACTATGAAGTTTGCTAAGAAATTTGTTTAAGGTATGAAATAAAATATGTGTAAGCTATAAAATTATATAATATACTTAGTTTTAATGAATTCCACTACATTAGTGAAAGATGCACTTCATTCACTATATGATTTTTTATCAGTGAGTTTCTAGGTAAAGGTGAAGGGTGAACCTTAATAGCATAAGTTAAAAGTATACTTAGACCATATCACTAAGTATAAAGATAAATTAGCACTCTATATGATATTGGAAAATTTTATAACTATATGATACATATGACAACATCCCTCCAAGAGTGTAAAAAAAATTAATGTCATATTCATGTAATTAAAAAATTTATGAACATAATCCTACAATTATTTCAAAAGCTAAAAATAGTTTGATTATTTGATTCGATGGTTGGATTGATTATTTTATGAAATTTGGGTTAAAATTGGTAACTTTCATGACCAAATTCAATAATTTTTCCCAAGAGGATAATAAATATAGTAATGAACAATTCATTAACTTGGTAAGCTATTCCAAGGAAAAGGTAGTGTGAATAAATTCAATGAAGGGAACCTTGAGGACCCCTATACCCAATCTTTCAGCCCACCTAGAAAAAAATAATGATTTTATTCAGATCCCCTATTATTAATTTATCCAAAATATATGAATATTATCAAGCATGTGTTAAGGACATAAACATTTAATACTCTAGTTCATCATAGGTTGATGGTGCCCAAGCCAAAGTTCCTACTAGTCCCACCTCCCATATCGACACCCTTATTGTAGAGATGGATCACAAAGATGTTTAAATAAAGCATTAGTCATGAAAACAAAGAAAAATGCATAGATAACTAACAATATAAGCCAACCTATTTAATAGGGTGTACAAATGATAATTAAGATCAAATGAAAGTAAGAAAACACAAGTTACCTTCCCAAGAGCATCCCACCATCCATATGCTACTCAAAACATGTTTTTCCCCTTAACTTGGTGTTCTTATCTTCATCAATGATGAATTCCAAGCTCCTCCATCATCTCAAGGTCACCAATTAAGCTAAGATAATGATATGGATATAAATGTTATGCCTATTAAATTAAGCTATCCTATTACAAATTAGGCATAATAATCAACACAAGGAAATTTTATGGAGATAATTTTAGATAATAGTTTACACAAATGAAGCTTAAGTAAAGTTGTCTTTGCCATCCTATTTATAGGATTTTGGATTTGATAATGATCAACCATAACCATCCATCTCAACATGAATATGTGTGTCCATGAATTAATACAACATTCTATAATTAATACATAAATATCCTCATAAATATCTGGGAGGAAGAGGCATGAGAGCCCTAAACTTGATATTTGTTGCATTTATAGCTTATGGATGTGACCCTATTGATCACGTCATTAGGTGATGTAAATATTAGGAATGCATTTCAAATAAATAAATATTAAATATCTTCCATTTTTTTCTTACTTAAGCTTATAATTTGGTTTAATTTGACTAAGATTAATCAATTATAGTGTAATTCTTTGGAAATTGGTGTAAATTTAATCAAACTAGTCAAAAAGTCATATTACTGGGTCATAATTTCACTATAGAGGAATTATAATGAAATTTTAGTATCATACATACCATCATCCCATTTATGATGTTTTCAACACAAAATAACACATACATGTGTCGTGTGCCTTCGAATTTGGAGAAAAGAGTGCTCTAGAGCACCCAAATGCAAAATCACCATTTTGACTTGAAATGATATGATAAAATTTAATAATCACATAAAATGCATTTCCCCATTTATGGATACATTAGCCTAAATTTAAACTTGTATATAAAAATGTCAATCTGTTTAGTGTGTTTAATTGATTTTGGCTTAAATTGCACATTTAAGCAAATTTTGAGTAAGATTGACAATTTCAACACAAAGGTGTTAGGAATTAAAGGTTTACATTTTTCCCCTATTTGAGGAGTATCAAGAAATTTAAGTGAACCAAATTTATTTTAAAATAAAATATTTTTCAAAAATAAATTAAAAGGAAATGACCCATGACACCCCCTTGAGTGGACATACTAGGATGAAAGAGAATGATGGACTCTTGAAGAGAGAGAGAAAGTGAGATTAACCTATGGAATACATTAAATCCAAATGAGATAATGATTGCACATGTTGATTTCATAAATGATAAAGATATAATTATAGTATAATGTCCCCAAGGATGGGGGGAATGGGAAGGATACAATCCAAAAATAGAAGAGACACACTTTGAACACACCCAAAGCTAGGGTACAAGTTATGTCCTTCAAAACTGATCAATCCTAAGACAAGTTACACACTAAAATATTACCAAAATGAGGTAAAAATTCCATAGAGTTTAGAATTATAATAAAAATAGAATCATTTCTCCAAGGATAAAATAATAAATAATAATTTTCTCTATTAGATCAAATTTGATCATGTGATCAACAATTTTACCCTAGTAGGGCTGATTTTGATCACTGATAAAGAATGGTTTGCCCCTATATGGATGATTTAGATTTGTGACTAGTTCAAACGTTGTGACCCATCATGGTAAAATTGATAAGAAATTTCTCAAGGATATAAACCAATTCATATATTAAATATGAGTAGGCACAAACATAAATGCGATGGTGAAATGTCTTAGAAATCACAAAAAATAGGCAAACAAGGATACACAAAGTGATGAAATAGATGAAAAGAAGAATAAAGGTATCCAAGTGGAATCAATATACTTCATGTATTTAAACACTACCTACATAGTCTAGATGAACCTCAAGATAATGTAGTTCACCTAGAAGTGAGAGAGAATAGAATGAGGAATGAAGGAAATTGACCACTATTCGATTAGACTCATGATCTACTATGAGAGATGTACATATCCCATAGAGTTGGGTGATAACCTATTGAGCCTATTTTTCGTGGTTATCTTGAGAGTTTTTAATCAGAGCTACATTTAAGTTGAGACTTCAAACCAAATCACATAGTGCTTAATATATAAAATTGAAATTAGGCATCATAAGTAAGAGTAACCTATAATGAAATTATGTTTTAATTATGATGAACTGATTCAAATGTGAATACTTATTAATAAGGATACTATTAAAAAATGAACAAAACTAGAGTTACATCCATTTACATTTAAATAACAAAGACAAATAAAAATGAATACATAAATGAACCTAACAGATAATCAAGATAAGGATAATTAAGCCTTAAGTAAGAACAAGAATGTATATAAAAAATAAAGCAAGAACAAATTAATAACATGAGATCAAGATATTAATAATCAAGATATATGTGGACCATCAAGATGTACTTGGAAAATAAAACAAAAGACCAAGAAGAAGAAAGAGAAAGGAAAAAAATAAGATGTAATAAATCACAACAAAACACCAATAAAAATCAAATAAACAAACACAAACAAGATTTAGTGTGGTTTAAAAACAAGTTTTCATGTACATGTAGGAGAGGCATTACTTTCCACAACATCATAACAAGAACAAGGACAAAAAATTGTCCCCCAAATGATATGTAAACAACATAAAAGAGATGGGGTAAGATAATAAAAAATAAGAGGGTGACTGAGCTAACTCTAGATGTACAAGACAAGTGGATATTGCCTACATACTTCCATGGATGCATGGTCCAACATAAACTTCAAGCCAAATGTAATTCTCCCAAGAAGTTGGATAGAAGAAATAGGGACAAAAAATATATATTATTAATGTTGTAGAAGAAATGTGAAGATGGGAACGACCTTGCACAATGG
The DNA here is from genome assembly GCA_037957365.1 of Torreya grandis. NCBI lineage: Eukaryota > Viridiplantae > Streptophyta > Pinopsida > Cupressales > Taxaceae > Torreya > Torreya grandis. The sequence continues at coordinate 582,961 of JARHVA010004766.1, read as the reverse complement.
CAAGCCAACATGATAAATGAGAATGGTCTTGCAAAATGGCAAGTTTGTGGGATAATTACTTGAAACAAAGTAAGAGTGTGGGATGTTGTGGGATGAGTAGAATAAGAAAAAGTGTAATATAATTTTCTTTTTTATTTTTTGGATCATTTTTTAATGTTTTTGGTGTTTTAAGGATAAAAATATGTACAAGAGGAATCAACTAATCAAAGAGATGCTCATTTGAGAGTAAAAGTTTTAATAACAACTAAAGCCATTTGTAACAGCCCATGCTCACAATAAATGAGATCAAGGTCCTTATAAATTAAAAATTACTACCAAATAGTAGAAAAATAATAGAACACTATGTAGTGTGAGGTAAAATCTAAAGAACCATGTAGTAGGAAAAAAACCATATGCTATGATATCCATGTTCACTTGTCTATAGAAAAAGATGTAAAATACTATCCATGTGGATATACTTAGTAAAAATTGCATTGAATGTATTTTTAGTGCCTATGAGTCATAATTAGGATCATAATTAGTCAATCAATAAAAGTGTTTAGGTTACAACATCCCAATACATGAAAAGAATGTGGCTCTCAAAGAGAATAGTCTAGAATGAATGGGGTCCCAAAAGAAGATGGTATAGAATGAATATGGTCCAAAAGAGGATAGTATAAATTAGGATAATTTTTTTTTAGAGTGCCAATCGTCTAAATACTTCACTCTAAAGGTTTGTGAAAAGAATATGGATCTCATAAGAGTGGTCTAGGGTAGGTTAAAGAATATGGTCCATGAGAGGATGGTCTAGGATATAATGGTAGGATAAAATATTTTATCAAAATTTTCCCCCAAGTAAGTGGTCTTTTAGATAATGTTTTCATTAGTTGTTAAAATAATAACCTATTAAGGTGAATAATGTTTGTGGGCTATAGAATTTTTACACCATATTGAGTATCTAGTCCTTATGCTCCTGATCCATAGTTCTCAATGATAACATTTGGTCCCAACCAATTAGGTTATCAATTATATTTTTTATTGCATTCAATTTTTTTGTTCCTCTAGTTCCCTTTTAATACAAAATCACCAATCTCAAAATCTCAAAGGGGAATTAGTTTTTTGTAGCTTTTCCATAATCTTTTCTAATAGGCTTGCAAATTTTCTAGGGCAACCAAATGTTAACCATCAAAAAAATTTAGTTGTTACAACCTTGAGACTCCATGTTCTTTTTCATCTTTTATATGCTCCAAATATACTCACAATGGAACTATATTAATCAGGATAATAGCTTATATTCCATAGACCAAGGAGTATGGAGTGGCTCTTGTAGGGGTTTGATGATTGGTACGATAAGACCAAATGATAGGGAAGATTTTCAAGTGCCAATTACATGTATTGTCATTGAAAATATTCTTCAAAATGGATATAGTGGTCTTATTTTATGCCTCAAATTTTTCATTTCTTTATAGGTTATATGGCATGGATTTCTTGTGCTTAATTTTGAATTTTGCACAAAGGTCTTTCACATCTATATTTATAAAGAATACACCATTATTAGATATAATGCCAGTTAGGATGCCATATCAATAGATGATATGGAAATGAATGAATGTATTTATATGCTTCCCTATAAAATAAGTGAGAGGAATGGCCTCAATCCACTTATTAAAGTAATCATTAGCAGCTAAAATGTGTTTATGGTCATCTGAAGATCTAAGGTTTATTTTCCTGATGAGATTGAGGCCCCATGTAGAAAATGGACATGGTGTTGTGATCGGTTGTAATGGTAAGGGAGGTGCATGTATCAAATTTCCTTATTGACATGCAATGCACTTCCTCACATAATTACAAGCATCTATATCCATTTTTGGCCAATAATATCCTATTTTTAGGATATTTTTAGCTAAGACTACACTATTGGTGTGGGCTCCACATTATTTCATGAACCTCCTTTAGCATTAGCTTGGAGTATCTTGAAGATAAAAAACTAATTATAATTTCATCATAGCCTTTATAATAAAGTGTGCTTCCAAGGAGGGTATAATGGGAGAGATGGTGAACGAATAATTTCTAGTGGTTATTGGATAAGTTAGGTGGAAAGACATGATCATAGAAGTAATTATATAAATATTAATACCAGAGTAGTTTAGGTGGGGGATTAAGACCAATAATGGAAATACCCTTTCTAAATCTAGAAAAAATATGTGTAAGATGAAGAATATTTTCAATCAAAAATTGATACTCTTTAACATTATCTTGAATCTGTATCATGGACCCAATCATTGCCATTACATCTATAGATCTATTGTTGGCCCTTGGCACTTATTAAAACTACAAATATATAAAATAAAATTTGAGATTATCAATAATCTACTTGTATGGTACAATCTTGTCATCCTATTTTAATATTGATTAGTGGTATGATTGATGATTAATTGGGAATCACCATAAACCATTAAATGTTAGATATCCCACTATATGGGAAGATGAATTACTATAATAAATGCATTCATACTCAGTCATATTGTTGGTATAACTAAAATATATGTTGAATGCTTTGGGAATTCAATCCCCTTGTAGCATAATCAACAATATGACAGCTTCATATATGTGGTATGTAAAGGAGCCATCAAAATATAGCTTCCATTTTTCAAGTTCATGTGATCCTTATTATAATATCATAATAGAATCATTTGAGAAGTTGAACCTAAGTGGTTGACTATCGATAATAGGGTCTTCTATAAGTTAATCAGTAATAACCTTCCCCTTGCTAGCTTTCTGATTTTGAAACTCATTATCAAATTAACTTAGGATCATGACCCATTTAGCCATACATCCTATGAGAGCTACTATAGATAATAAAAATTTGAGAGGATCCACCTTAGAGATAACGATGATTTTATTGTTCAACATATAATAATACCATATCTAAGCATGCCTTTTCAATATGCATATAATTTTTTTCATAAGCCACTAGTGTGCCACTTAAATAATAGAATACATGTTCTTTACTTTGATCATCATGTTTGGGTCAAAATCACCTTCAGTTCATTTTTAGTTACTAAAATTTGAATAAGTAATGGTCATCCAGGTGTTGGCAATCTCAAAACTGGCATATTGGAAAAATATGTCTTGAGATTTGAAAATACTAACTAATAGTCTTCACCCCATTGAAATGTAACCACTTTCTTTAAGAAATATGTAAATGGGTGGCACTTATCTAACAATTGAGAAATGAACCTACGAATAGACTGGACCTTTCCTTATAGGCTTCACAATTGTTTAAGATTTGAAGGTGGAGGCATTTCCATAATGGCCTTGACCTTAGCAAAGTTTACCTCAATCCCTCTTTGCGATATAATAAACCTTAAAATTTTACCTAAATTTATGCCAAAGACACACTTTTTAGGATTTAGGTGGACTTTATATTCATGAATCCTCTAAAATATTCTTCATTAAACATCAATATGTCCAACATGTGTTCCTAATTTTTCAATAATGTTATCAACATAGTCCTCAACAATATTGTACATCATGTCATGGAAGATGACATTCATGGCACAATGATATGTGGATCCAACATTCTTCAAGCCAAATGTCCTATCTTGATAATATAGTTTTTCCCATAGAGTGGTTAATGTGGTCTTGTATTGATATTCTTGGGCTATCTTGATTTGATTGTATGCAAAAAATCTATCCATGTCCACCCAAAAATTGGGTAAATAATCATGGTGATGTTGGGAAGAGGAAAATCATCTTTATGACACACTTTTTTGATATCTTTAAAATTAGTACAAATACATATGCCCTATGGCTTATTATTGAATAGAACTATATTTGATATCCATTCAAAATATTCTAGTGGTCTAATGAAGCCTATTCCTAATAACTTCTCTAATTCTACCTTTACCAAAAGGGTGATGTGTGGATGCATCTTTCTCAATTTTTACTTGATTGGCTTGGCATCAAGATACACAACAAGTTTATGCACAACCAAATCAAGGTCTAATCCTAGCATGATAGAGTATTCCCATAAAAATATGTCAATGAAATCTTTTAGAATGGATATAATGTGTTTTTGTTTTGCTTCAGTAAGGGAAGATCTAACATAGATAATTTTGGGATCATCATATGTTCCCAAGTTCACTTCTATTATGTTTACCATAAGGAGTGCGTATCCATCTTATAGAATTTTAGGCAAGATGTGATCATGATAATCTTATTCTAATATAGATTCCTACTATTCTTCCCAAAGCTCTCGATAATGTGACAAATCTAAATCTACCATATTAGGTAAGGGCCAATTAGTAAAAAGCTATGGAAACTCAAGAGTAAGACACTAATTTTTTTTTTTTTTTGAATAGATAATTGTACTAGATATGGATCTAAGATTTCATGGACCTTCTATTTCCTTAGGGGATGAGTAAACTTTCCCCATACAAGAGCACCTAAAACATGTTTTCACTCCAGCGCTTATCTTTTACTTTACTTTTCCCTAATAAACAAGCACCTAAATGAGGTAGATATCTTGATGTTTTATCTTTGTTATGACCAATAGATTTTCCTTGATATCTAAATTATATATAAGGATCCAATGAAAAATCAAATCCTTGTTTATGATCACCAATGGGATACCCATCTCATCGGTCCATATATTCTACAATTTAGTCTTTATTTTTAAACTCATCAAGGTATATGATCAAATTTTTTTGGTCCCAATCAATGAGTTTAGGATGGAAAAGGCATAGGGAAAAATGAGGTGTTAACGTCATAATTCCATTTTGATAAAATAAATCTGAGTCAATGAACTCATCAAAAATGTTATAATGGGATGTTGTGTTGCTACCCAGAGTCTTATCACTATTTGATTTGAAATAATCATTATTTAAAGTAATGAGGTCACCCTTAGGTGGTATAAATATGAGACCATTATTTAAATTAGGTACTCTAGTTGATAAAGGTTCAAGGATTCCTTGTGCTCATGGGCTAAGGCCTTTTCCTATATAATTAATTTTTTCTATGATATGATTAGGGATAGGATATTTTGGATTTTGAAATCAATAAACAATACCATCATAATATAACTAGTCTCCTTCAGTAATAACTTCTTGATCCTATTTTGATGAACTAGTAGGTACAAACACCATAGGTGGTTTTCACTATTCTTTCTTTTATTTCTAGATCAAGTTGGGTCTAGTAGGGATTTTGGAAGGTTTGGGTTTACCAAATGCTTTAGAAGACATCAAAAATTTAGAAACATAGAAGGCATCCTTAAGATGGTATGGTAAATGCCCACATCTTCTATCATAACCTATTTTGTAAGAGCTATGGGAAATAGATCAGCCAAAGTGGATGTAAGGTCATTAGGTTTAATATAATTAGATGAAAGTGGAGGTGAAATTACAACCTTGTTCATTTTCATAATGAATTTAGAACTAGGACAATAGTTATAATTGCATAACTCAACCTCTATATGTTTACAATATTGATAAGACTATTGATTGATAGGTATAGTAACCTCGATCCCATCATGGGGAAACTTAAGGTAATGATGTAAGGTGGATGGAATGGCCTATAATTATAGATCCAAGGATGATCAAGAAGTATGTTATAAGGTAACTAAATGACCATAATATGTAATAATGTGTGGTGGGAAATAGACCCAACAATGATTGGAAACCAAATAGTGCTAGAAGACTCCCTCTTGGAATTATCATAAACCTTTATGATGATCATCTCTAAATGAATGTCCTACATAGTGTATCCCAATATATGTACTAGTTTAAGGGACACTATGTTCAACCCCAAACCATTATCTATAATAACCTTCTTGATCCTATGTTTTTCAATGATTAACTCAATATACAGTGGGTTAATATGGCAAGGACCAAGAGTGGACATGTCTTTTTGATCACATGTTACTTGACAAAACGAAGATAAATGTCCAACTAGGTTTTGTAACTGATTAGGATTTATATCATTAGGAATAGTGGATTGTTACAAAATGTTGTTCAAAATAGTTTGATGGACATCAAACGTATGTAAGAGATCCAAAAAAAATATGCACAGGGGTTTTCCTTAGTTGGTCTGATAGACTATAATCCTTTTCAATATTGGATGAGATGGTTTGGATTTTTATGGTATAATATTCAAATTTAGATCTAAAGGCACAATGTTCATGTTGGGTTCAGTGGAAGAAGAGGGTAAAGGGCCACAGATAATAACCTATGACCATCCATTTGTGACTGTGTAGCCTAGAGGTAGTAAGGAGCCACTATAATTAGAAGATGAGGGTGAAGGGTCTTGGAGGGTGACTCATTGGAATCTAGTTGTATTGGATCAATTTTAAGTTGATGAGGGCCATTTTAATTATAAGAATGATGTTTTATAGAAATAGTAACCCCATGTAAATGGAGTCATAATATAATTACATGAACTTGATGAAATGTTACTATAGGAAGAGAGAGTTGACCCTATAAAAATGGTTCCCATACTACAAGGAGCATGAGATAGCTCACAATATTTTATAGTAATAATGTCAAAGTGAGTTGAATAAATGCATCCCATTGTGTTTTTATAGTCATGAGGTATGTTTTTGTAACCCACATTGTTATTATGGGTATTATGATCCTAATTATGATCATGTTGATTATGACTTTGACCTTGATTTTAGTTTTGATTCTACCTCTAATTCTATCCTTGGTTTTGATTTATCCCTGGATACTATTCATTAAGTCAAGGAAAGAAATATTTCTAGATTCCCATATCCTATTTAGTGTCTTGTGGTGCTAATTTAATCTCAACTTTGCCACTCTTAATTAGATCTTTAATAAGGTGTCATAATTGGATACAATGATAAGAACCATGAAAAATAACATGATGGATTTTTCACCAATAATTTTCTTTGTACCAATCTAGCTTTGGTTGATCTTTAGTAAATTACCTTGGTACCAATGATATAATTAGGTTAGCTACTACAATATTTTGAAACACTATCTCAACTAGTTCTCCCAATTTACTAAAAACTTTGAATTGATTATGGATTTTCCTCCATGGAGGAGCTCTTTAAAAATTGAGTGGTGGATTAGGGGGTGATAATTTTTCATTTGGGGTTGGTAGAGCCTTCTTTATTTTTATGTGTCTTTATTTAGTTACTCTATTCCCTACCATGTTCATATTCTTATTAAAACCCTTAGGTTTATTTTATACAACCATTTAAACTAGTGATTAGGTCTGATTTGATGTTTTCCCTTGCATAAAAATATTAAGAAGGCCTTTGGTAATAATCACATTCTTAATATTCTCCCATTTATCTATAATTTCTTCAAATGAGTTAGCATAACCAACCCATATATTTTGCATGACCTCAGGGTGTAAGTTATGTGCAAAAATGTCCACCAACTATTTCTTTGGAAAATTATGTTTAAATCAGCCTGATAATGCTCTCCACTTCTATATATATGATACAAATATTTCTCCATCATGTTGTCTATCTTTTCACAAGTTAAAAATGGCCAATTCATGATGAATGTTATATGAGAAATTATTGATGAACTTTTCAGATAAGTCATTCCAACCCACAAATAATACCTTGGGTAACTTAAGTACCCAATATAACACTTGTCCCACTAAACTTTGTCTAAAAAAATGAAGAACATAAATGCCTATTTTAAGCAACCTCTTGGCATAGTATGAAAAATTCCTAAATTTGTTCACAAGGGTCACCCTTTCCTCTATATTTGTCAAATGTAGGTGCCTTAAAAGGAGATGGAATGGGGAATTAGAGAATGATAAAATAAAATGGATATGGACATATCTCATCAAATTTATACTTATTAACTCTCTTATTAATATCCAATCATGAAATTATCTCCTTCATGGATTTTCACTCTTACATGTTTAGTGCATTTGTGAGTGGAACATAATTATGTTGGGGTGGTATGTGCCCCTATTATTGCATGTATTTGTTAGGGATATACACCTTTTGATTCATGATTTTTTTTTGGTTTTCTCCTAGAGTTGAGTAAGTTTATTCTTGGATTGATAAATACTCCCTAAATTTGGATCCCTTAAAGTATATGTGTTTTGTTGATTTTGGGGAGTCTTTGGTCTATTCATCAAAGTGCATGTTGGTTGAGATAAACTAGCCAAATTATTTTGTATGATTTCTTCAATGCATAATTAATGTTTTGGTCTTTGGTTTTGTGAATAAATAAGATGTTCTTAATTATTAAAAAAATTATACTCTATGTCTAGCAAAGCATGTTATGGAACCTCATGGGATTTAGGTTATTTGATTGAGACATATTGATCCATCATTACTATGACCTCAACTATATTTTTCACTAATTCAACCACATCCATTTGATCCTTTAAAGCATCATTATGGATTAATGTCTCAAATAAATAATCTATTAATTCCATGATAAGTTTTTTTGTATAGCATTGACTTATTTTATTAATCTTGGTGACAAGATCTTGATTAGTTGTCTTTGAATCTATAAGTATTTCTTTTGCTTTCATAGAAGAATATATGTTTGTTTGTGAAATGTTTATGGAGTATTTTTCTTTATGTTTCTCTCATTTTTTAACCAACATATGTAATTGTTCTATAGGAAAATCTGAGGGCAATTTGGCACCTAATTCTAAGTCTTTGCCTTCTTGGGGTTGATATTTAGAATAATTTTATTCAGATCCTAAATTTGTGGGAATGTCCTCAAAGACCATATAATTTTTTTAACCATCATAAAAATCCTCCTCCTCATAGCTAGGGATGTAAGAGACCCCACTATGAGTGTACATTTTATTCATGTCTAAAATATTTGTTCTCTACGTTTGGCAAGATTTGGAATATGTTTTAAAAACATTTTAAACAAGGTATGTGTTTTGATATTCTCTAAACAAATGACAAGGTAAAAAATACACTATAATAAAAGGGAGGGTGGTTTAATACCACACATAATTATAATAATGTGTTCATAAAATTATGCAACCCTAGGCACGGTTAAAATCATATAAATGAAAAGATGATAGATAACTCAAAAACCTAAGTGTAAACTAGTACACCAAAATGTAGGTTGAGAGATACATCAATACTCTAAAATATAGTTCATATTCAATGAGTTACTACTATAAAACTAGAATAAATCCCTTATAATTAATAAAGAGACAATGCAAACCAAGAAACTCAAGATGTGAAAACATGCAAGAATTCCTAAGTATAAAACTAAAACCAAATGAGCAACACAATGCCACCACATGGTAATAGGAGGTAGAATAAAATGTGTTATATAAATTAGAGTGTGAGGAATAGACTTGATGACCTAAGTTCACAATAATCAAATGATGATTGAGTCTATAATTGGCCTTCAACCCAAATGGGAAATTGAACCCTGGTTAACTCAAGTCAAGTGCAAATGGTAAAACTAATTAACACATTAACGTAGAACTTAAAAAGGTTCTATTTTAAATTTGAATTATCAATGGACTTAAAGATATTATAAAGTGATTTAGATTTAAATGGGTAGCATAACTACATTAGTTATATAGGATAAACATGATGTTTCATATGAGGATTTGAAAAAGGCAAAGATGATTTGGATTTGACCAATGTAATGCCTCCTTGTTAAAATAAAATGGTGGATAAATGTCTTTGGTTAAGATGTATGGTTATAATCAAGTAATAGACTCAAATAAATGACCAAGTAATTAAATACTAAAATACAAATACAACTAAGTAAATCATCCTAATCCCTAAACTAATAAGATTGCTCTGTATTGTTGAAATCCATCTTTATATATGCTATTGGAAGGATTTTAATTGTTAATTTAAAAATAAAAGTGCATGAGTTGGTAGGGTATTTTATAATCCCTTTTATCCCATGATATTATATAGTGATATGGACCTTCAAGTTACTCACCCTGCATCAAAATTGCTCCATGGCAAGTAGGGTTATCTAAAACTTACAATTTATAACTGTCTAAATGGTCCCAAGTGTGGCTAACATAAGGGATGCCACAAATAAATTTAATATTCATCAATCAAGTTGTTTTGAAAAGGTCTTTTCCTTTTCATAACCATTACATCTATCAATTACTCACTATAGTGAGATGTCTTGATTGATCATGCATTTTGAGGTAATTTGAAACTAATGGAGTTTGATTAACTAATCAAATAAAGTGAGGAGTCTTCAATTTATATACCCACCATGGAGAGGGGTTAAGACAATGCTCAAATATGAAACCCCAAGTCAAAGCTTACCTAAATAACTCATGAAGAGGCTATGATCTCCAATCCATAATCCAATTGCATAAAATAAAAATGATCTAAGTGAAAAGGTTGTAAAGATTGTTTTGAGATGACCTAAACCATATGGTTTTGGGGAGAGCCTAGACAACTTAATTTTCATGCCTTGGACAAAGGCACAATTACAATGAAAAGGCACTTTTGGTCACCCAAGTTCCATAAAGGGGATGAGGGGAGAGTATATCTTTACCCTTTAATTTTTTTAGACAATAAAACAAGAAATAAATGATTTTCATAAAAAAAAACTTCAAAAAATTTGAAGTTTAAATGTGAAAGTTCATTTTATACCCAAAATTTAAATGTTAAGTGAAGTTCTTGGCCCTTTGGCCTTAGTTTGTAAAAACATTGAAAATAACTCACAAAAAATTCAAATAAACCATCTAGGCTCCATTTAAACAACAAAGGTAAGGTTCAAGATTTAAACATGCTCATATAGGTTCCTTTTAAACACCAAAGGGAAGGTTAAAGATTTAATTATGCTCAAATTGATCACTTTTCCATACAGGTCCTACAAGAAAATTTAGAGATTTTCCTTTAGCTTTGAATCATAATTTATAATGAAACAAGCATGTTTGTAATTCTTGATCTTGAGTTCTATACTTTTTACACATAGATATTGACATCAGTCAGTAGTGACCAATGCTAGTTGTATCAAGACTAATGATAGTTAAAAACTTAACTATGGTTGGTAAAAAATGACCACTAATGATCACCTGTGAACCCTTAAGCAAAACATATTTTGACAAAAAAAATTGTTAGCACAATGTTAGGATAAAATATCTAAAAGAAAACTTCTGGATCAAGAATAAATGTTTAGACAGAGACTTAAAAACTCAAATTGATAAACTACAACTTGAATAAATATTTAAAATGTAAATTTTTATTTTTATTTTCCCCTATAACCTAATCAATGCTGGTTATCCTTGACCGATGTGGATCACCCAGAACCTGGTCACTATATGACCTATGTATCAACAAAAAATGTCAAAAATATGGGAAATTGAAGATAAAATTGATGTTAAAGGAATTTTTATTAACTTTGAAGGAAATATAAGATTCCTAAAATGTCTTCCTTTTATGAATAGAATTTTTCATCCTATTAGGTATGCTAAGATGTAGAGATGGATTACCAAGATGGTTAGATAAAGTATTATCTATGAAAACCAAGAAAAATGCATAAAGAATTAAAAATCTAAGACAACCTATTAAATGGGGTGAGAAAATGATATTTAATATAAAATTAAATAAATAAAACACAAGCTACCTTCCTAAGATCATCCCACCATCCATATGTGGCTCAAAATGTGTTTTCCCCCTTGATTTGGTGTTCTTGTCTTTATTAATGATGAATTCCTAGCTCCTCTATCATCTCAAGACCACCAAATAAGCTAGAATAATGATATTGATATCAATGCTATGCCAATTAAATTAAGTTATCCTATTATAAATTAAACATAGTAATCAAGATAAGGAAAATCTGTGGAGAGATTTTTGCATAATAAGTTTACACAAATGAAGTTTAATCAAAGTAGTCTTGGCCATACTATTTATAGGATTTTTTATTTGATCATGATCAACCATGACATCCATATTAATATGAATATGTGTGTCCATGAATTAATCTATTATTACAAAAAATTTAATCAATAATTATCGTCATAATTGTTTTGGAGGAAGAAGCATTAAAGATGCATGAGAGCCCATAAACTTGATATTTGTTGTAGTTATGGCTTATGGATGCAACACCATTGATCATGTCATTAGGTGATGTATATATTAATAATCAATTCTCAATGGAAACATATTCAACAAATTGCATGGAATTCTTACTTACGCTCACATTTTGACTTAATTTGCCTAAGTAAGTTTAATAAATTTTAGTGCAATTCTTTGGAAATTACTGCATAATTAATTAAGTTGGTCATAGAGTCATATTACTAAGTCATAATTTTAATATAGAGTAATTATAAGGTTATGTTAGTTATGTATGTACCATCATCCTATTTAGGACATTGCCAACAAAAAATAACACATGCATGTGTCGTGTTCCTCTAAGTTTGGAGAAAAGAGCAATCTATAACACCTAAATGTGAAATCACCATTTTGAATTGAAATGATTTAATAAAATTTAATAATCACATAAAATTCATTACCCCATTTAGGGACACATTATCCTAAAAAATCACTTGTATAAAACAATCTCAAACCATTTAATGCTTTTATGTGATTTTTGCCTAAATTATGCATTTGAGCAAATTTTGAGTAATATTGATAATTTCAACACAAAGGTGTTAGGAATTGGATGTATATACTTATAGATGGAATTCTTGAAAATAGTTCAACACACTTGTGTGATACTCCAATAAATACTTCTCAAGAGAAAACTATGCATACCACACTTAGAACACAATGAGGAAGGAGGAATGTTAGTTCTTTATGTTCCTATTTAAACATGGGTGAATTTATGTCCATGATCCTTTGGTTTACATTTTAAAATAATTCTATAAATAGTGTAAGGTGGGATTCACTCAAAAATGAGAGTAATTTTTCATATATTCCCCAAATAAATAATAGACTGAAGGTAGAAACATAAATAGTTATAAGAATATCTCCTTTGAAAAATGTAAAACGGTGCAAAAAGACTCATGTTTGGTAAAGTTTGAAAGCATGTGCATAGTGGGAATGGCCCCTTTCATTTTAATTATGTTATCATTATCTATTCTATAATATTTTTGATAGTAAAAACTTTACCATTATGGATGAGTGGAATTTCTTGATTGCATGATCAAACTATACATGGGCATCTTTAAAACATTATAAATTATAAGAATTTTAATTAAAAAATGTAGAGGACATTATAAATCCTTAGTAATGTCCATTATAATTTATTTATTTTATTTTAAATCCTTAATTATTAATGAAGATATGGTTGGTATTTTATGTATTCTTGGATTATTGTATGAATCTGAATTTCTTTATGTGTTTAGGTAGGCTGAGTAATTCACTAACCTAATAAATAATTGTAGCTTATTATTTTTATCTAAATGCTCATAATGATTTTTTTTAAAATTTAAAAAAATGTGGATGTTCATATTATGAATTAATGTTAAAAGGATTTTGTGAACTATAAATCACTCTTTAGCCACCTTACCTTGTCCACATTAGTTTGAGTTTACACAAAACTTATTAGGTAGAGGTAGAACTCAGTTAGGTTCATAGATATTCTATGTGAAAAATATCATCCTTATAAATTATTATAGCTCACTTTTATACCTTATGCTCCTCTCATTAAATGTGTTTTCTACATATTACCCACTCATAGAATTAGGAACCATTATTAATATTCATTTTAGGAAGATTAGAAAGATCACAAAATATAGTAGTGTTTGGATGAAATATTATTTTGTATTTATGGTAGCATCTATATTTTATTATATTAATTCACAAAATGATATGTAGGATAGTCCTAAACTATAATTTATACCATGGATTGTGTTTGTATCCCTAAAATGAGATGGATTTATCTCATTGACTTATTGTTGTAGGTGATAACCAAAATTCAATCAACAAGGTTGAAATTATTGCTAATCATTCCATTTATACTAAACAATAATATTTGGGGTCTAATTATATCTTATGATATATGTAGTTATATATCCTCTTAAGGTTTCCCTACCCATATAATTATGTTCCTTATCTGTTACATGTGTGTTTTGTAAAATTGGGTCAAGAAAGAAAGAAGACATCATTTTATACATTACACCCAAAAATTTAGAGAAACATAAATACATGATTATTTTACATTAAAATTCAGATATGCACAAAAATAATAATTTATAAAGGTTCACAATACACATTCATTTCCTAAGAACATGCTTATCCATTAGAAAGAAATAACACTAAATCTACCTTGGGCATTTTTCAATAAAAATGTAGTTGTTGAATCCATTTGTGCATAGTAAACATCCTATATTTCACACATGTTTCATCCATTTATTCCACACATATCTCATCCATTTCTTCCATACTAGGCATGCGTTTCCATAGTTTCATAATTATATCAAGGTGGAATTGTCAAATATCATTTTATTTTAATATTTTCATTTTTTGTCAAATCAATTTAAATTACATATTTTTAATATGATTATCCCCTAAAGTATATTACATGTACTATTATATATTTTAATATTATATGTTTATATTATTCATCTTGTTTCACCATTATAATAGTGTCATTATACCCAAGTGTCACATTTTTCTAAAAAAATCTGTTAAATCCCTTCAATTTTTGAATTCATATAAATTTTTAGGATTCCCATTAGGGGTTTGGGAATGATTTATATATTTTTAAGACATAAATATTGATTTTAGATATATTTATCAAACCCTATATTAGTCATTCAACTCTTTTATATTGTAATGTTACATCCATTTTTTTCATAAGTTGGTGCATGTACCTTTGTTCTTTGAGTACACATATCTTTAAAGGTTTTGTTTGGGTATGATCCTATCCTTTTTTATATCTAATTTTTATATTTGCATCCTATTTGTGATTATTAAATTGTCTTTAATTTCTTCATGTTTTCCATGGTTGTATCTTAAGCCTATTAATATTATACCTAAACATCTTACTATTGTAATTCTATATTAAGTGGTGTTGTTTGTGATTTGATAAAATTTACTTTGCATACCACTTGTGTTTCTAAAATTATCGTTATTACTAAGGTACCTTATATTGATACCAATCCTATTATTGATAAAAAATGATAATGATAAATCCAAATGAATTAGTGAGGAGATTCCCAATCATACTTCTACTATGGATAATGCTATTATGCATAGAGATAATTGTTTTGATAATATACCTCATAAATTTTACAACATTATAATTTATGAGGGCATGGAATAATTTTATTTTGATTCCTATATTGAAAATTCCCCCAAGAACTTAATTCTATGATTTTTATAGTTACTAAACCATGAAAAAAAATAGGAATAAGTATGATTGACCTAAGTATACTCATATTTATTTATTACATGATACTAATCCACCTATTATTGGATTTAATTATACTTTAAGTGGTGAGGCTAGTATTCTCATGTTATTATTGATACTTGTTTTCCTCGACCTAGTTATAAAATCCGTCTTTAAGTGGATCCTTATATTCATATATATCCTGAGGATTATACCATTCAACCTAATGTCAATCTAAAAACCAATGTGCCTCCATGATAAAATTATTATATTGAATCCCTTAGTCTTAAACATACTTAAAATACCATTCATCCCTCCATTATAACTAATTATAATCATAACAAGGCATCAATTCCTACATACTTTCATACCAATGCTAATATAAAAACTATGGACATTTGTTGATCATATAGTACATAAAGGTGATGACATATAATTAAAATTTATACCATTACATAAAGCATATAACAAACCTATCTATGTGGTTTCATATTATGATATATTACATAACCCTTTAGATATATAAGTTCTTATTCACCCCTTGTCTCCTCCATTTCAAGTGCCTAAGTTTACAATATATAATCATAATGGGGATCCATCATATTTTACTAGAGCCTATTTTGTATATTTATTTTGTGTCCAACATGATGATTAATTAACGACCAAGTGATTTCTTAAAAGACTCATAGGCTATGCCTTATATCCATTTTATAACCTATATGTGGGTTTTACGTGTAAAAAAATGATTTGGATAATATGTTTGCATTAAAGTTTTCTATAAAAATTAATGGAAAGGTCAAATTTTCTAAAATTTATCAATTCAAATAAGAATATAATTCATAAACAATTTACTATATGTTAAAATTTAAAACCATGGTTAAAAAAATCTCATACCAAATTCCTAGAAGTGAGCTTAAGAGTATATTATAAATTTTTTCCACTTAAGGAAAAAATCATGTTTCTTAAAGAATATCCTCTCTAGGAAAATCAAACCTAATCTAAAAATTAAGGAATCTATTTTGATTCTATTTACTATCACCATCAATATAATTGTTAATGATGTCATTATTGCTCATCCTACTCTCGAGGAGGTTAGGTTTTTTGTGTTCACTAAGGAAGGGGATAAAGCCTTTGGTCCTAATCATTTCCTTCAACCTTTTCCAATACTTATGGGATATTATTCATTATGATGTGTTATAAGGGTGGAATAATTTATTCACTCAGGTAACATTGTAAAGGAAATCAATAATACTTTCTTATTAATCATTCCAAAAAATATTGGGTCTAAGGAATTAAAGTATTCCATATCAATTAATATTTTTAACACTATTTATATATGATTTAAAATTATTTGCATTGTGATTCAAGGTTTTTTTATTAAAAATTATTTTCATCCGTTAAGGAGATTTTTTCATTGAAAGGTAGATCACTAATGGTGTTGATACTATCTAAAAATCCATGCATTTTATGGATAAGTCTAAAATATATAGGTTTTACCTTAAGTTATACATGAACAAAGATTATGATATAGTATATTGGGTAATTCTTGAGAAAATTTTGGAAACTCTTGATTTTCAATAAAAATTTCATAATGATTATTATCTCATGTATCTCCATGCCAAATTTTTTTGCTTTGCTGAATGTCTCCCCAACAAGGTTTTTTTGGAAAAAAAATGAAGGCAATGGTATCCCTTATCTTTGTATCTCTTCATCCTCATGGTTAAAGCTCTAGGAATAATCTTTAATAATGTAAGGATAAATATTTTTTTGATAGGTCTATCGATAACCCCTTATATAATTCCTATCTCCAATAAAAAATTAATGTATGATACATTCATCTTCGGATAGGCCTCAGTAAAAGAAGCTAAAATAATTAGATTACTCCTCCAATCTTATCCTAAGGCCTCCATAAAATGTATCAATATGGAAAACTTGTCCCTCTTATTCATCAATATGTAGGAATCAAGGGAAAAAAATTCTCAAACATTATGTATTTTCAAATTCAATCCCTTCCATCAACCTATCTTGGCATGCCCTTATTAAAATGAAAAATGGATCCTAATTGTTGGAATATTGTCATAGATATATTTTAACATATGTTTATAGGATGGAAGGGAAAATTCATGACTTAACATGGTAAGATAAAAATTCTCAATAGATATATTCAAAGCCTTCCCATTTACCTCATGTTTTTGTTTAATATTACCATAATAATCATGGAGAGAATAGATAAAACTTAAAAAATATTTCTCTAGTATGGGGTGGAAGATAAAAATAAAATACCTATTTTAGCTTAGGACAAAGTGGCTTACCTAGATCTCATAAGGACCTTAGATTAATTAAAATCCATGAAATGAATAAATCCATTATTTATAATATGGGTTGGAGTTTATTAAATGCGAAGAACCTATGGACTGACATTATCAAATTTAAGTACTTGGGTGATAAAGATGTTGAACTTTTTTATTACTTTGAATGTTTAGGATGTAAAAATAAATTGTTTTAGGATTATTTTTATCTATTTAGGAAACCATTAGGCTCCATCAAAGCATGTGATATACTAAGATCCATATATAAAATATCTATGGTATAAAAAGTTTGAGTATACTAGGAAGTTGATGAGGTGAGTAAGTTTTGGAAAATTATTTCTTTGGATTCATCTAATCTATAAGTGTTGGCTTGTCTCCACTATCTAAATTATAATGTTAAATATTTTCATATTATTCATTTCTTTAGAGAGGATGAATTTATCTTTTTATCCTTCAAGGATGGTTTTTGTAATATAAAATAAGGATATATTATATAATTAAACCCATGCTTTGATGTTTTTACTTGTATCTCCCTCTGGAATCAAGACCTCATTCCCAAAGTTAACTTATTTTTTTGGATTGTAGCTTAGAACACAATTTTCACTTTTGATAAACTTATGATAAAATGTTATCATCTCTATAATATATTTTCTCTCTATCAAGATGATGTTGAATATACCCTTAATTTATTCTTATCATTTCCTTTCACTCTCAAAATTTTATACTTCATTATTTACTTATTTAGGTTCTATTGGGTCAAGTTGAATTATATTTTTAAAATATTATACCAATAGTGATCATTATTTTCTTCCAACATTATTAATAAGTTGTGGAATATTAATATGCCCCATTTTGTGGGGGTATTTGGAGTGAAATAAATCTATCTTCCAAGATAATAAGAATAATGTTTTAAGGGTAAGATTAAATATTATGACTTATATTAAGGAAAAAAATTCAATTGTTAACAAGGTTGACTATTATAAAGTGTAAATTTTTTAAGAATAATTAGGCCATAAATAGGATTCAGACATTCTAAATTAGATAAACAAGACTAAAAAAAGGTTGATAGAAAGTAGGGCTAGACCCCCCATCTCTTGGGCTAAGCTCTCTTTATATGGATCTTCATAAGGAAATCCAAGTAATATGGTAGGAGTAGGATTGGTTATATATAATATTGGATCACTTTTAGTAGCTTCTGTAGGACCTATATGGGTCTAGAGAAACCACTATGTAGAAGCAAGTGTGGCCTTATGGGGTATTTAGGATACTGAGGACTTGAACATAAAATTCTTGGTTATCAAAGAAGACTCTCTAAACATTATTAACTATATTATAAGAGTTAAATCCCTAAGTTTGATCATCAATATCCTAGTTATTGGTGCATTGAGTCTCATGTAGAACTTTAAACATATCTCCATTTATCACACTTATATAAAAGGCAACAAAAGTGTAGATTGGAAATATTTTCAGTGTTTCCAATGTATACTTTATAAAATGGACTAATGGGATGAATCGACCTCCATTCATTAAACATATCTTAAATAAGTAAGTTAATATTAATACTAATATATTTTTGCCTTTTTAATGGTTATAGATTGATGTCACATGATAATTGGATATATAATCCCATAAGGGAGTATTTGGATATCAATCTCAATAAATAGAAACTAAGGAGATCTATGTGTCAATTAATTTTAGATAAATGTTAAATAAAAATAATGGGAAGCCCCATGTGACATATAATTGGAAATCATGTTCTTGGAAGGAGGAAACATGTGATCATTTCCAAGTCATGAGTTATAATATTATTAAGTGGGTTTTCACATATTTTTATATCTCACCAAATCATTTTAACTAATCACTTCATTACAATCTTACTTTGTTGGCTTCACTTTTGTTCAATCATGGGAATTGTGAATAAGGGAAGGATTGTATTTTAACTAAAGGAGTCATAAGAGGTGAGGGTCTTATAGTATAACCCTCTTCTATCTAAATATTAAGAAAAAAAAATACCACAAAGTGGCATAGTATAAAGTGGTATGGGTTGAGAAGTCACATTAAATGAATCAAATGTCATGATATAGGATTACCCATTGATTTTTATAGGGCTTGGAAGGACATAATTGTTGTCACAAGATGGGAAAATATAGAGGTTTCATAATTTATAATTTATAGGGTTACTGGCATGTAAATAAAAGGAATAAAAATATGTTAATATAGAAAGAGGAAAAATAACTCTATTAACATGTTATTCAAGGAAAAAGAAATACTCCACGACTAGATGATGGGATTCTTAGAACCTCTTTTCCTAATCCTTAGGTGGAAACATACATGAACATCAAGAATTATGTAAAATTGGAAGGTAGGTATAGGAATCTATATTCCTATCACTTATTTTTTTAAATCCCTAGATACATAATAGGTTAATGATTATTCCCTTCATTATGCTCATGTTTTCAGAAAATTTTATCTTAGACTTTAATGTTAAGAAAAATGATAATCTCATATGCCAAGAAATTATTTTTTTAATTTTTTAATAGACCCAAACTACCATTATATTGAAATAAACTAACAATAATATTTATTCTCCTAAGTCATCAAACAAGGGGAAGGATAACCCTCTATTCACACATCATAATGAGGGAATTACTAATCATAAACAAATACTTAGGTTAATCACCATCAAAATTTCATTATCTAATATACCTAAAGGGGAGAGATACATCCTTTTTAGTTCTCAATCCAAGTAATGATAATATGCAAAATAATAGTCCTCAAAAGTAGAGTCATCCTTGGGGAAGGAATTTTACCAAGTTTGGAAAGAGGAAGGAAAAGAGAATGTACTTTAAGAAAACTAAAGAAAACATCATCAAAATATAAGATTATGATCCTAATCCTTAGATGATATTCATCTGTTGTACTTTAGTAACCTCAATTTGAAGGATGGTGATCATTTTTCACATGGATCCATTCCCAATCCAAAAATTATGAGGATATTATGGTATAAAGAGACCATATTTTGAGGATCATTAAATTTTATTAGGAACTCAACATACAATTAGCCATCTTGAAAGGCTTGTTCCTTAAGAATAAGAAAATGAAAAAGTATATCAAAGAGTTTCAAATTTTGATGGAAAATGAGAAGACAACTAATATGAAAGTGTCCCAATATAAAATTATTAAATGGGACATTTTTTAGGAAATTTTAAAGATGAGAGAGAATCTCACCAATGTTGGAAGAAAATTGATGAGAATGGATGAATAATTGTAGATTATCAAAAGTAACCTGGATCAAGTGATTAGTACCAAAAAAATCTAGCATTAATAATTATTCCTTCAATATGAAAAACATTTATTAAGTATTCAAGAATAGTATGGATTTTGTTACTCACTATGACCCTAGAAAAAGAATAATGGGGGAGAATAAGAAGAAAGTGAAATAAATAGAGGAGACAAAGGAGGTTTATTTTGAAATCAACTTCAAACTCTAAAGGATGAACTAGAGGTTGTGCTGGGACTAAATTATCTCATTAGTAAGTAGGTTATATATTTATATAATTTTGTCTTCTAGTACCTTTTATGATGATCCACTGATTTGGAGTTGATGTCTTACTTTTATTTCCATTATAGTAAGGCTTGTGTTATTTTTGTGGGCCTATATTTTGTTTATTCCTAGTGTTTCATGTTATATTTATTACTCTTTTATTATTATTTATAAGGGTATGGGACCTTTATAATCCCATCTTTTTACCCATTATTAAAAAAATCATGTTTATTACATATGATTATTCTAATGGGCTTTGTTATATAATACATAACATTGATACTAAATCTATGTTTAATAATAATTAAAATTGCACGTATTTTTATTCTACATATAATAACTTAAAATATGAAGGAAGTAAAATGTTATAACCTAATACTAATTATTAACCTAACTTTCAAAATAAGAATTAGGCTAAAAATGTCAACACATTGTTAAAAATGAATGACAAGATTATCTTTCTTACTTATAGGAACACTTTCCAGGTTACAAATTACTAGACCTACCTTAAAAAGTCCTTAAATGATTACTTGAGTGTTACATTTTTACTTTTCCTAAGCCATATCAATTATATCATACTCAAGAATTACCTAAAGGGTATAATAAAAACTTATTTTATGATATTATCACAATTTTGGACATTAAACATATCATTATTTAAAATTAAGACATATGACTCAATATCTAATTGATAATAACAATATTTAGATTGAATTAATCTATTCTAACACATAATCAATGATTAAAAGTATTTACTAATCCATTTCCATATCATAACTCTACAAAGAAATACAATGTGCATATGACAACATTTATATATTATTCAACTGCCCATATGAGCATGAGATTGATAACATCATTAACATGGTTTTGAGTTATCCATATTTAGGAATTTTTATTACATTATATGACCACCATATACCTAAAACTGAATAAAATAATGATCCTTTATATATTCATGCACTTTTTTCACATCAAAAATTGAGTAAAAATGACATTTTTTATTAATAATAATTCTAGAAAAAATATTATTACTATATAATTATTATCTATTAAAGTTTATAATAAGAAAAAATGACTTAAAATTAGTAGTATATTTATATTTATGATGTAATTACCCAAACATTATTTGGTGGTGTTAAAATTCTAGTTATAGTCAATCCTTGGACCCTTAAATTTTGGTTTTAATAATTCATGATTCAAAATCATATAGTTTATTACTTGGATTCTCACATATTATTTAAATGGTATTTATACCTTATACATTACACCATTGTCTTAATTATTTTACAAACAATTAAGTATATATTAATCATATCACACCTTATGCGCTACCTTTCCTAGATTTTAGATCACACATGTGATCATTTGATGCACTTCATGAGTGGAAAATCATTATACCTCATGTGATGCTTTATATTATTCCAACACATTTAGTCAAATTTCATACTAAATTTAAATAAACAACATCACCTTCATAAATTTTTTTCTCCTACATATAAAAAACCACCAATATGTCCAATGTGAACTACTCAAGATATATTTAATATAGTTTCACCATCAAGTCCTATAGTTTATACCAAACAATGTCCCGATATTAAATTTAAGCTTTTTTTATTGCTAGCATCGAAGTATATATTTTATCACAATATATTGTTATGAATGATTTTATAAAGGGATCATCTCGTTATCCACATATCTATCATGGGGATGATTATTTCACCTATTACATAACTTGTGAATTTTTTTATACTTAAAAAAAGACATTTTAAGCTCATATTACATATTATGTCATCATATATTAGATCATTGGTCAGCAAAACTAGGCTACATCTTGCACTTCATTCACATATTATTATTGTACAATATTTTTATTGATATACATGGCTTATTTTGTTCTAGTTTTCATATATTTTTATGTGATTTACTCCCTCAAGTTTGATTACATACCTACTATTATTTTACGTTTTATATCTCTGACTCTTTCCTTATATTCTACCAAGATATTTTTACATCCCCCTAGTTTTTCCTTAATTGTAATGTTGCATTGATCCTTTGCCTTTGATTTTTTAATCTCATTCCAAACATATACATATTTGTTGATGATGATATAATATAGATAGACCTTTAATATTGGAATACATTGAGTTATAAGGTAATTATTAGGTTGTTCAAAATATTTATCTTCTTATTTTTTATTTTTTCCCCTATGCCTACCTAATTTACATTGTTTCTTATTTGTGCCTACTATTTTTATTTAACTTTACTTGTTTCTCCATGTTTATTCCCTTTGGCATTCTTATTTTTATTTTTTCCTAATTTAGTCCATTGGATTCCTTTTATTCTTCTTCTATAAAATTATGAAATTTAATAACATCATAAAATACAAAAAATAAAAATTGTGTTATTTTTGGATACATATTATGCTTATCTACATATGATAGACAATTTTTGAAATCAATATTACACACATGTGCTTCTCATGATATCTCTTTGAGTGGGTGGGATGCAGGATATCCATATTATATATGATTATGTAATATCATATGTTACACAATTACTCTCTTACCCACACCTTGTGGGTACAATCATATTCTTTATGTCTTATCTAAGGGAAATATTTACAAAACATATTTTATGGTGATACCTTTATTAATTTACATTTATCAAATTTTTATATCTTATATTTATTATATCATATCTTTCAATCATATACACGTTATGGACCACATTGATATCTATATTATGTGGTTTCATTTTTTGTAGTTACATTATAACTGTTACTTATATTTTTTGTTTGCCTATGATTGGCTGATTGCTTGTTTTATTCATTTTTTTAATAATTTTATGTTTTCTTATATGAAAATTATCCATATAATATCCTCTAGTTGTCATTTTTTCATGTCTTATGATTTTCTTATCTTTACATGATGTTTTTTAGTCTATCTATATACTTATATTTTGTTTTTGTGATATATTATGTGATATTCTATGATTGTTTCCATTATCTATATCATCCATTTACTATATTTAGATCCATGAAATTTACCATGAATGTTTCTATTTGCCTTGGTGACATTGTTTCCATGGTACTTACCACACATCTATGGGAGCATATTACTCTTATGTTATTCATTGCTTTATCTAGACCAACTAGAAGAAAAATTGCTACATTTGGGGTACACTTGTTGTCCCTTATTTGATTTTCCATTTTGAGGCATCATACCCTTCTTATTTAGTTAACAATATGATACATATTTTTACATTGCATTCATTAGTACATAATATTTATCCTCACACTTTTTTATTATGAGAATTTCATGAAATTATGTATAATACATGTTTTCATATAGACATAAAACTTTTCCATCTCTCGTATGGCCACTATGGTAGAGCATGATTTTCCCAATATCTCACCCATCTATTTAACCATAATATTAAGATGCACACATTTATATTTATCTTTACATGATTATATTGTGTGATGGTTACATGTATTTTTTATAAATTTCATGCATATTTATGCTTTGGCTATATATATTTTATAACACATGATACATTTGAATCTTTATTTTGAGATATGTGATTTTAGTGTAGGTTATTATAATCCATCACCTAAAACTGGGGAATATATATAGATGTTTTAGATTTCATGAAAAGAAAAATTATTGAGAAAAATTATTAAGAAAAAGTATTAAGCAAAAGTATTGAGTGAAAAATATTGATAAAAAAGTAATTAAAATTAAAATTGAGTGAATTTGAGTGAATTAAGAGCACCAAATATGGCCCATTTGTCTACTACCTTGATAAATAATTGGATTGGGCTACAATAACTCCAAAAAGTCCCACTAGAATAGTTTTTAGTTTGTTTTATTATTATCAACAATGACATTGTTTCCACCACACATAGTTATTCATAAGTGTCATCACATAGATTTTACACCCATATTTGTGTTGTAGCATGTTGTTTGATATATGTTGAGAACTATGGGAAATATAATGATAAAATGGGTTCATCTCCAAGCTGTGGGACCTTGGCAAATTCAGGTGAACCTATGGATAATTTTGGCTTACTTTCACTAAGTTCAATACAACTGATAATTAATAGTTCATGTAAAAATACTACTTCTTAATGTTCTACCTCCTAAACTAGGGTTTAACTTGTGAGAAAAAGAGATTTTTTTAGAAATGAATTTTTAAAAACTAGAAATGGTGATTGTACCAAATAAATATAGTGGAAATCAATGCTTTCTTTTTATGAACATAATATAACAATAAATATACTAAAATTTATTGGATCATTAACTCATGTAAATGTGAAACCAAAGGTAATATTGGGCATTTATCATATAAGGAATAATATTTTTTATTTTGATCAAACAATATTTTAAAAAGGGAAAAATAATGCCAAAGATAAAATTCTGTGACCGAAAAAAGAATGAAATCATTCACAAATTTGATAAATAGTCTTTCATACACAAAGATAACATAGACAAGGAAGACAAATATTCAATCTATTATCATTCTCTAGGTTACAGCATGTAGATCAATTATTCAAAATGCAAAATAATTTATCCAACATTTAAAATATAAATTTGATATGCCATGGTACTCATATTTATGAAATATACTCTCTTTTTAAAGAGAGATAATTATCAAAACCCTATGCCCAATTAAAGAGCAAGACCTAATATTCAATTAGAATGACATATTCATCAAGGTAAATGGTAATAAAAAACGTACATACAACTATTGTGGATTTCAAAAACTATTGAAGGCATGGATAAATCCTAATTAATCTTCACGAAACATCTTCCTTGTCTTTAGTTCAACTATTGTTAACCCTTTCATGAAATGAGGTGCCAAAAATGAACTAACACTTAAAATTTTCAAATTTCTTAGATATTTTATGTTATTTCTTGCAAAACCTAAATTGGTTTTTCCAAATTGGACTATTACAAATTTTTATGTCATCCAACTTTGACAAAACTAGAAATACAATTTACAACATGATTTTTTTCAAGTATGCAACTCAAATTTTGTTAAAAATAAAATTTAGTTTACAAGTTTTATTTTTACAACCTTTCAACCTATCAAAAAGGTACTTGAAAATTACAAGTAGCTCTTTCTCAAAAAGCACTGCCAAAATGATAGTTGTAATTTACAACCTTCAACTTTACAATGTCTTTTATAATAAGGAAATGTAATATACAAAATATATATTTGATTGAAATAATTAATATACAACCATAATCGATGAATATTATTTGTCCTTATTTTCTTGTGTCTTCTCAATATAAGAATAAAAAATTTGAATATCTATATACGATCTTCATCAAGACCAAGTGAATATAGTTTACTTATTTTAAATTATGAAATTGTGTTAGAGAGTTCCCTTTGTGTATCCCTATATACTTGAGTGTATTTCCCCATCTGATCTAGTTTACTATGATACTTGATAAATCGATGGATGGAACTCAAGTTTACTATTGTGTCCCATGTTGACTCTCTCTTGACCAATCCTTTGAACTTGTCTAGAACTTCCTATACTGAGAAGATTTGGTCTTGATGATCTACTACTTAATATGATAATTTATTAAGAAAATATTCAATGTCATTGATCATATATATGACCTTATCATATGTTACCTTAACTTTATCAATACTCTATGTGAGTATTCTTATTTTGAAATTAGCCACCCTATCTAATTCCTCATGCTTTTCATCATTTTTCAATATATTTTCTATAATGATGGTGTCAGTTTCAATCATTTCAACAACTTGTAATTTTGGGAAGAAAAGGTTCAACCTTTCAATGTCTTCCTCGTATTTTCTCATCTATGTCTTCAAAGTTTCCCATTCATCCATCAAAGTTTTATAGTAATTTATTGCTAACTCAATGAGTCTATTTCCCTTTGTGATGACATCCTTTTCCTAATCCTTTGTATCCCTTCCCATACTACCAATCTATACTACTACTCTAAGTATTTCCTTGTCAGATAACTGAGTAATAGATTATTTTGTTTGGGTTATGATCTTAATGAATTTGTTTTGTGTAGTTTTCAACTATTCAACCTTATTCTTCAATTCATGATTTAGGACCTTGCCACTATCCATATTATTTAAATGAGATTTAATGCTTGACTAAACATCATGTTGTAATCCCTCTCTTATAGTACAACCTAGGTGAACTTTAGAAATTTGATAATCCCATACCACTAGATCTTTTTTATTTGTTAGGTGGGGGGACTGTAATATCTACATATTTCTCCCCTACTGAATCATATAATATTTTGGATATGGTTTTATGAACTACCTCTAATTTATTTGATTCCTATATAAGACTAAAATATAGTGTCATAGTGACACCATTTGTTTTTTTTCTTCCCCACTAATTACACTAGCTAGTTTGGAGTGTGATCTTATGACCCTGGCACTATCAAATATGAATATTCTACACTTGTGGTTATGGTGACAAGTGTTGTATCTATCACTGATATGGATGTTGAATATTCAACTAATTTTATAGTAATATATTCCCCATATATGGGTTGAGTGCCCACATTTCTATCAATGATTTCCTCTATCTCTAGCTCCTTAGTGGAGGTTTGTGTTATTGTGGAAATAGAATAAATGGGTGTAGTAGAAATGAATGTGCCTATTAAGGGCATGGGAGATGGAAGTAACACAAGTGGTGGGGTAATTATATATATTTAAAAAGGGTAACTTATGGGAGTGTGGAATCTATATCTATGAATAAATGAATCAAAGTGGTGGGGATACTCAAGGTTGATGAAAAGGGGAAGGTGATAGGGGATGAAAATGAAGTATTAGATACCCAAGCGGTTAGGATGGCTAGCAAGATTGTAGTTAGGATAAATGAATCCATATCCATGTATTGATAGGTGGTATCAGTGATTAATGAAGTGGTGAAAGATATTAGGGATAAGTTGGAAGGAATTATGGATGAGATCCAAGAAATTATGGATGAGGGGAGTGAAAGTGAATCTTAAGTGTCCAATTGTGTTGATTGCATTATTTTCAATAGAGTCACTAGCACAAATGAGATATTGGAAATGTCAGGGGGTAATTATTTTGGGTGATGGTGGAGTGAAGATAGGAGGAGGTATTGTAGCTAGTTGAATAATAGAGACAAGAGGGTAAACTATTTGTGTTTTAATATTAGCTATCTTCAGTTGAAATTACTATTGGTTAATCTATTGTTGCTCCTTGGCTATTATATTGACATATTTTAACCTTTTTTTTATGTTTTGTCTTATGGGATACCACTAACCTATCTTCATATTCTATGTGGGATCTAATTTTGGAACCTTCTTTTATTGGTGGTACACCATTCTCTTTTATTTCTCTTAACTTAACAATCATGCTCAAAGTTTCCTTAGTCACCTTGACCCCTTTTCTCCTTATCTAGTTGACTATCATATACATTACATTGGTATTCCTATCCATTAATGATAAGGACTTGGATATGGACCACCTTAATAATAAAATAGGTTGAGTAAAGATCTTATTATCATAATAAACTCTATCCACTAGAGACTCATCATCTATCAAGTCCTCAAGGATTGGTGCCATGTTATAAGATTTGCTCTTCTCTAGGGTCATCATAAAATAAATTTTAAGTCTCACTTCCACTTCATCTTGAAGGTCTTCCTAGTAATCTTCATAATAAGTAACATGGGAATATGTTGAGATTCTCAATATACTAGTAATTCTACCATTTATATCATAAAATGGCCTTGCCTTCAGACCTTTTAAAATCATCTGAGTCATATTGGCATATACACACATGTATTTGGATAGGTAAGGGCATGTATACCTCCATATGCTAATGGGTAAATGGATTTTTTCCTTATGTTTGATTGATAACGAATTGTGAGTCTCTACAATCCACTTCACAAGTTCCATCAAATCCCATTTGTCACTTACATACCTTAGGAGGGTTTAAAGACAACACTAAATATTTGATGTATGACTATGTTGGGAATTAAATTAAATATGATCCCTAATTTATGATATTAGAAGTAGCAACATCAGATAATCTCATTTTTATAGATCTTTGTCAAACATGACTATGATGCATTATATGAATGCATCAATTAGCCTTATGAAATGTTTCCTAATTACATCAAGGGTGAGGTCAGGGTAATAATTTAAGATCTTATTAGCTTTTTTATGTACTATAGTAAATCTTGGGAAGGCCCCTTCCTTTGTTAATGTGTAGACAAGATATGAAATTAGGTAGAATTTCCCTTTATTTTAGGGTTCCACTAACTGTTTGTGGATAGAGTCACTTATCAACTAGGCCTAGTAGATGTACTACTTATTTTGGTGTTACCCATATGTATTAGTACATCTAATCCAAAAATTTCTTGGCATCTAGGTTCCCAGTGACTCTATGAAAGAGTATGATTATGTCACCCACTTCCTCCTTAAAATCTATTCTTGCTAGGATTTTAGGAAATATTGTAGATGTAGGCCTAAGTAATTTTAGACATTGTTTATTGAGTACCCTTAGACATCTATTACTATTATCCTGATAAAACTTCTTGGATGAGCCAAGATCCATATCAAGATAACTCTCATACTCTAGAATCAAGAACACTAAGTCAATAAAGTCAGAGTTTAGGCTCAGAATCCTTTCTCCCTTGTCATTCAATACTTCTTTCTTTTTTTTTATCATGGTAATTTACCAATGTGAGCACAAGCTCTAGGCTCTGCACTAATAAGGGGAAGGCTTCTACCTAGGTCCGTCCACAATTGTAAATGCCTTGAATTTAATCATTTTTTATTTCAACATTTACCCTTATCAAAAAATCTCCTAGGTTTATGTGACCTAGGTTCATGTTCATGATTTCATTTGTTTTAGATTCCAAGATTAGTGGGATACTAGGTCCCTTGGATTTTAATTTCATTTCTTTTCCATACATAGGTTCTAGGACTTTTGATGTGGGAAAACCAACTATAAAGTTGGAGGTATTTGGGGTTACAATTGTAAGAAAAATATTTAGTGGGATTTGAAGTTACTATTACCAATAAAATATCTGATAGGATTTAAATTTTTAAAACACACTTGTAATGTAAGATAAAAACTCTCTTGGGATTTAAATTTAATACTATAGGTAAAATCCTCAATGGGGATTTGGACTTACAAATTCTATAGAGTTTTTTACAGAGTCATAGGGTATTAAATGCATGTGAAAACTCCATGGGTTTTGATCTTTATATCATAGGTAAAAATTCCATGGGTCTATATTAAGAACCTTTGAGGGAATATTTGATTGGTTTTAACAAATTTTAAAACACTAGATTACTCACATTCTAAAAAATGTTTGAAAATACTCGATAAGAATTTGAGAAATACGGATGATTTTGAGATGGTATAAGAAAGCAATAATATCATAAAAAGGATAGCAAAGGAAAAACCCTGATCATTACCAGATAGGAAAAAAATATGGCATGAAAATATAGTTTTGATATCAAAAATGATAGACTAAAAGAATGTAAGAAGAAATAGAGGAATACTAAGTAGAGGGTAGTAATGGAAATCATGGTTTGAGGTGTGGCATTGCTCAACATCATGGTAGGGTCATGGTTTGGATTTATAGATCTCTAATTCCTAAATTTAGAAAATAAGCAATGATTTTTCATTAACCCCATTTCAATTAATATAATCTTAACCCTCTAATTAATATACCTTGGATTAGTGGTTGGCAAGAATTTTGGAACTTTAGAGTTAAGGAGCAATTTTTCAATTTTGTAAAATTGTATTTTACATTCTAACTTTAGCATTATACTAGGTGTCTTAGTGCATTGAAAATGGGAAAGTGAAACTTGAGGTGTAATGTTCAAATGTTCAAATTACAAATTTAAATTGAGGTTCTAGTTTCCATAGTAAGGATAATTTACAAGAAGTGGGACTCAAGTTGTAAATTACATGTTTTCAAGTTGCAAATTGTAACCAAAGTTATAGTTTCTTATGGGAGTTGAATGTGTGAGAGTTATAGGTTTGATTGAAATTTTTATGTTTGAAAGTTTCAAATCACATCTAAATATATATTTTTTAGGGATGTTTCTAGCAAAAATTGAGACTCTAATTACAATTTACAACTTTGCAAGTTGAAAATTATGAGCAAAGTTCTAGTTTCCACTTATTGTGGGGTGTGTAAGAAGTAGAGGTTGGGATTAAATTTTAAAGTTTTCAAGTTGAAGATTACACCCAAATCCTAGGTTTATATCAAGTAAGTGCAAAGTGGAAAGCAAAAGTTGGGATGCAATTTACAAGTTTGAAAGTTGCAAATTGCATTCAAATCTCCATTTTTTGTTGGTTTGGCAAAAGGGGATCCTGGGTCAATTTAAGGTCTTTTTTCCAAAAAATTAGTGGATCTCCCTTAGGGTATTAGTTATTTTTCATTTTTAGGTAAATAATATCAAAAATAATCTCCCAATTTTAAATTACATTTTCACATTGCTAATATTTTTTCACATTGATTTGACATTAACTACTTGTTTTAATTGTAATTTTTTTCCAATTATGTTTGCTTTCTTGATATATAAAATCCATGTGGATGGATTCTAGTTCGAGCATATTTTGATAAATATTTACTTCGATAAGTAAGTCAAGGTAAATTATTAAATTATTTATTTTTATATTTTTATGCACACATATATTTCTCACATATGCACATCTAAGAAGGGGCATTATGTAGGCACATAAGTTTCATAAAAATGATTTTTTCATAGCATATTTTAATCTTTTTGTAAAATTGTTACACTTGTTTATATTTAGAACTTTTTAGGGAAATTCCTACTCACATTAATTTACATTTACCATTTTTCATAATATATTCATTTATTATTCATCGATTTCAACTTTTCTACCCTTGTCTACATATATTTTGAGTTTATTGCACCTTTCATAAGCATCTATCTCTCTCAAGACAATTTTTTCAAGAATACATGTATTAAAAAAGTTTTAACCTACAAATTTTGTGCCATTGGATTCATTCCATTTATTTGGTCACTCCTTATACCTTGGCCTAGTTTCTAACACATTATATTTTGCATATCAACACTTTCTATGATTTGCCCTTACAAATGTCATGTCATAATGAATCATACATATATAAATCATCCATATGTAATTTATCAATAAATAAACCAATCAAGGATCACCAAAAGGAAGAAGTATCAAGGATAATCATTTATCATCTCAGATCTAGTCAGATTTGACAAATTTATATTTATATTTTAAGGACTTGTATTCAAAATTAAATTGAATATTATATCAAAGGAGGGTTAGATGAATGTTCATATATTTATATCATCACTTCTAGGAAATAGGAGGCTTAAACCCTTGCTCAAAATTAATTTACACTATAAAATAAATATGTGGGGTTTGATTATAGAATTAGAAATATTTTGTTTCAACTCCTCTTTAGGTTTCCCATCCCAACTACTTTCATACATTCTCATTTACATGTGTGTTATTTAAAATTAGGTCAAGAAATAAATAATATTTAATTTCATTAATTCTTCCTAATAATTCAAATAAAAAAAATATAGGATTATATGACATCAGAAGGAAAACATGCATATAAAAGGCCATAATCTAAAAATGTGCACATCACACATTTATCTCCTTAAAAAAAATCATCAGTTAAAAATTAAGCACTAAACCGATCCATACATAATTAAAAACTCATACTTCAAAGAGATCTCATTCATATTCCAAATAAAGGTTTCACTTATAAAATTCTAATATTCTATCAAGGTATGATTATTCCAAATTTTATGTTTTTCATGTTTTTTGGTGCTTTTTGAATCATTTTCATATACATAAATTTACCATTCTTAGACACTAAAGTGTATATAATGTATTGTTTTATATAACTATATTCTATATTACCTTATGCATCTTGTTTTATCATTATAATAGTGTCATTATACCCTAGTGTCACAATTTGGAAAAACATAGAGATGTCATTTTAAGGATATACTAGGTACTAAATAGGTATTCTTGGGTTAATCACCTTTTTATACATAGTATCAAAAAATTTCTACATGGTATTAGAGTTTATCTACATGATACTAGAGACTACCTCTTGTTCAACCTTAATTGTTGATTTATATCATATTTCAACATTTCCACATATTTATCCTTCTCTATAGTTTATTTTTGTTTAACCCTAAATTTATATAAGAGTGGTTATCTAGGGTTAAGGCATATTATATTAAATTTTACACAAGGATGGTAAACTAACCTAATGAGAAAGATAATTAATAGAAAACCCAAACAAATAGTATATACTCTAAGATTTATAAAAATAGTAAAATAAAACTATTGTTAGATATTTTAATGAAATAGAAATAAATTATACTTAGATGGTTTACTATGTGCATGCAAGTCTATCTAGAACATGTTGGAAGTAGACCAGAATATTATCCTAGAATAGTCATGAGATTTTATATTCTTTCTACAACCTCATATGTTTCCTTCATATCTATAAATTTATGATGATTTAGTAGTATAACCCTACCACAAGTGTTCTTTACAAAATAATGATTGATCTATATGTGGCCACTAGATCCTTATGGGTTTGTTTACCATTTCTTCTAATGTTTTTAGATCGCAAATAAAAGATATTAGTATTTTTAAATAATCAAACCCTTGATTGTTCACCCTTTCAGTGATTTAGATAAGAGTGGTTATATAGGGTTAATGGGTATTAGATTGTATTTTACACAAGGTTGGTGAAATACCATAATGAGTAAGCTAATTACTATAAAAATTAGATAAATAATATTCTGAATTTATACAACTGAGATTGTTAAAAATAGTAAAGTGTAACTATTGATAAATATTTCAATAAAATGGAAAAAAATGATACTTATCTAGTTTAATGTGCACATGTGAGTCTAATATAGAATAATATATATGTATATTGGAATATGATCCTATAATAGTCAATAGTTATAGAAATATTATTTATGTGGCCTCTAATACCTGCATCAAATTTGGATAGTTACATCGATGTAGGTATATAACCCTGTTAAAGGTGTCTTATATAGAATATTATCTAGACCTATATATGAAAAACTAGAGACATATTGGTCTATTAACACCTTTATTTTGATTTCTTTATATCATGCACATAAGTTATCTCTCTTTGTCAAATTATCAAAACATAAATTTTTCACCCTTGGAGTGACAGATAAAAATTGGTTAATGTGATCATAATGTCAAGTTACCCCAAGGATTTATCTATTAATGAGCATTAAATATATATGAAATCCTATGAATATAGACTTACACTTATGTATTTCTAACCTAAATTATGTCATGTGTGTGCAAAAAGATGCAATGTGTGATAAGAAAAGACATGAAGTGACCTACCTTGTAACATGGAAAATATGGTTCATGAACTACTTTGTGAATGATTTAGAATTATGTGAATACTAATCCTATAACTAATATATAAATAATCATTAATAGGATATATTTTATCACTTTAATTCTTGATTGAGTGTTTCTTGGTATGTTTCCTTGTGAGTTCCCAATGATTACTAAGTGAGGAATGAATGAGGGTTGATCTTGTATATATAACAATAATTTTTATAAATATCTCACCCTAAATAACTTAGGATTAAATTTATGACATGTTTCATTCTAAAATTAGATGAATTTTGGGTAGCAGACACTTTATATTAAAAGTGGACACTTACATTGACATAGGTGTTTGTCTAGGATGCATGTGTCTAAGAAGTTAGAAATTAGGTATAGGTCGAGAACTAGCAGTCAAGAATAATAATTATGTTTAGAAATTTTTTCTTAATGTATAAGGATATGACATTATAATAACAATGGTTGGAATAAGAGATAATTAATTTAGGCACAAAGAGATGGTTTATGTGAGTCTTTTGATATTGGTAAGGTATATAACTAAAATATATAACTATGATAGGTATTTTACATGTGTCAAATACTAAGGTACTACATGAATTGGATCTTAGTATTTATATTTTTCAACCTCCTATACTACTTGTTTTGTGAAAAAACATCTATATTTGTTGTAGGCTTGAAATAACCTTTGACAGGATTTTGTGGGTTTTTTAAAATTTTATTAGATAATCACAATTTATTTAGATATAACAATAATTATTTTATAGACATAGAAGTTTTGTTATTTATTTTCTTAAATTTTATTCAATTTAACTATTTTTGGTAACTAATTAAATATGCATTATTATAAAGGAAATAAAAAATAATAATATTTTCCAATCATGAATAAAAAGTATAGTTTCTTTTATAATTGGGAAACCCTCATCATTTTTCTAATATTTTTTTTCATTATATCTCTACAACAACTCCAAGTTTGTGAAAAAAAATGCTTTGTTTGCTCATGATGAATTTATGAGTATTTATAGGCTTTTGGAATCTCTTCTCCACCCTCACAATTCTATAGATTTGTCTTACCAACATCCCCTACTCTTTTATGTGATCCCATAGCTTAGAAACAAAGGGATACATTTGTATTTCTCTTCACTTTTAAGGCCATATCTTTTGCTCTGATATTCATGGGAAGCTCTCATTTTCCTATTATAATAATAGTTTTGTAGACATTTTGGAGTGGAACATATAGCTAAAATTGAAACATTATTTACCAAGTCTAGTATTCTTCATGAAGACACATGAAAAAATCATTCATGAAACCTTCCTAACCATATATCTCTTAAAAACAATACACTTAGTTTAAATTTCAATTTTATAAAGTTATAATTTTGTATTCAAAAATATTCTTTATTTTTATCCAATTTTTATGAAACTATATTTAATCCATTTTTATAACTCAAGACTTCATGGCCTCATTTTATGTGTATATTTAGATAGCCATATATTTTCTCTCATAACTCATATTTTAGAGATATTTTTGGACCCTTGATGGTTTCTTGAGCAAAATCTATATCTACAATTATATTTCATTTCTAATGTTTTTAATATTTCTAAAAATATTTTTTAAATAGGGACCTTTAACATCTATAAATAAATAGTAGGCAAGGTGACGAAATAAATCAATAAGCCTAAAAAGGAAAAACAAAGTAATAAAAATATTATAAAAAACAACCAAGATAGAATAATACACTATGGATCCAACAAACAACAAAATGAAGTGTTTCATTTTTGAGATCTAAGAGTCATATTTAAAGGTTCCACATTATTACTTCCTTTTACTTTTCTTTTTATCAAGATATTCCAAGCTTCTCCTTCCAAGGTTTCCAAATGTTTTTGAGTCCCCAAACCCTATAAAGAAATTGAAGTGTTGTTCGATAAATATTTTTCTAGATGGGGAGTATTTTCCTTTAAGTGTTTTATAGAATCAATTTTTGTCTCTTCTTTATTATATTTAACTTCTTCATGGAGAAATTATTGTTATGAATTTGAAACTATATGTTCATATTCACACTAAAAATATTTTGTAGATTCAATCATGAGATGACATGGAATGACATCCTTCCACCAAGTATTACTAATTTTTAAGATATTTTACATGATTTATCCATGTACCCTATAAAAAATCATATTATAAATTAAAAGGGGAGACCTTTATAATTAATAGATCGGTTGAAAATTTGACCTTAAATATTGAACTCAATTATAGAGAGAGAAGATCCAAAGATATGTCTAAGCAGACTAGGATCTTGGCATAAGTGGTATGGAGATAACTCATGGCATATCCATTAATCCCTATCATATCACCCAGGTACTTACTGATGGTAGAAAGACAATATTTGGATAAAAAATATAGGGGCATGTTTGGAAAATTAACCCAAATAGGTATGAAACTAAATTAATTAGTCAAAGGAATAAAATAAGGGACCTAACACTTTGTCAATAGTATATGGCATTCCATTAAGTAAATATGCCTTTATAAAACTTTAGTTTTGTATTCCACAAGATTAAATACAACTATGAAGAACCCCCTGGAACATGGATAGATCTCTAGGTTATCCTTCATAAGGGGTTTCTAGTTTTTAGATGGCCAAATGTGAAGAACTCAAATACTAGGCCAAAAATTATCCAATCTGCAGATGATTCCCTTCTTCATAAACCACATTTACTTTTTAAGTACTTTTACAAGTTCATCATATTCAAAGGAGATATATAATATTTTTCCTAGATTCTGATTATGTTCTAGTAACCAACACTACTTTAACAAATGATTTATTAAAACATTCATTTCCTTCTTCTATGAATATCTAT
Organism: Torreya grandis; assembly: GCA_037957365.1. Taxonomy (NCBI): domain Eukaryota; kingdom Viridiplantae; phylum Streptophyta; class Pinopsida; order Cupressales; family Taxaceae; genus Torreya; species Torreya grandis. The sequence goes on along the minus strand of JARHVA010004766.1, from coordinate 545,566 downwards.
TTACCATCACTATTTGGGTTTCTATACACAAAGGAATCAACAAAATATAGATCCTTATTATTGAAATGACTCAACATAGTAGATTTGGATGAAGTTATTTCTGGTTAGATTCCTATGAAACTAAATGTTTTTTCCATGGTTGAATTTATTTCATTCTTATTCTTCTCCATCAAAAACCTCAAAGTAACCCCTACTACATCCATTGAGGATCCATTATATATTATCATTTAATCTATATTAATGAAGTTTATTGGCAATCCATCACCATCCATCATGGGAAGGGTCACCACTATTGAGTCAATGGTTGGTTCTATATATCCATCATAATTAGGGTTCCACTTGTCCATCAAAACTTGATAAAACTTTATAAAAATTATAGGATTTCATTTCTAATGTTACTAAAACATTTTTTTTAATTTCTTCTTTTCATGTACCTTGTCGAGAGAGAGAGACACAAACATGCTTTTAAGACTTACACAATTATAAAAAAATTGGTTGGGGGAGCGGGGGGGGGGGGGTGGAGGTTATCATATTTATATGTGTGCATGATGCACATTTTAGTTCTCATGTATTTAAAATTCAATTATTTTCCTTATTTTTAAAGGATTGCTAACATGGCCTTGTTTCTAGGACCCTATTGAGGAACATTTTATCTCAATTTTTCACATGGAACTTTTTTGACATTAATCATTTTACAATGTTGAATTTTTTTATTTAATTAGTGTATTTGGACCACTCATCCAAACATTTTTATAAATTTATTTTCCTTCTTGTGAAAATTTTATTTATTCTTATCTAACATTTTTATTTTTACTTTATTTGATATATCCAAGTCCCCTTAATACTATGTGTCTTACTGTATTTTTTATAGGATATTATTCTTATCCATAGACATAAACCATTATGTCTACTTATGATTTATATTTTATCATAATAATCATGATGTTTTATTCCTTACATAACATCCCTCTTATTGCAAACCAAAATAATGGGCCAAAAACATATCATGACCATCACCATTCTTGATGATAAATAGATAATTTTATCTAATTATAATTTCCACCTTTAAATTAATCATTATGCATGAATTAATATTCTTGAATCAATACTATTGAGTTTTTCCTAAATTTTCCTTCGGATAGAATAATGAAATCATAAAACTGAAATAGGTAAACAAGTCCAATTCTAGTCATTATTATTTAGCATAAAAAAATCCATTAAGGAATTGAATCAAATAAATAAGTAGTTTCCCTAAGGACTGAAATCAAAATTAATATCAACTAATGCATTTAAAATCAACCAGATAACATGAAAACCATTGTAATTCCAAGTAAATAAGTGTAACATTCCCTAGACATGACTCCTGGTTACATAATTTATATTGACTGAGTTTCTACCAAATTTTACTTGATTCCCATTTTTCATATATACTCAATATACTTAATGAAATATAGAACATAGTTATTTAATCCATTAACTTATTTTGAATAAAATAATGATGAATAGATCATAAAAAATAGAATCCCAAGGGAACCAAAAAAATAACTCTTTAGTGACTGAAGTTTTCTGGACAAGTAGAATAATATTATGATTTTATGATAAAATTACCCTTAGGTTATTTGAATACAAGGAAATGTTATTACTAAAACCATTAAATTACATGTTTCCTTAAGGTTTTCATTGAACATAAGTTTAAAATTTAGGTAAACATGGAAAGTTTTGTTTTATTTAATAATATATAACTCGGTCCTTAGTTAGCATGGTTTGCACCACATACAAATACAAAACCCTTTTTTGTAAAAAATAATTAACACTTATTTTTTCAATTAAAATGGGGGAAGATTGAGTTTATTTTAGGCTTCACTAATTTCACTCATTAAATAAAAGAGGCATGACATAATGTATTGAAAAATAATGTGTCTTATATTTATATATACCATAGCATCTTTATATTTTCTTAATAGGATAAAACATCCAAAACAAGAAATTTTTAAATATTTATACATGAAGGAAATAAATATATAGGTCATACCTTATGAAATAATATCATTTAGGTAGACACCAATTTATTCTAATTAATTTAATTAATATTAAAAATTTACTATTGCATAGAAGTACTATAAGGTTAACATGAGTTTGGGTTTTCAATCCTCTATTTATTCTAAGGCTTGGAAAGATATGAATTCAACATAAGAACCACCAGACATATATATTATATGATTTATAATGTACATTAATCTTGTAATAATATAATACATTTTATATATGAAAATTTATTATAAATTATTTGACACATACCAAAAAAAGAAATAACTCAAGTATTGGGTAATTGCACAAAGTTGGGGGCCAAAAATGGGATGCATTTTAATTTTAACCCAATTTAAACAATTCCACGTATGCAGTTTTAAAAAGTGTAGAAATAATGTTATCATATAGGCTCTATAATTATTGATCTAGGAATATGTGCATGGTTTTATGCTTTAAAAATATGTATGTAGTATTAATGTCATAAATTTAAAAAAAATTGATGCCTTCCATTTGTCATCAATGCAAACCATGAGAACACAAGCAAAACCTTAAACTTACATTTTCAAAATAACTCAAAAATGATAATTAACATAAGAGGAAAGGTATGAAATTGTACTTTAGTGGAATTACAAACAAATTTAGTGAATGTTATTTCATTTTCATTCTTTATTTGTTGAAATTATTTGTATTTTTTAGCACATAACACACTTTCACATGTAGAGGGTAATGTAGAAAGTAAAAATGAAAAACCTAACCCTCATAACTTATAAAACCATCCTAAATCAAAAAACCCTCATAACCCTCCTATTGTTCCTTAAACAACCCCCCCCCCCCCCGCCCTCCACCCCAAAGGTAGTTAAGAGGAATTGGAAGCCCACATAATAGAAAATAAAATAAAAATTGATAATTTAGTTAAGGTAATGATATTCCAAATGAAACAACCCCCACCAAACTCATCTATTAAATAAATTAGAGACATTAATAGGTGAAGATGATTCATTAATAGGTCCAATTAATAGGTGGGAAGATTATATAAAT